>CM068376.1:105321009-105662000 GCA_034769895.1 Magicicada septendecula
GAAACAGCTGGAGAGCACACCTAGATACACCTAACGGGAAAAAACAACACCTCTCTTGTGGACGTCGAGAACCTACAAAGTGACAGTCATGCACCAGACAATATCTGTTCCATCTAGTGACAGGGATAAATAAAAACACATTACTCATTCTAGAGCCGGGAGAATGTTTACATTTTTAATCTACATAATAGTGACAGCAATGCGTTGTGTGGCAATAGAGAAATGCAGAGCGAGCGCCCCATTGTGTACAATACTGTCACATTAATTTTTTCACCGATATGGATCACGGCGTTTGAAAATTTATATTGATTATGTGGACAACGTTCAGCGACTGTTCGTGTCAGAAAACACCCAAACGTCATTGAAACGTTTTCTCTTACTGTCTGTTATTTCTAATCAACAACACTGCTGCAACCAACAAATATTGTTTTAACGAGAGTTAATGAATTTCACGAACGGTGTGCTTAATATAGTACTTCCAGGACCTGAAATTACAAGTACGCAAATATCCTCAGTATATTTTCTAAATGTGTAACCTTTAGTAGGTTTTGTGACGCGGATTTTGCGATTTTATTTTGGAAAGAAATTGTTTATGCTGTTAGGTATGCGGTTATGAAGGGAGATGTATTGTTTAAAACATGATGTCGACTTTGTTGTTTATGCTTCATTGTAATTTATATTATATATTAATCGACATACTGTTTGCATGGAACTGGACTATTGTTTGCATCAATGTTTTGTCAAATCAGTGCTATAGCGTGGATATCCACGAGCTCAGAGTTCATATCGCTTATTTGTACTTGAACCTGTACAGCGACGCAATGGCCACGCGGTAAAGTTACGGTTATATAGGCTACTCTACTTTAAATGTTTTAATTACTTCCTTGTGTTAATATAATCAGAAAAACGGAGTAAAAGGCTTCGTGGTCGCGAGACGGAAACGTATCTCGGTGACCACTTTAATAAAACACTTCCAGTTTGAAAGTAAACTTGGTGAGTTTATGTTATCAATCTATACATTTAATTCGCTTACGTTGAATGGAAATTCTTGTCACTATTAACGTATGGAGAGCTTATACACTTAAATGAATATTGTTATAATCAGAAACGTTTAACACACGCAGAGGCGTGTACTGTACATAGGTACTGGATACCCGTAGTGTTGAAACGATGGTAGACTTTATGCCTACTACACACCTTAAAACTAGAAAGAGAAAGTTATAAAACTATGTATAGGTACTCGTCATGTTAACGGTTTACAACTTTCTTCCGCAGTGGCGGACAAGGCCCGGGTCAGCCTTTAAATTTGAGGTCCCAGCAATACTAAATTTATCGTACAGGTATATTAATAGTATTTATATACATGGTTCAACGAATGTTTGCAGAAAATGTTGGCCTATTACGACACTGGCGAATGGTAGAGGCCGGTTCACAGGCGGACGTGCGGGGGGCGCACGGGCTACCGAGCATCTAATAAATTGATGTTTTGTGATCGGTGGACGTTAGTATTAATAAGCCTCCGAGGGAAACGTCAACCCCTCCACCTTGTCGGAGGTCACTCTTTTTATGCTAGGGGAAAGAGGCTTCCACAGGCCTAGATCAACTTGTGGTACGGAGAACCCCGGACTAAAATTATAACATAGGCAGGCCCATTTGCTATCACAATACTAAAATCTACAATGAAATTAATAATAAAATAAGTCTATTTGCTATGATAATACTAACATGCCATTTACTACAATATTTACATCAGCCTATCTACTACAGTATGTACGTACATTGGGCTATTTACAACAATGGAAACTACGTTTATTCCAATTCCATAGCTAAGTCGGAGTCACTGCTACTGTCATCATTACCAACATTTATAATCAAAGGGCCATTCTCCTCCATTTCTTCTATTAAGTTGTCCAATTCCCACAGTTTCGCCTCTTCTTTCTTTACGTGCTCTATACACTTCTTCCAGTCTTCTTCAGTTACTTTTTCCACCCCTTCTTCCAACAGCCGTTTTACATCTGCAAGCTTAAATGTTGTGTTGTTAGCCGCAGCATGATTTGTCACTTGAGCCCAGATCAACTCGATGGGATTTAACTCACAGTGATAGGGGGGTAATCTCAATACTGTCTTGTTTTCCTTCTTGGCCATCTCATCAATAACATATTTGTCGTAATTTCCTTTTTCTTGTTCTACTATATAAAGAAGTTCTTTCTTTAAATAACTACTATCAGCATTAAAACCTTTTTGTTTTAACCAATTTGCTATTTCATTTTTTTCCACGACATGTTCGGAATTTTTTCACACTTTACTGAATGATATGGTGCGTTATCTAACACCACAACAGAGTTATCTTCCAGGGAAGGTAGGAGTTCTCGAAAGTAATAATCTTCAAATACATTCATGGTCATTTCTTCGTGATAGTCAGCAGTAGACTTTGATTGGAACACCATTAATCCATCTTTTAAAAAGCCCTCTTCACAGCCCATATGCACAACTATCAGGCGGCTCCCTTTCCCCTTCGGACTTCGTAGTCCTGTCGACAGACCTTTCAAAAACGCATCTTTCGGCGACTTAATAGTTTTATCTTGTCAAACCTTATTTTTGACATGGCCTGCATTTACCCAAGTTTCGTCTTGATAGTAAATTTTACGGCCTTCTTCACGAAACTGTTTAATTTTGCGTAGGTAATTCCGTCGCCATACAACTATATCATCCCTGTCACAGATAAACATGTTACGTCTTCTTTCATGAAATTTAAAATTCAATGATTTTAACAGTTTATATAGCGTAGACCGTTTGAAATCCGGTAAGTCTTTATCGTTGTTAACTGCACTCAAAATTTTATTTATTGTCGGTTGTTCATTTTTGAAAAAAAATTCGTGAACTTTTCTCCTAATAGCACATTTTGTAAATTCGTCCAATTTATCTACTGCCGCTACTCTAGATTTTTTATTTTTTGGTGAACTCAAGCCTAACGTTTTGTTTTTCAAATATACATTAATAACACTATAAACACTCCGCTTGCTAACACCGGTCATTTCAGCAACTTTTTCCATGGCCTTGTCCTTTTTTATGGTAGGATTCTCTGTACTTAAATGTTTAAAATTATTCACTATACACAATCTCTTAGCACTATGTACGAGTATAACTTTGCCGCGTTTGTTCCTTGCTATTGGGGAAAGAGTCTTCATATTGTACAGTTTTAGTCCAAGCTATTAATAATAACTAAACAGTAAAAACAGACCCAAATGACACGTTATTCAACGGTGAAAACAAGGAAGGAACTGAAATCAGTAGATTACGCACAGTACCTACAGAACGTGACGAACAGGAAATATGAGTTGGCGGACTGCTGTGAAACGGGCGTTGGAATGTTACCGATAACAATAGAATCCGACCCTCGTCAATGTCATTCGCTTGAAATATTTTCTGCAAACACTCGGTGAACAAGGTATAGTAATTTTAGTATATAATAGGTATACATATGTATTTTAGTAATACGTAACTACATATTTTACTAACAATTTACAGATTTTAACGAAACGGAAAATAGAAGACGTTCACAATGAAAAAAATCGAAGCTTTATTTACTAACAATTAAGTAATATAGAATTTAAATTTACCGAATAAGATGCAACATTTCTTTTTACAATAAGAATGGCCAAGTTTTTAATTTAAGTTTTTACCAACTCCTTTACGTGAGGCCACAGACTCGCAAATTTTTTTTAAAAATTCTGGAGGTTGAGACACAGGTTGGGAAGTCCCGTTTGACAATAAACTGAAGAAATTCCTTGTCTGTCCATGTAACGTGTGCTTCTGCGATAACGCGTACATGTTGTCGAAATCTTTTAACCCCATGCACTAACTGTGCTCTAGGAAGTTTGTTTTATAGATTTCACTATAGATTATGTAAGGTTACTTCTAATTCGCTGAGGGTATTTCGCGGGCGAATTCGTATCGTTACCACGTTGCAAGTAACATGTTCTCAGGATTGAAACAGAACGAAAAATTTTCAGTTACAGGGCGTAAAATAGAGACAAAGGATTTCAATCAACTATACGGAACGTACCGGTGCGGCCTCACTCCCTTTGTCCGCCGCTGCCTCCGTATTTCAATCACTCTTCTACCGGTACTGCTTGTCCAAGCAGGAATCTTGTTTAGCGACTCCTTTTGATCACCATCATCGGTACTCCGTTTTTAGTCGCCCAACATTTGATTACCACTAAGAACGAACTCGTTCCAGCGTGGCAACCATTCCTTCCGTCTTCTAGTCACTTCCGTACTAACAAAGTGTTCAGAAATGTTTGTACTCACTCTTTTACCAACATTACGCAGATATTCTAAAGAATTCGTCCTCAGAGCCGTATTTATAAACTGAGAGGTCCACAACAGTACCTCAAGTGAGGCCCCCATTCGGAATTTTCAGCTTTGAAATCTTCACAATTCTTCCATCCTCAAAGTGATAAATTTTATTTATGTTTCTTGTTTTTTTTTTTTTTTAATAACGGTATAGTATATATAGAATTAAGAGCGGTATAATGTTTTGTACGCAACACACGCACACACGCAGACGACTACGTTATCCGAAAATCACGTAAGTTTTTATATACTGCACTACATCTTTGCTTTTACAACTGATTCATAAATCTAAATTACAAAGTTACTTACAACGTAAAATACGGAGTTCTACATCCAACTCTACATGTTTCATACATTCACTGCAATGCGCGCGCGCGCGCGCACACACACACACACACTGCTGTAAATTCAGGCTCAGAATATTTAAAAATTATAATTTTTCCCATTTCACAGGGTTTTCTTAAAATTGTATATGATAAGTTATACTGTAATCTATATTCTATACCTCTCTACATACAACTTATCCACTACCACAATGAAACACTTCCGTTTCCATGAAGAATGAAAGAGAAAACATTAAATATTTCAATTAGTATAGCGAAACATTTAAATGCATAGTTAAAAAAATACATTTAAATGAACTTCCTTCTGCATTTTTGGAAAAAATCCTTCCTTAATCCATTTTTTGGATAAAGCTCAAAGCTTTCATTAAGCTTCCGAAAGCTAATACGAATTCCAGTTCCCTTAATAAATCCTTCTCAGTACTTAACAATATTTTGAATATCTTGCGTCGTCATCGACGTATAGGATGGATCGCGCGCTGACAGGCAAAGTGAAAGGCAGAAAACGGTCCGAAGCACGTATAGCTACCCACACAATGGTTGACAATAAAGCGTTTGGCGCTATTTAACACGTGTATTAAACGAGTCATTCAGTCAGTAATGCACTTGTTTTAACAGTTTACAATTATTACATTTGGGACAGTTCTACTGAAAATGTGTGCTCATGAAGATTTTATTATTATAACAGTTTGTTTTTACTTTTGCCTAACTGATATAACAGATGACAATAACTTAAGCGTTTACACTCATTTTACTGATTTTGTATCAAGCGCAGTGGCGAAGTTACATGGAGGCAATTGAGGCAATGCCTACCCTAAAAATTCTGTAGAATAAAAATTATAAATACGTATGAACTACGTAACGTAAAGATTATACATTGTCGAATTTATTAAGCTGAAATGTGCTTTACTGAGCGACAGCTATGTGCCGAGTTTTGGAATACTCGGCTATTTCTCAGTTAATTATGTGACTGTCATTGCGGGGTATGTGAATTAATTATCTGAGCGGTGTCTATTCTGTTATCTGCATGCTTTGTTGCCGATCCGCGCGCGCTCTGTGGGGAGCGATACGTAACGTTTTTTCTGTCTCTGCGCTGATCAGTATTCAGAGGTGGGCTAAACTGTTATTTTAAAATACTAGGTATGAAAATACCGTTCCAAAAAAATAACAGGTACAAATACCTGTTATTATATACTATATATACACAACCTATATTATCCTTTGTAAGTAACTCGTTTTGAGTTTCCTGCAGGTCTCCTATGTAATATCTTCAAATAAATACACTCCAAGTAGGTTTATTTTCACCTAGATAAACCTATTAATATATTAATAAACCTACTTGCTGTGTATTTATTTGAAGATATTATATAACCAATACTATATAATTTGTTATAAGAAATAAATTGAAACTAAAAGTATTAACAGTGTTACTTTACACTGTGACTTTATTAAACTATTACTGTTTAAATGAAAATAAGAAACAAGAGAATGTATAGGCCTATCTCCCTTTGGGAATACCAATTTAAGTTTTCACTAGTAGTAAACAAACTAACATTGGTTAGACAAATCAGTTGCGAAACTCGGGGCAATTAAATAATTTAGAGTAGGCCTACACGTAACACCACGAAAAATAATGTGAAAAAACATCAGAAACGTATAATAAAAACATAACAGTAAGCCACAAGAGTGAATGAGAATAAACAAAATTTTATAAATAAATATAAAAAAAATTGTAATAAAATAAATATAAATACATAAATAAAAACTTATAAATAATAAGCAACAACAAAAGTAAATTAAATGCATTACAGAATTTAAGGAACAGAACTAGATAAAGTGCATAAATGTCCATTACAACAATCTCATCATTTACGTGAGATGTGTAGTGAAGTTAAAATCACATTAATAAAAAGTATATAATATAGCTTATCAACATCAGCCACTCTATAGGTTATAACTCAATATAATTAAATTCAACTATTTCACTAACGATCGGAACATAAAGTTTTTTTTTAGTAAAACAAAGTTTTACCAACCGATTTTAGTTACAAGTTGGTGACTAGTATAATATATAATTATTAGCATATAATCTGTATTATATATATGCATATCACATGAGAATAAATTTAACAGCAGGATAAATTATTTCCTTTATTAAAAACAGCTCCGTCTCTTTGCGCAGAATGAAGTATACAGGACGAAAAAGTGGCTCATACTAGTTCTTACTCGAAATATGCTTGATACTACCTGTTCCTGAAATACTAGGTGTTCCTGAAATATTATGTGTTACTAAAATACTACTGTTACTCTGGAACGCGTTGTTCCTTGTGTATCGGTGATACCACTAGTATTTGAAATACCTAGTATTTTAAATACGCATTACTGGCTGTTCCTTGCGTTCCAGCGATATTCTTGTATGCCTAGTATTTGGCCTTGGTTTACGTGATCTTGCGTACATTTTGTGTGTGTGTGTGTGTGTGTGTGTGTGTGTGTGTGTGTGTGTGTGTGTGTGTCTGTGTGGGTGCGTAGGGGGTGTGCCTCGACTTGGAACAGCGAGGGCGGCGTGTCTCGACTCGGAACAGTGTCGCCGCGAATAACAGGTATTTCAACTTTTCAGTCACTGTTACATCCGTTCCACAAAAATATCGTTCCAAAATACCTATTACAGGTATATCGGCCCACCTCTATTCGTCAGGCAGCCGAACGCAGCATGAACCTTCTCTCCCGGCGGCTACCAGTTTGAATTTGTCTGCTAAAATCTACCATGCTTAGATAAACGACTACGCGACTCTCCGGTAAGTGTGTTCAAGGTACCTTACTTATTATTTAATAAAAGAATTGTAATTTAACTTAAATCAATGCCGATGCAAGGCGATATATATACGGAAGTCACCACGTGGCAAGCGCGGGTTAAATTCTGTTTATGCATGTCTTGAAAGTTAACACTGGCTGAGTTAAAGTATTTATAAAGTAATTATGGCTGTGTATTTTTTCCTAATTATATCATAATCATATCATTATAATTAGGGGGGGGCGTAAAAGAAGGTTTTATTAACTAAATGTAGAGGTATATGAAACTGTATATGTATTATGAACCTGTTTAAGTTTGCAACTCATCTCGAAATTGTAATAAGGGATTATTAAGTTGACGAACAGTCTATAAATACTAGTCATTTAATTCTAAATTTTTTTTACTGAAGGTAATTTCTGTGCATTCTTAAATTTTCAAAATTTTCTTTTAATCTGAGCATGTGGTAGTGTGTGAATTATGCCGGAGTCTATGGGGATGGTGAATTAGGTAACATTTGAGTAATTGTCCATATATATAATTGTCCAGGGTTCCTGACCTAAGACGATCACCCGATTCACTTCAGCTGGTGGCCGAACATCTGCCACCAATGGCAGTAAACGAGTGATTCTCCGTCTGTGCCGTCGGGAGGAAGAACTGGACAATACACCATGAGTACCTCAGGTTTTGTGCCGGATTATACCAGGTGACATTTAACCCTTTTACAAATATTTTTGGCCTCTACTATGTAGAACATCTGATTCTATTCCTGGAACATCTCCAGTTAAAGTTGTTGGTGCACAAGTCCAGCGAGACAATTAGTGCTTGTACATTTTGTCAGTTTTATTTTACTAAAGCTTAAGCCCCCTGAGTAAGTGTGAGCCCGGACGGGGTCATGCGTCACCGAATTTTGCGGCGAAATTTTCTTTTATGGTAAAGGTGTGCGTTACTTAAGGTTACTGATTTATTGGGTGGTGAATTATGCTTGCATTACTTGAGGGTATTCATAGCTCTATATGGGTCTTGTTTTTTTTTTAAGTAGATTTAAAGGTTTGGGGAGGTGCTGTAACCTGTGGACGTCACCTGTTGGTGCCGTTATCCACAGGTCCATAACATGTCATAGTTTGCTGGATCTGGTGGTGCGCATGGCCTCGCCTGTGGTCAAGCCAATTCTGTATGAACACCTCAAATGTGTTTTATTAGGGTCTCATGTTACAAAATTTTTAATTAAAATTGTTCTTATATATTTTATAAAATTTAGGTTAACTATGTAATAATTCAGTAATAAGTGAATTTTCATCATTTTCTTTTACTGCCATTGCCAGTGTATTAATTGTTCAGTTGTTAATATGAGCACACTACCGAGTCTTACTTTCAATCATAAATTCTATTATACATTGTATAAGGCCGTGCAGCCATGTTGACCTGGCGATGGCACATTCCTATTTGGGGGGGAACTTTTCTAAATTTTGCTTACTTGTAATAATTTCATTGGTTGCAACTCAAGTCATACCCGGATGGGTTAATGGATTGGTTTTAATGAAAAGTTTTTAATGGAGGCTGGGCACTTTTCCCGTTTACAGTAGTTTGGGATGGGGGTCTTGGTCACGGATACTGGGGGTTATATTCTTCCGAGGCTTGGTGAAAAATATATAGGCTGCCTGCCAGGTGAACATGTGTGTAGTATATGTGTGTATATAGATATGTGTGTGCTGTGTGTATTTATGTAACTATATTGATTGATGTTCTATTTATGTATATTTAGGAGAAATTATTATGATGATGTTTACATGTATTCTAATTTTATGAGATTACACGTGTATATTTTCAGAAGATTGTAATGCCAGGGAGGGGAGTAAAAGTTTGTAACGAAGTTTTTCAATACTATAAAAGTATATTGTATACTGAGACTTATACTTACAAAGTTACTTGAAATGGCTGAATAAAAATTGTTATTGTTGTTTAACACCGAGTTTAATTGCAAGTCCCGTCATACTGGACCCAGCGTATTTTTTTGCTTCTCTAGGCTCTTGCCTAGTTTTAAATAACTAGTGGCCCCTCTTTCAAGACAAAAAAAAATAAAAGTAAAAAAGGTATTTTTTATAAAGTCTAAAAGTTTGAAAGAGGGGTTACAGCTAGATGGTGACAGATGAGATTCGGCATAAAGCGAATGAGGCAACGTGAACTTGCCTCAGCGTTTTTTGTATACATCGTATGTAAGCAATGTGCTGGAGTGATAGGGAAGTGCGGGGGAGGGGTATTGTCCTGTGCTGTACACATAGAGCGTTGAGGCATGTCTCACTTCTATGGTGTAGTTAAGTTAAAGCGCGCTGTGTTGTTTATAAGCGTGCTTATTTCAAGCGGTTATTAAAAGTGTGCATGTTATTCCGCTGAACTAACAGATGATCAAGATTGTTTTTTGAATTGTTTGTAACATTAAACATATATATAGAAACTTATCAAGTTTAAAAATTTGAAGTTCAATCACATGTATTATTGTGTATGACTTATACAAGGATTTTTCAATAGAAACACGTTTTGAGCTGTAAACCATTTTTTATTCAACGATTTTAAAAGAAGTCTCCATTAACATTAAGACATAAGTCCCACTGTTGCACTAATCTGTAGACTCCGTGCTAGTAAAATTCTTACGGCTGTTTGCGGAACCATTCGCTAACAGCAAATTCTACCTCAGCGTCCGATTTGAAGCACCTTTTAGTAAACTTAAAAAAAATTTACCGTAAGATTTTTGCCTACCCATTCATTAACTACTAGCTTCGCCACTGATCAAGCGGCAAATTAATTTGAGCGTCATTAGACGTTTTAAAGATTGTAAAATATATGTATAATTTATTGATTATATCTGACAGTAAACTTAATACCAAAAAATGGTTATATCAGCTTGCAAAACTTTACCGGCACAGTGTTTAGAAAACATATTTCAAACAATGATTTTTCTGAAGACATCCATGAAGTGAAACTTATCAAATTAACAGTGACATTATTTTATAAAATCTTGGGCTATAATACTGCTAAGGAAAGAATCGATGCAGCTACCTTCTCTAAGCTTGGTGTCTGCCAAAAGTTAAATAAATTTGTATTATTTAGTAATGTTTAATATAAACAATTTTTATACAGTTAATACGTAGCTAATTAAATAAAATTAAAAAAATTAATGTAAATTAGCATTGCTTATTGAACACTTTAACGACCATGGCGAGCGTATACGCCAGCTTCTTTTACGCAAAAAACATTTTAAAGTTTACGGCTCACGTCTTTTATTCTTTGTTTCCCTTATTCTTATCTTTATTTGTCTGGCTTCAATAATAAATCTTCATAAATAAGAACTCAACAGAACTTAGCGATAAATTTAAATAATGTGTCAGAATACTGAAATCTTACAGTGAAACTAATGAGTTTATTTTGGAAAAGAACTTATTAAAAACCTCCCACTTTGGAGTCATTAATTGTTAAAATAACACAGCTATACCATTTAACGCAAATATAATCCGCTAAAGCAACAAAAGCTATAACAAAGCAGAAATGTCCGACTTTGTACAGGTACAGTATATAGCATACGCAGTGTTCTTGCCACCCACTGATGCAGCGGTCGGACCGAATTCAGTGAATGCAGCACGCGATCCATATACATAGATGTGCGTCGTAAAACTTCCAAATACGCGTTGTATTTTCAGTTCGAAAAAGACTTTCCAGTAGACGTATTCATTACCATCATTGACAAAAACAGTGTCAGCCAGTTAGTATGTGAACAGTCAGTGAGGTCCATTTTTACTTCCATGTTCCTTAAGGAAATGTTTTAAAAGGGTATTTTTTATGGCAAAGGATAAGAGTCGCAAATTCAAACAAAATCAAATAATGTTTTGCATACAGCCCTGATTTGTAGAGTACTCAAGACATATTGATTTTGATGAAGATCGGTTAAGGGGAAGGGGTAGTTTACCGGCAACGGTTTTTTTAAATCAAGGGTAATTTTTACTTCCATGTTCCTTAAGGAAATGGAAGTACGGTGATGGCAAAAAAAATCGTGTTCGAGATTATTGCAGATTATGATTGTACTACACTCAAAACATGAAAAAAAGTCGTTTTTCGAAAAGGTTATGTGTCTGTCTGTGTGTCTGTATATTTTTTTTCTATGGTAAACGATAACAGCCGCAAATTCAAACAGAATCAAATAATTTTTTGCATACAGTCGTGATTTGTAGAGTACTCACGACCTATTGTTTTTGGTGAAGATCGGTTGAGGGAAAGGGGTAGTTTACCAGCTACGTTTTATGTTTGAAAAGGGTATTTTTTATGGCAAACGATAAGAGCCGCAAATTCAAACAGAATCAAATAATGTTTTGCATACAGCCCTGATCTGTGGAGTACTCAAGACCTATTGTTTTAGGTGAAGATCGGTTATGGGAAAGGGGTAGTTTACCAGCAACGTTTTATGTTTTAAAAGGGTATTTTTTATGGCAAACGATAAGAGTCGCAAATTGAAACAGAATCAAATAATGTTTTGCATACAGCCCTGATTTGTAGAGTACTTGTTGATTTTGGTGGAGATCGGTTAAGGGAAAGGGGTAGTCTACCTGCAACGGTTTTTTTTAAACAAGGGTAATTTTTTTTTCTATGGCAAACGATAACAGCCGCAAATTCAAACAGAATCAACTACTCTTTTGCATACAGCGCTGAATTATAGAGTTCTCAAGACCTATTGGTTTTGGAGAAGATCGGTTAAGGGAAAGGGGCAGTTTACCAGCAATATTTTATATTTCAACAAGGGTATTTTCTATGGCAAACGATAAAAGCCGCAAATGTATCAAATAATGTTTTGCATACAGCCCTGAATTTTAGAGTGCTCAGGACCTGTTGTTTTTGGTGAAGATCGGTTAAGGGAAAGGGGTAGTTTACCGGCAACGTTTTATGTTTTAATAGGGTATTTTCTATGGCAAACGATAAGAGCCGGAAATTCAAAGAGAATCAAATAATTTTTTGCATACAGCGCTGAATTGTAGAGTTCTCATGATCTATCGTTTTTGGTGAAGATCGGTTTTAGGAAAGGGGTAGTTTACCTGCAACGTTTTATGTTTTAAAAGGGTATTTTCTATGGCAAACTATAAGAACCGCAAATTCAAACAGAAACAAACAATATTTTGCACACAGCCCTGATTTGTAGAGTGCTCAAGACCAATTGTTTTTGGTGAAGATTGGTTAAGGGAAAGGGGTACTTTACCTGCAACGGTTTTTTTTAATCAAGGGTAATTTTATTCTATGGCAAACGACAACATCCGCAAATTCAAACAGAATCAACTACTCTTTTGCATACAGCGCTGAATTATAGAGTTCTCAAGACCTAATGGTTTTGGTGAAGATCGGTTAAGGGAAGGGGTAGTTTACCAGCAATATTTTATATTTTAACAAGGGTATTTTCTATGGCAAACGATAAAAGCCGCAAATGTATCAAATAATATTTTGCATACAGCCCTGAATTTTAGGGTGCTCAGGACCTGTTGTTTTTGGTGAAGATCGGTTAAGGGAAAGGGGTAGTTTACCTGCAACGTTTTATGGTTTAATAGGGTATTTTCTATGGCAAACGATAAGAGCCGGAAATTCAAAGAGAATCAAATAATTTTTTGCATACAGCGCTGAATTGTAGAGTTCTCATGACCTATTGTTTTTGGTAAAGATCGGTTTTAGGAAATGGGTAGTTTACCTGCAACGTTTTATGTTTTAAAAGGGTATTTTCTATGGCAAACGATAAGAACCGCAAATTCAAACACAAACAAACAATTTTTTGCATACAGCCCTGATTTGTAGAGTGCTCAAGACCAATTGTTTTTGGTGAAGATTGTTAAGGGAAAGGGGTACTTTACCTGCAACGGTTTTTTTAAATCAAGGGTAATTTTTTTCTATGGCAAACGATAACAGCCGATAATTCAAACAGAATCAACTACTCTTTTGCATACAGCCCTGACTTATAGAGTTCTCAAGACCTGTTGGTTTTGGTGAAGATCGGTTAAGGGAAAGGGGTAGTTTACCAGCAACATTTTATACTTTAACAAGGGTATTTTCTATGGCAAACGATAAAAGCCGCAAATGTAAACAGAATCAAATAATGTTTTGCATACAGCGCTGAATTGTAGAGTTCTCATGACCTATTGTTTTTGGTGAAGATCGGTTATAGGAAAGGGGTAGTTTACCTGCAACGTTTTATGTTTTAAAAGGGTATTTTTTTATGGTACACGATAAGAGCCGCAAATTCAAACAGAAACAAACAATTTTTTGCATACAGCCCTGATTTGTAGAGTACTCAAGACCTGTTGTTTTTGGTGAAGATCGGTTAAGGGAAAGGGGTAGCTTACCAGCAACGTTTTATGTTTTAAAAGGGTATTTTTTATGGCAAAGGATAAGAGTCGCAAATTCAAACAAAATCAAATAATGTTTTGCATACAGCCCTGATTTGTAGAGTACTCAAGACATATTGATTTTGATGAAGATCGGTTAAGGGGAAGGGGTAGTTTACCGGCAACGGTTTTTTTAAATCAAGGGTAATTTTTACTTCCATGTTCCTTAAGGAAATGGAAGTACGGTGATGGCAAAAAAAATCGTGTTCGAGATTATTGCAGATTATGATTGTACTACACTCAAAACATGAAAAAAAGTCGTTTTTCGAAAAGTGTCTGTGTGTGTGTCTGTCTGTGTGTCTATCTGTAGATTTTTTCCTATGGCAAACGATAACAGCCGCAAATTCAAACAGAATCAAATAATTTTTTGCATACAGGCCTGACTTATAGAGTACTCACGACCTATTGTTTTTGGTGAAGATCGGTTGAGGGAAAGGGGTAGTTTACCTGAAACGGTTTTTTTTTATCAAGGTTAATTTTGTTTGTTTCACAAACGATAACAGCCGTAAATTCAAACAGAATCAAATAATGTTTCGCATACAGCCCTGAATTGTAGAGTTCTCAAGATCTGTTGATTTTGGTAAAGATCGGTTAAGGGAAAGGGGTAGTTTACCAGCAACGTTTTATGTTTTAACAAGTGTATTTTCTATGGCAAACGATAACAGCCGCAAATTCAAACATAATCAAATAATGTTTTGCATACTGACCTGAATTGTAGAGTTCTCAAGACCTGTTGTTTTTGGTGAAGATCGGTTAAGGGAAAGGGGTAGTTTACCGGCAACGTTTTATGTTTTAAAAGGGTATTTTCTATGGCAAACGATAAGAGCCGCAAATTCAAACAGAATCAAATAAGTTTTTGCATACAGTCCTGATTTCTTGAGTACTAAAGACATATTGTTTTTGGTGAAGATCGGTTAAGGGAACGGGGTAGTTTACCTGCCACGTTTTTTGTTTTATCAAGGGTATTTTGTATGGCAAACGATAACAGCCGCAAATTCAAACAGAATCATATAATATTTTGCATACAGCCCTGAATTGTAGAGTTCTCAAGACCTATCGCTTTTGGTGAAGATCGGTTAAGGGAAAGGGGTAGTTTACTTGCAACGGTTTTTTATCAAGGGTAATTTTTTTCTATGGTAAACGATAACAGCCGCAAATTCAAACAGAATCAAATGATGTTTTGCATATTGCCCTGTATTGTAGAGTTCTCAATACCTATTGGTGTTGGTGAAGATCGGTTAAGGGAAACGAGTAGTTTACCTGCAACGTTTTATGTTTTAAAAGGGTATATTCTATGGCAAACGATAAGAGCCGCAAATTCAAACAGAATCAAATAATTGTTCCATACAGGCTTGAATTGTAGAGTACTCAAGACATGTCGTTTTTGGTGAAGATCGGTTAAGGGAAAGGGGTAGTTTACCGGCAACGGTGTTTTATCAAGGCTAATTTTTTTCTATGGTAAACGATAGCAGCCGCAAATTCAAACAGAATCAAATGATGTTTTGCATACAGCCCTGTATTGTAGAGTTCTCAATACCTATTGGTGTTGGTGAAGATCGGTTAAGGGAAAGGGTAGTTTACCTGCAACATTTTATGTTGTAACAAGAGAAATGTTTCCATGATGAACAATAACTGCCGCACATTCAAACAGAATCAAATATTTTTTTGCATGCATCCCTGAATTGTAGAGGACTGAAGGCCTATTGATTTTGTTGAAGATCGGTTAAGAGAAAGGGGTAGTTTACCTGGAACATTTTATGTTTTAACAAGAGTGAAGTACTTAATTTTGATATATAAAGTATCCTGATAAGAAGCTCATAGTAATCCACTGTAGAAACGTAGATGAAATATCTATAAATTAAGAGGTTAGGTGAACGGAGTGGGGGTAATTTTTTATTAATGAAAATTATAGTTGAAGATGGAGGGTAGAATTTGTTATATGTGTACTACGTTATCGGCAACAAAGATGTAGTTTTTTGTTAAAATTCCTTCCCGGGCTGTTTAGCCATAGTCCAATGTTTTCTGCAAAACCAGACGTTTCGGCAGTCCCATCGACTGCCCATCATCAGTGAAAATCGACTGCGAAAACGTGAGGTGGTATACGTTAGTGACTACAGTACTGTGGTTAAGGCTGAAGCAATAAGTAGAAAGAAGTAGTTTCTATGGAAACATTTCATTGCGAATATGATTTTAAATATAAATCTTAGAACATGGAAGTCATGTATGGTTCTCCATACCGATATTTACTTCCATGTTCCTTAAGGAAATGGAAGTATGGTGATGGCAAAAAAAATCGTGTTCGAGATTATTGCAGATTCTGATTGTACTACACTCAAAACATGAAAAAAAGTCGTTTTTCGAAAAGTGTCTGTGTGTGTGTTTGTGTGTGTGTCTGTCTGTCTGTCTGTTGATTTTTTTCTATGGCAAACGATAACAGCCGCAAATTCAATCAGAATCAAATGATGTTTTGCATACAGCCCTGTATTGTAGAGTTCTCAATACCTATTGGTGTTGGTGAAGATCGGTTAAGGGAAAGGAGTAGTTTACCTGCAACGTTTTATGTTTTAAAAGGGTATTTTCTATGGCAAACGATAAGAGCCGCAAATTCAAACAGAATCAAATAGGTTTTTGCATACAGCCCTGATTTGTTGAGTACTAAAGACCTATTGTTTTTGGTGAAGATCGGTTAAGGGAAAGGGGTAGTTTACCGGCCACGTTTTTTGTTTTATCAAGGGTATTTTATATGGCAAACGATAACAGCCGCAAATTCAAACAGAATCGCATAATATTTTGCATACAGCCCTGAAATGTAGAGTTCTCAAGACCTGTTGGTTTTGGTGAAGATCGGTTAAGGGAATAGGGTAGTTTACCTGCAACATTTTATGTTTTATCAAGGGTAATTTTTTTTATGACGAATGATAACTGCCGTACTTAAAACAGAATCAACTACTCTTCTGCATACCTTTTTGAATTATACAGAACTCAAGGTCTGTTGATTTTGTTGAAGATCGGTTAAGGGAAAGGGGTAGTTTACCTGCAACGTTTTATGTTTTAACAAGGGTATTTTTTCTATGACGAACGATAACTGCCATAAATTCAAACAGAATCAACTAGGTTTTTGCATACCTTTTTGAACTAAAGAGAACTCAAGGTCTGTTGATTTGGTTGAAGATGGGTTAAGGGAAGGGGTAGTTTATCAGCAACGTTTTATGTTTTAAAAAGGGTAATTTTTTTATGACAAACGATAACTGCCGAAAATTCAAAGAGAATCAAATAATTTTTTGCACCCTTTCCTGAGTTGCAGAGAGCTCAAGGTCTACTGATTTTGGTGACGATCGGTTAAGGGAAAGGGGTAGTTTACCTGCAACATTTTATGATTTAACAAGAGTAAAGTACTTAATTTTTATAAATAAAGTATCCTGATAAGAAGCTCATAGTAATCCACTGTAGAAACGTAGATGAAATATCTATAAATGAAGAGGTTTGGTGAACGGGGTGGGGGTAATTTTCTATTATTAAAAATTATAGTTGAAGGTGGAGGGGAGAATTTTTTATATGTGTACTACGTTATCGGCAACAAAGAAGTAGTTTTTTGTTAAAATTGCTTCCCGGGCTCTTTAGCCGTAGTCCAATGTTTTCTGCAAAACCAGACTTTTCGGCAGTGCCATCGACTTCCATCTCAGTGAAAATCGAGTGCGAAAACGTGAGGTGGTATACGTTAGTGACCACAGTACTGTGGTTTAAGGCTGAAGCAATAAGTAGAAAGAAGTAGTTTCTATGGAAATATTTCATTTCGAATATGATTTTAAATATGAATCTTAGAACATGGAAGTCCCGTATGGTTCTCCATACCGATATTTACAACCGGTTTGTGCGGCGTGTAGGTAAATGCGGTATTGTTCGTCCTTCTCATTTCGCCCGCACTGTTTATCGTTGTCTTCCAAATACCATCGTATTGAACTGCCTCGCCGCCCGTTTGTGTTCTCTCAGAAAGGATACAGCCTCTGCGGCAATACAACAGACACCATCCTACGTGGACACCAAGTACTGAATACAGCAATCTCTCTTCATTATAATTTTCTTGGCTCCAGACAAGCAATCCCACAGTTGGGCATTAGTTTGCCTTATTATCGTATTTTTTATCCAAAGTATCGTATAATTGTCAACCGATGAAAAAATATTACACTTTTCCATTAAAAGATGTAAAGTTGTACCGGCTAACATCTCCATTCATTAGAATTTCAAGAACTCAATTCCTTACAGGTCTTCATGGCACAAGTATTACTCTCTTGAAGGCGTTAGTAATAAAAGCTATACAGTTCTACTTAGCTAAGAGGATTTATGTAAGAAGTTTGATAACTCCATTTGGCTTTGTAAAACAAACAATTCAGCTATTTACTGAGAATATGTTCAGAAACTATAGAGCAGTAACTAAACACATAGACTTATTTCCTCCTCCTCCTCCTCCTCCTTCATCCCTTTTTGCCTTCAAGCAACGGGTCCTTCAGCCACATCCGAAAATCCCTTCTATCCTGGACGAGGCGTTTGACCTATAACATGGTGTTCGCTTTATATTAGCCATCTTATCGATATAGTCTATCCATTCCGATCTTAATCTTCCCCTTCGTCTTCTTCCGTCTGGAAAAGCATCAGCTTCCCTTCTTCCCTGAACGGTGCAGTGTTCGTCCCGCTGGAACAGATATCTGGTTACTACATTCCTGTAGTTTATCCATCCAACTGCCCACCTCAAAAATACAGTCTGCTCATTTCTGTTTCTTGGCAGAGTGAGGGGTTTCGTGCCATAGAGTAAATTATAAAAAAAAGACTGTCTCGTACACAAGTAGCATGACTTTTTCGTGATTTCCTTCGTACCCACAATAACATTAAAAATTCGGCGGTATTTATTTTTGTCGATTTGTTTTTTGTACCTGACGGATTATTTCGTCATCAACCTTTCCGTCTGATATTCGAGCCTACTGACCTTCTCGATCTTCATTCTCAGTTAATATTCAGACGCTCTTCTTCAGTTTGCCTGGCTCTGTTTTGTCGTCGTTTATCCTCATCTCTCTGTCCCTAATCCCTCTTCCTGTTGCGTTCTGAATACTACAGTCGCTCTACAGTCGCATACACAAATAAATGCTCCTGAAGCAGGCCTTTACCTAACGCAGGGATGTCTCGGTCAATAATACCAATAATTATAATAATAGTTTTTATATTTATTATTATTATAAGAGTTTTTTTTCAGACAAAAGGTTTAAGTTCTTTGTTCATTTTCTTTAATTAAGCTGTATTTCATAATCTTATAAATGATATCCGTCAAATATTCTATTACTATAGTCTTTCTCTATAACTGATAATCCCAATAAATCAGTTTCTTCTGATAACACGCCTTACTCCTTAAACAGTGGTTCCCAACCTTTCCGGACCCGCGTACCACTTTAGTCTTCCGCGTTTATTTCGAGTACCACCGGAGCTTAAAGAAAGGTTATTGTGGTTTTCTCAATAAAAACCCTGGTACAACATGAGTAGTATACATTATTATTACTAGTTATGTATAATTACTTAAATCTAATAAATAGAATTGACAAAACGGTAACTGATTTTTAAAATTAATTTCCGGTTGGTTCTATGCTACTCGTAAAATAAAGTATAAAGTTTTTCAAAAGACAGTTGACTTTTTTTGTTAATACTGCAAAATAACAACATATTAAAAACAAAATAATTAATATGAAACTTGCTGCTTATTTTAAACCAGAGAGTTAATATCAGGTTATACTGATGTTATTTTTAACCTTAAAGCACACTCAGTAGACATCCTGTTAGATTCTAATGAAATATTACCGCAAAGTGTTTAGGTTGTGCTTTTATAAGAGTAATGGTTTTAAATCATATGGGATGAAAATTTATTGTTGTTTTAAACGTAAATTTTTATTTATTTATTTTTGTTAAGTAAATACTTTTTTACTAGCTACGTCTTCTTGCGTACCACCGGTTGGGAACCACTGCCTTAGAAAATAATCATCTATCACTAGTTTTGTTTTTGCACTGTTGATACCCATTTATCATATCTGGTAAGAACTTAAAGAGCCCTTAAAGAACTATAAACATACTTTAAATAATGTAATGTTTAATTCTAAACCGTGGGTTGAGGTTAGGACTGTCGCTGTAAGAATTGTTAAAAAATTACGCAAGACAAGAAACAGATTTGTTATCGTGAAAGAAAATGGCAACCAAAGTGCGAAAGGAAAAACGGCATGTGTGAGTTATCGGCCTGGGTGCAGCTCACACGGAAGAAGGAACGGTTTTACCTCAAAATCGCGTACACAGTGCAAGCCGTGATGTTTCTTTTCAATTCCGACAGTTCGATAACACATAAAAGCAAACTCATTAGCTGAGTCGTTTGTACGGAGCACAATCGGCGTGCGCTTCCGTTGAGTTACATTCCTTTAAGAAGTACAATTGTTCACAAACAAAAGTGGCTTTCACTGTCTCCACTGCTCGTCGTCTGAATATTTAATACCACAGAGTAATTTATACACAACGGCTGCTGTTGTGTAATGTCAAGCCTTCCGGGTGTCGCAGTTCAATTCAGCTTTGTATATTATCACTTTTAAAATTGCATACAATTACTAGAGTAGTTAAAATAAAATAAAATAAAAAACTTCTAATTCGTAACGTAACGTTTCGAAACGTTTAATAGCTGAAAATATTACAGTGAAAAGTGAAGGCGCCGCCGTTGTTGGCAGAAATGACGCGATTTTTGTTGTTGTAATTACATAGGACCATAATGACCAAATTTTATTTAATTCTATGGTAAGACAGTTAAGTGCTGATCCAATTCGGACTGACGCGCCTGTATACAGTAGCAACCTACCTATAAACGATAAAACTACTATTCAAGAAAAACAAAAAATCTTTTTTGTTTGATATTTTTTAAACTTAGACCAGTCCTTTTTCATGTCATAACAACTGCTTGTACACACGCGAATAAACACCAGGATCTCGTACACGAGTGTGCAAGTGAATGTAGGAACGGTCTTGTGTATCGAAGTTAATCTAGTATCTTCTCTGAGGTGCAGACCTCGCTCACTATTTTAAACGGAGGTACAGTAATTATTTATCATAAAAAATATGTATTATACTATATATAAATGAATATTTATATTTGATAATTTTCCAAATATCGTAAAAATTACGAAAATCCCTATTACCCTACTATTTCTTGCTTAATAAAGTAACAACTGAAGAGTAATCATACAATACACTCTGAAAATTCCAAACAATCGGATTAGTGTTAATATTCCCATTAGCCTGACACTTACTGAATTTTTTAAATTTTTTCAAATGTTTGATCAAATTTTTGAGTCCTGTGGTCAAAAGTCTTGAGATATGTAAGTTTGCGATTTTATAAAACTTTCGTTTCACTTTTTGGGGTCTAGCGTCCAAAATTTAGAAATTTCCATAACTTAACATTGTTCAGATTTTAGTTAAATTCCCTTTCATTGATACTCCACGAGAAATTTTGCGATTTTATCAAAATTGTCAGTCACTTTTGGGCCTCCGGCGTCCTAAAATTTGAAATTTTCAAAATTAAAGATGAATTCACATACCGGTATGGTTAAAATCCCCTTTAATTTTATACCCCACATGTGGGTATTGTTCATATACCTGCTTTCCACTGAGATTGTATAAAAGTATCTACCAAAATTCTCATACATACAATAATATCATGTTCGACAGAGGTGCCAAGTTCAGTGCAAAATTATTTCCAAAGGCCCACGTCTACAGCGAGTTTTACTTCACCAAACGTCATATGAACATCGGCCGTCACACTAGGATGTTCATCCTAATGTCATGCTCGTAGGTCGAATATTATCGGTATTCTTGTTCTCTGTATGAAGTTCTTTTGGTCTCTCGTTCCTAATGGATTATATTTTTACTACTTCTGATATATGTTTATTTGTTTGACATAAATAAGGACGGAAAACGAAGGCAGCTGCAGGTAGATATGACAAATTAAGATACATGTTTAACTGGCAGTTGTAAATTGATACTTTTATCAATTTACGAGAGTCTCATTGGATAAGACTCAAACATTAAATCAAAATTATCGCTAACAAAAATAGCATTTATGAAAAAATAAGCTGCTAATCTCAATAAATACTGGACTAGAAACGAGAAATTGTTTCATAACGCCTTTTGTGAGGCGTGCCTTTATTTGAGTTTGAATTGAGAGTAATTGGGAAGGAGGAAAAAGGAAAAATTACACATTTTTAAGGCGTAATGCTGAAGATTACACTGCTATAGCCTAACCCTATGCAGACAGGAGCGAAGCAGTGTTATTTTCTGTTACTAAATCTGTTCCGGATGGAGATGGAGAACACGCTTGGAAGGGTTGTGGTATGCAGTGACGAACAACACTCGACGAGAGTGGTTAGATTCTGTGTAGCTAGTGGAGCAAGCTGAAGGTTGGGCTCGGCCCGCGAGACTGCAGAATACCGTCACCGAAACAAAAAGTATGAGAGTCGACCACAGCAAATGTAACAGATAAGCCCTGCGTGACACAAATCGAACTACGTAGTTACAGAATTCTCCTATATAACCCTACAACCTACAGACCCCTACAACCAGTTCTCTATCGAGCAATGGAAGAGGACAAGGAGACGACGTTAAATCGGTTACACTCTCAGTCTCACGATAATACTGAAAAACATATTGCTCTGGAATGTAATCCTCAAAGAAACAAAAGGAGAGGAAGATTTAAGGATTACGTAGCGACGGACAGTGGAAAAGAATTCAGAGGCAGAGGAGTGCGAGGAGAGGTTCTGTGGCTCAGGACGGACGTGGACGGAGTGTATTCGTGAAGCCCAGTGTTACTCAGAAGAGAAGAAGAAGCCAAATGAGAGTGCAAACCTTTTGAAAAGAATAAACTGAGAAATTATGAAGCGTTTAACAACACATAAGTGAAAAAAAGTTATCGAAAAGCGTTTACGAAAATAATGAGTCCATGGAGCTTAGTTAGGTAAATGACTATACAATCATGGTACTACAGGAAAAGGTGATGGTATAAACGCTACGAACGACGCGAGTAAAGTGGTTCGTACATGGCCGTAAGATTGAAGCTGCATAAAGCGATTTTGAAGGGTTATAATGTATTACCATACGGCAGCCGACACAGACTTGGACGAGCCGTCTTTCTTGACATTTGATTGGGCATTCTCTTTACTATAATGAGACGTTGTCCTTTTATCAGTCAATATAACGGCCGGGACACACTCATCAACCTTAGATATGAAAACTTCGTAGCGTGAGGTTTCTTCGAGAAGAAAGCTCTATTGTAGTCTCTTCTCTGCTCTAAGAGTACAAGCAGACTAACTATCAGCGTAAAATGTATTTTGTGTTGTAACTCATGTAGGCGTAAAACGCTATCTTTAGAGAGGAGTTATCTCAATTTGCCTAGAAAATTATTTTAACATAATAATATATATTCGTTCAAAAACTTTTTCGTGCATTCAGTTTCGTTTAAAAACGTTAATTTAATGTATTAATATATATAAACTTTCACGTATGAACTTACTATTCGTTATCACTTCCCCAAACGTTTCGAGGTGATGTTCCTCTTCCTCAGTGGGAGTAATACTGAATATCGATTACAGAATAACCGTTATGGATTATAGGTGTGTGTGGTGGGGGTTGATGGTGGAAAGGGATTGGCGCTGAGGTTCAAATTGTGTGTTTGGATCAGTGTATCGAATAGTGTATGTGATTTATAATGTAATTGTTCATTTAATATGTTGTTTGCTTGTAGTCTGTGATATCTGTATATTTCAAATTGTTCAGCTGTGTTTAGTTTTCTACTTTTAGGTAAGTAGTGTAATATTTCCATGTTGTGTTCTATGTTTGTGTAACTGTGGTTTTCGTTATGTAAATGTGTGGCAAATGTGGAATGTATGTAGTTTGTGGTGAGGGCTTTTAAATGTTCTGAAAATCTGGAAGAAACGGGAAGATCTTTTTCTTCCAGATTTTCAGAACATTTAAAAGGCCTCACCACAACCTACATACATTCCACATTTGCCACACATTTACATAACGAAAACCACAGTTACACAAACATAGAACACAACATGGAAATATTACACTACTTACCTAAAAGTAGAAAACTAAACACAGCTGAACAATTTGAAATATACAGATATCACAAACTACAACCAAACAACATATTAAATGAACAATTACATTATAGATCACATACACTATTCGATACACTGATCCAAACACACAATTTTAACCTCAGCGCCAATCTCTTCCCACCATCAACCCCCACCACACACACCTATAATCCATAACGGTTATTCTGTAATCGACATTCAGTATTACTCCCACTGAGGAAGAGGAACATCACCTCGAAACGTTTGGGGAAGTGACAACGAATAGTAAGTTCATACGTGAAAGTTTATATATATTAATAAATTTAATAAAATGAACGAAGAGGATGAATCAACAAGATAGTTAATTTAATGTATACTAATTTCATTAAGTTTCATTAATATCATTAATCTACATCACAAGTCTATAGAGTTCAAGTAATTTTTTTATTCGCAACCATAAACGTAAATAAACAACAAACGTCCTCTCTATAAAAGTCTTTGTTCTTTGGCGAAGGTATACGGCAACCACACACTACAGCACTCAAGGTGCTTAACTCGTGAGGATTTTGTCTAAGATTTTAAAAGGAACAAGAGAACCATTTTATACAACAGAACAAAACTATTATAATGATGATTCAGTGACGAAAGTTTATTGGATCCGAGGCGCCTAACTGATCACAATCGTCGAATATGAAAGTGAAGAGTGCAGCCATCATCACAATAAACGAAGAAAGTAGACGTATACGGTTCGTATCGGATCAGAATATTTAGTGGCGCTGTTCATCTTCCAGCAACCAAAACAATGTCACTGTGCACGCGATTACTTTCATTTTGAACAGTGAAAGTGTGCGCGGCAGGAGCTGCCTCATAAACAAGGTCAACGCCGGCTCACTAAAAATCCTGTTTATTTTTGGTTTCTTCGCTTTCCAAAGAAGCGTTTTCATACGAAAGTTGTTCGATGCTTGTTTACGTAACGGAACGCAGATATCGCGCTCACCGACATGAGTAATCGCCGCGCCCACGTTTTTCGAATTTACGATTTCTTCAAGTATATTCGTGTTTCGCTTTAAACCGGACAAGCCTCTTTATCTTTCCTCACCTTTTTCCGTTATCGAGAACAACAACAACATTTGAGTATTTAACCCACGTTGTTTTTATTTACTCCAAACGTTTCGCCCATTCTGCGAGGAGCATCTTCGATGGATAGTGACA
The DNA here is from genome assembly GCA_034769895.1 of Magicicada septendecula. Classification (NCBI taxonomy): domain Eukaryota; kingdom Metazoa; phylum Arthropoda; class Insecta; order Hemiptera; family Cicadidae; genus Magicicada; species Magicicada septendecula. The sequence goes on from CM068376.1 coordinate 105,346,265, forward strand.
CAGAACATTGAGGATGAAGCCAGGACATTGTAATCGTATACTGAATACTAACGTAAATAATATATAAAGGTAACCGATAATTACAAATTGCGTGATGATGATTTACAATTCTGAAAATATTAAGTAATTACGTCGTTCACATTTCAATGTATTAAACAGGCGTACTGTTTGTTTTTGTATTGTGCTTACAATACATCATTATAATAGCTACAAAGAGTTTCGTTAAAAAAACCATGCACGAAGGTATACGGTGACAAGAGTTAGTTATGCTAGATGGATAAACATTTTCGCTGCGTTCTGATCGTTCTAAGTTCGGTAAATATTTCGGATTGTATGACTTGTTCGTGCTTGTGTTTTTAGTTAATTAAATCTTATGAAAACTGGTAACGGTGTGAAAGTCCGTACGTATCAGAGGGAAAATTCTACTTAGTGGTGGGAGAAATATGATTTCAAAATGTTTTAAATGAAGGTTTTTTCAGTACATGCAAGTAGTATGCCTTTTTATTTATACTTTATTTATTTATTTATATATATATATATTATTAATCTGTACAAATTAATATAAATTAAACAAAAAATAGAAAACACAAATTATCAGAATTCATTTGTAGTCCATTAAAGTATTAAAACTATCATTAACTTAAAGTAATGAACAATTAATTTTTTATCAAATAATGGGCTTTCCAACTTAATGATTTTTCATTGACGACAGACAAAATTGACGTAGAATGTAAACATAAACATTACTATTAAGGTTCTTATTAGTAATGTGGGTGGCTGGATAATCAGTATTTTCCAGACCGCCTACATTAAATTTTGATGGAAGCTAGTTACGACTGTTACATGTGTGGGAATTTGGAAATGGTACGACAGTGGAAATGTGGTTGGTTAGTACCAGCGAAATCTGGTTGGACGGACTTCTTCGATGACAATTAGTTTATGAAAACCCACTTTATTAGGCCTCATGATAAGACAATTCATTTAAAAGAAAAACACTTCTGGGTACGTCGTGAAAATATATTGTTCCCAATAAGATCAGGAGTTCCCCAAGAAAGTTCTCTGGATTTAGTTCTGTGTCTTCTTTATATAGTAGATCTGCCACACAGTAATAACGTGATCACTGTCACGATATTGCGATTCTTGCTATAAATGAAGACTTCGCGGAAGCAACCATTTTACTACAGAGCTGTTTACACGACACAGAAAAATGGCCGAAAAAATGGAGAGTCCGATTAAATGAAACTAAATCAGCACACATCCCATTCACACAATGCCAAGGTACAATTTAAAGTGTGAGATAAATCCATCGTGGCAGTCGTCTCTGTAAAATCCTTGGACATCCGTCTAGATAAACAGCTTACATGACGCAACCACATTTGGGCCAAGACGAAAATGTGTAGGCGAGTACCTAGACGGAAACAGATAATACCGATTTAGATAGGAGAATTGCTAAACGACGATGTACGAATTCCTATAGGAGGGGATGGTCGAATTCCTAGACAACTGTAATAAACTTAGATCAAGAGTCACCGCAGATAAACAGCGCTTTAGGACAGTTTCGCCCTGGGTTTTCCAGATTTCTTCATTACTTTGAACAATGTCTACGCATTGACCAATTCTCAGAAAGTAAGAACTAAATGTCCAGTAAAAGAAGGCCCAGAGGTTAAATTTCTTACAAAATATTTCCAACCCAGTCGTGTACGAAGTGACGATAATCGTCTTTCTAAGTATTTACACCGAGTTTGGGAATAATGGGTGTGTATTTCGTGTGTAGCAAGAAAAGCTTACGAAGATCGTCCGTAAGGAATTGGTTCGCTTCAGGGAAGAGAGTGGACTTATCACGGTTGATATCTCTCGTATTCGTCGGAACTTAAATTATGCATTAAACTTTTCGTCGTGTACCCTAAACTATCCACGTCTCGCGAAGAAGTTCATAATGCAGTGCAATGTTAGAATATAACTCCTATGCAAATGACGTCCATAAGAGTATAATCGTCTTTACTTGTGACACCAACATTCGGCGCTCAAAGACTGTATGTAACTAGTGTTTACTTGGACGGAACGTTTCAGAGTATTGAACTGTAGGTACACAAGTCGTGGTCTAGTGAACGGTATTTACACGCCTTTAGTTTTGTCAAACAAAACGTGTGAAACAGACGTAAAATTTCTGGAGAATTAAAAGTGAAAATGGACACTTCTCAGTAAGCAGTTCATAAGGTCATTTACAAAGTTTTCCCCACGGCAATTATACGAGGTTGTGGTTTCCATTTGGGACGACCATGGTTCCGTAAGATACAACTGAGGCTTTCTGCTCTTTATAGAAGAGAGGCGGATGAAGTTATTAAGTGGCTGGGGTACGTGTTCGGTTTGTGTTTTTTAAACCCGAGTGAAGTTTATTAACACTAACACTGTTCTGTTGGAGATTTAATAAGTTTATTAACAGTAACCTTGATAAACTTTATGATGATTTAGTTGATAAATTTGTAAGCGAGGATAACCTGTTCCCACCAATCATGTGGTGTCAAGCGTCTTCAGATTTGTATAAAACCTTTAACGCTTGTGAATTTTTCTACGCCGATTTAAATGCAAATTTGTATCATGATTTTTAAGTTTTTTAAAGCTTTAAAACTATTTCAAACCAATTCATATGTAAACTTAGAACGTCAGATTTGAACACTGATTATAAAAAAAATTTGAAGTCATCACTTAAACAGCTATTTCTGTGAAGCAGGTCCAGCAACTCGCCCATGTTTGTCTAGTAACTCACCGAGACGCATCACCGTCTAGGAACTCAAATATGTCTCTTTTAAAATTTGTATACCTAGGAACTCAATTACTCCGAGATGAAACAACTGGACACCAAGTTTTGCAAACATTATTGGCTTCTGGGCAGAAAATCACTACTCTCAATGAGAAATATGCTGCTTGTTTACAACGCTGTCTTCAAGCCTGTGTGGACATACGGCTTACAGCTTTGGTGATTTGTTTCCAAATCGAAAATCGCTATTATCGAAATGTACTGCGTGCTATTACCAATGCACCGTGGTTCGTCGGCAATAAAGAGATCTGTAGCGACCTAGACCTGCGTACAGTCAATGAAACAATTGCGCAGTTCAGTGAGGTACGTGAAACGGCGAAACGGCTTTGAAGTGCACACAAATCCTCTAGCGATAAATTTGATGGACAACAGCCTGCAGACAAGAAGATTAAAATTAACATTTCGCTGGACTTACTTACGCTTTAAATCCATTATTTTAACACGTCACTGTTAAATACTCATAAAATAGTGTTTAGAATGTTAGCCATTGGACTTATTATTTAGTCAATAATTATGATTGTTGTTTTGTAATAACCGGTTGCATCAATAAATAAACGTAAAAAAAAAACACATAATGACATAATGACCGAGTTCTTAGGAAGAAGAAAAATAATGTTGGGAAACGTATTTGAAAGCTGTCAAGGTGAGTATAGGGACGTGATATATACCTCAAATGGAAGGAACAGAGGAAATGTAAAGCGAGACGTTGGAGAGATAGTCAAGAACCTCAAAACGCTCCGTGGAGCTATCAACATACAAGTATTTAATAAAATAAAAATCTTCTAGTTTTATAAACTGCAGCGTAAACAAACTGTGCAGCGCGTACGAGAGTGAAAGTGACCGACTGACAAACATTAGCAAAGAATTCGTCTGGACGAAAGTTCAGAGAAGTTCGTCTGCGGTCTCTGTTTCCTAGCTTCGTAACATCCATACCACCTTTCAGTCTATCCTTGATGACGGCGACGATGATGGCGAGCTGTCGAAATGTTAGGACTTAACGAAAGTACTGTGTTTAACGACCGACAAGCTCCAGAGTATTAATAAATTACGTGATTGTCCAAGTTAATTTCAGTCTGAACTTCCTCCTTAACATGCATTATCTCCACTAATTTATATATATTATTTTATCTGTCGTAGGACTATTTCCAAATTTTACTAAGAATTGTTATTTCATTCTTTGATCATTCGAGGTATCTTTTGGGTAGTAATATTTTTGACAAATAATCATTTCCATTAGTCGAACGGGTTTCTGTAATGATACCAAGAAACATATAAAGTTTAGAAAAGTCGTGAAACAATAATGATGACTACTTACATTACAGAATAAATAAATAAACAATACCAAAAACTGGCGAAAATTTTCTCCCATCTTCTCCAGACACTGATATCGTTAAATGTTTTGTACGAATTTTTTAGAACTTCGCCTTAATGCGTACGTGTCATTAAATATTTACAGCAAACGGAACTAATAAATCCGTCTCCTCGTTTTCCCATAGAAATGAATCAGAGATTTTCATAAAATGGGCTCTACACGCCCTCAAAAACAAAATCAAAGATGCGCCACAAATGCAGTTCATTTTCATGAAATTGGCATACAAATCGATTCATCGGTAGATGCTATTATGGAGCGCTTTAACGCCGTTTTGTCTTAACATTTACGTACATACAGAATAAGGACACGTTTTAAGAATGTATAAGTTTATTTGTTTTTGAAATGATAATAAAGCATTGAGTTAAACAAAACGAAAAAGTTATTAAATACGGACCGTAAAATCGTGAACTGCAATATGGACATCTGTATAGGATTAGAATGGCAGCCGAAAAAACTGATTATTACACAACTTTTTTAAGTTTCTCTGGAACAAACTATTGCATTATAAACATCGTAAACCAAATAGGATACACTGCGGTTGAAGAAACATTTGAAGGCTATCTCTTCCCTATGCGCAAAGAGGACCTAACCTCAAAAAAGCTAAGATAGTTCAGGTATTTCAACTGCAAGACAACTACCAACGTTTACTTCCTACTCGCAAGATGGCTATACCGTACTACAGTTAAAAATGTTCGTACATAACTAATTTAGTAATTAGTTTAATAACTGCAAAAATTATCTAATTATTTAATTACATTTTTATAACTACATTTTCACCAGCAGATATTTTTGTTAATTTTATATTTCCTTTTTCTCTCTACGCATCCGGTGGGGGGGGGGGGGTTAACCCACAAAACTCCACTCGATCCGTCACTGGACACAGCCCAAAAATTGCATTCCATTACATTACACTATTACTCGTCGTCGTCGTACGTTTGGTGTTACTGTCCAAAACGTGGTCGGACACGTGGATGACAACACAATTCACAACTGTGGGAGCGTGTTTTCGGTTATACCCACATCCGTTTGCGTGCTCGAGAATTAAGTTCACCGTTACTTAATATAGGAAGCTTCTTCGACCGCTTGGTCTATGATTACACACTTAGCTTTCCGGATTTCAGTTCTTTTCTGTAAGCAGCGCGCGCACGCCACACACACACACACACACACACACACACACACACACACGCGCGCGACAATGACGATATTATTCAGTTGGCTGTTGACGTCACTAAGACCGGATGATCCGGTTCAGCTCTACGGTGCAATTGATAAAAGTGAAATTTAATTAGTCGTTTCGGTGAGGGAAAGGGAATTTGGTACGAACAACACGTTCAGACGAAAACGCATTCAGTTTTGTTGGGGTACGCGTAGAAATTTATTAACCCCTAGTCGAGAAAATATAATGCAACTTAAAGAGCAGCAGATGTTTTTTTTTTTTTAGCGACCAGAGATCGATCAATTTTTAAAAACAGACTTGAATTTAAACAAAAAAATAAAACAAAATAAGAACTGCCACAAACAACTGAACTAATTATCTGCAAAACTGTTACGTTTTACGTTCACAATAATTGTTGTTACACTAACGTCTTATAATAAATTTTAATGGTATTAAATACTTAACATACTTAAGCAATACGGAATGAAACAGAGACCAAAATTAGAAACCTGGAAGCATAAAAAGGCATTCTTATTAGTAGCTAACGGAAATTACAAAAATATGTTCAAATTACTGTAAACAATTTTAGATTGTAATAATAAATGGAGCAAGCGTTCACATGGTATTTAAATGTTATACTCGGTAGAAAGTATTGCATAATATGTAAAATAAAAAATAATCATATAAATTGCTGTTTTGTGACAAAAAACGAATATATACAAGAGTATTATATGGAAATAAAATACCGTAAGAATGATCAAACTCCATATACCGGTAGTAATTATTTCGTCTGATACAGACCGCAAGTCAGTACGTTTCAATAAATGTAATATATTCTTAACATTCACCGAATACATTTTTATTTTTGTAAAAAATTACCGTATATACGTATTTCGAAGGTTAGGATCCGTCTTCATCAAAATACAAAACTGAAACTGAATAACACGTTTTAGCATTGCAAACTGTATGCATATAACGTTTTGGTTAACTCACAAACCGTGTTTGTTGATAAAAAGACATGACATGCATAACGAAATTTAAAAAAATATATTAAAAAATACATAATATTTTATTATTGTATTTAATTATTGTTTAATGAAATTAAATTTAGAATTTTGAAGATGTCGTCTGGCTTACTTTTAATCTGAACTTGTTCTTTAATTAATCTATTATATCTATCTATTTATATTTTAGTACGTCGTATTTCCAGATTTTATCCGAGGTGTCTTTCTGTGATCTGTTGGAAGGTAATATTTCGGTAAGCAATGATTTCCATTAACCGAACAGGTTTTTAAATTAGAGTCTTCGAATTCCCTGTTTTAAGAACAATTTTCTATTGCATAACCTATCTATTAAGCGTTTTACTAATAAAAAAATATAAATACATAGGCCTACTTATAAAATGGGATCCATACGAAATATATATGATTATTATTAGTAGATTATACGTAAATAGTAAAAATTAAAATTGTGCTTTGATTTAAACTAATTTTCCTAAAACCCACACATTATTTCTGTTTTGCATCTCTTAGATAACTCTTGTTTTGCATGTGTGTTTCACAGCAGGAGGTCTGGATTCCCACTTATATAATGCCGATATCGAAGTGTGTATTCGTAGGTAACTTTCAGGTTAGTCCTAAATCAAAGAGTGTATAAGATTAAAAAAACACACTATTCCATAAATTGAACTCCTAAAACAATCGGTCTGAAAAGAACGCTAAATGTGTTAAATTCTGTAAGCGGCTGTTTTATCCTTAGCCATATATGCAACTTGGTCGATGGAGGTTATAAAGACTGATTTATAAATTACAAATGCGTAGCTTTGCTCAGGCGAAATTATATTAACCAGCCACAGATACAGCTCCACTGAATACGAAATCCAATATATGCTGTTTTCGTAGATCAGGTACCAAAAAGCACTGATTACAGATTTGCTAATTGTTTAGTTGACTGTCAGTACTGTCACACAATAAGAAAATGGTAGAGGAAACACAATTGGATTATTCTTGAAATTAATCTCTAAAATTATTTAGTCCCTGCTGAGGATCAAGAATCACGATTATATAGGTAGCTACCTGAGAAACATTACAGACATTATATACACTTCAAGTATAAATATTAACTTTACAAATAATGTCCCACGTCAAAATGTGGTTTTCCAAAGAATTATTTGATCTCGTCAGAATCACTATGGATTTTGTGTGCACAGCTAAACTGAAGACACATGACACGAAGATTTGAAGAAGTTGAAGTAAGTTCATTTGGGGGGGGGGGGGGGTCATCTTATTCCAGAAACTCGCGTTATAAAATAAATCTATAAGAAAATATACGTTGTTGGTTGAGCCCACTCACAGTCTATGTAAAGTACATATTTTCATTATACTGAAGGGGGAATACTATTATATTCTTTGAAATGCTAAAGCAGTAAATAAGATAAGATTAATGAGAAACAATGGGTAAGTACATAAGTGTTGCTGACCAGTGGTCAATTATAAACAGAAAAACAAATACATACAGACAATGTTACAATATTCCTGCTTTATTTCTAGAAGCTCTATAACTAGTAATAAGTGAGAAACAATTTTTTGTATATGTTAGAACTTGCTTCCCATTCACGAAACTGCTTGGATCTGGTATACTGAGCCCAAAATTTATGTGGCAGTGACCGCATCAAACATGGACATGGGCGCTCACACTGTGGGATACAGAATGTCTTCATATTAAATAAACACGATGATTAAGCGGAAGGAAATGTTCTCGGCATAGGATGGAGGAACATAACGGATGCCGAACTGGAAGGAAAGTGTACCTAAGTATTTTAATAAAACGTAAAAACATTATTAATATTATTAAATGTACAGAAATTAAGACCGAAAATATTTCGATATGAGGTTTCAGAGTAGGACTATGGGTGAATTTACGGGCCGCGCGTAGCGCCCTCTCCTGGGAATCGGCGAAAATACAGGGCCGCAAGACTCGGGCGTGAAAGGACGCAATCATACAGTTGGAGGAGGGGGGAAGTTGGCGATTCCACAGGGAGAGACGATTTATCGGCAGACGAATACTGCAAACCTGAAAGGACTCGATTATGGACAGATCCGTTTGGTGAAGTACGTGTTACCAGCAGGACGGAGTCATAACGTGTAAAAAAAAACCCCAGAAAAATAGATGCAGAAGAAAGTAAGAAACTACCAACCCACACGAAGCTAGAACTAAAAAAGTACTTGGATTTCGTTGTCCATGACGTGTCCGTTACTTAACTAAATACCACTATTGTATAAATAATTACTTACCGAATCTTGACAAGTAAGTCACTCGACGGATTCGGTAAGTAATTATTTATTTAATACAAGTGACTTGGATACTTTAAAAATGAATATTAAACCACTGTTGTATTAACGACTCGGAACACTAAGTTTTTTATAAGTAAAAGCATAAAGTTTTATAGGTAAAGGCTGTAAGGTAAAACTTTATGCTTTTACTTATAAAAAACTTAGTGTTCCGAGTCGTTAATACAATAGTGGTATTTAAAAAAGTACAACGTAATCTCAAACGAAATCTGAGATTTTGGAAAAATGTACTGAATAGGGTCTAGTGACGTCTGTAATAAAATTGCAGTTTTTAAAGTATAGACAATTTGTTTGTTAAAAAAATTAAAACAACAAATAACATGTACACATACATTTCTCACAGTAAAATTGAAACTCGTGATTTTCTTGCAGTTTTTGTACAATAATCAGTTGTAATGCATGGTTATGCCAATAGCCGAGTTCTGTAGTAATAAACATATCATCATATATGATGACTAATTTAATAGAGGACATGGCTCACATTCGGTTGTGTATCAATGAATAATAAGGATAATTACAAAAATAGCTATTTCCAATGAAAATATTAACTTTTATGCATGCTGGCTTATGTTATAAAGAATCGTATTCTTTACCCTCAGCGTCACACGTTTTAACGAAGAATGGATATGAGTTTCCAGTTAAAATTATTTGGACTCTTGTAACTGTTTATGTAAATAATTATTTTGCCGATTATTATGTTAATGTGGTTGTTTACATTTCAGAGTACATGCCAATATTTATAAATACTTAAAAATCTAAATTAGTAATCTCTTCAGATTTTATTTACATTTATGTGATAATTGATTTGATTTACATTTATTTTAATTACACATGTAATAGTTAATTAAAAGAATATAAAATCGTAAAGTCGGTCTATGTATAATAAAGTAGGTGGACATATTCTGAAAACTGCGACGTATTTGTCTTCAGGAGAAGAATTATTACTTAACTTTTCTTGACAAAACATATTAGAACTTCCTCAAAGCAACGGTAATAAGTTATTATCAATAATCAGCAAGACTGCAACTACAAATTCCCGCCGCATGTCTTCAGGCTACCAACGAGTAGTTTGTTTTTTGTTTTTCATCGATGCTGTTCCCGCAAGAAAATTGAACTTCCATTTCGGATAATTTTTCAGCATTGATTTGTACGATTTTAAACTGTTTAGTTGGTGGAGCGTAGCACAAATTTCCTGTATTTTGGAAAACAAAGCCGGTTTGACGTACTTCCTACCGCGCGCGCCGTGTTCATTACGCAACATCCGTTGGCAGGTTAATTTTATATTTATGTAAACACGAGGTCCGTGAAACAAAATCAACAACCATGATCGCTGACAATAAAATTGTATAAACGGTGTCGATTTTGTAATCGGCTAATGGGCGCGTGTAACGTCGTGGCGCGAACCCCGTCTGCTAGCCCTCCCCCTCTACTGGAAACGCTGAGCAGCGTAGCCGTCGCCATCCTTACGGCTTAGGCTAGTAGCTAGTCCCAGTCTCAATGGAAGCCATCCAACCATCGCTTACGGGGTTTTCCCACACTTCTCTTCACCCTTGGATGATACTCAAGGGCTCTTCTTGAAAATCTAATTGGATCCATTCTCTCTACGTGTAACCGCCACACCACTTTGTACCGGGAGATTTTCTCATTTAAGCTTCCAGTTATGAAAAGCTATGAAGCTACAATAATGCTTTCCCACATGTGAGCCTGAAGTACGACATCCCGCGTTAGGTATACTCGAATATCCACTGAAGATGGCAGCCAGTGGTGCTGTTGAAACGTTTGGTTTGAATGTAAACCTTGGACCACGGCCAAACAGGCTGACGCCGGCCGTGAAAGCCTTAGAACAATATGAATGTCCGTTAGGCCGTTCCTGATACCATACACCGGCATGCGTCACTAACACCTTCACCATTCTCACACTGGTAGAGAGTGGTATATTAACAACAGATCTCGGTGATTGTTCTGAAACAGTTCGATGATATCTATTTTGAAAATAGAATGACTGACGGCTACCACAACCAGGCAGTGCAAAACACCGTGGCTTGCACATCGACAGACCTCCTCATATGGAGCAAACACATCGCTACCATACGTTAACAGTACGGCATAAAATTGAACCAACTCTACTGGATCACCGGGCTGAGAGCTGCAGCTAATACTGGAAAATAATGTTACCCCAAACGCAAATCTCATTTGATGCACGACATGCTGTTACGGATTCATAATCAGAGATAATCAGCGTTTTACAGTACTTAGGACCGCCACTGTCTCAACACATGGTACGAAGCCAACAGAGTTATCCAGCGCGACATTCCGACGCCCTCTGTTAGGAAAACAATCCGGAGACTCACTGCCAAACATACCGAAACACTACGATAATGCGGATTCGCCTGAAGTTCTCCGAAGTGATCCACACCCAACTTTGTCGCTCTTACTTGCTGAACTGCTACCTGTCTTGCTCCGGACGAGGCCTTCCAGTGTATCTACTATTATCAAGTCCTAAACCTCGGGCTTTAACAATGGTTGAGACACTGAAAGACCTTGTCCGGTGAATGACAGGTAGCACGACGAAGTTGGAATTACGGAGACAGCTAATTCAAATAACAAGATGAACAATAATTGTTATCCAAACCATCTGCTCTATAAAACAGATTTAATTAATTCCAGTGACACTATCTCAGTTGTTCCCTAATAATTATATAGTGCATTGTTATTTCATTCTCTTGTGCTTTTCCCAATTTAAGATACAACCATGTGATTTAGTTATAAAATCTTAGTTCCTATCAGGGATATTCTCCATTGGGAAATACCTACGCATGTCGTTTTTACGTTGACAAATGTGACTCTAGTTGACTCATTGAGGTTGGTATTTTAATAAATACAAATATTGTGAAAATACCCCTAAGTTGTATTCCATGAGTCCGAATCGATTTTAAGATCGCTTTATAAACGTTCAGTTTATTCTCCACTGACAACTGAGTTTTCGACAAACTGCTATGTTTCTTGTCGAGTTCCAGACGTTTGTCTGGATAGGTTTCCCTTGTTAATCGACGTGTCAGTGAATAGCCAGTTATTTTAACGTTTTCCGCTTATGGTGTTGGTCGATCGTTCAGGCATGCTTGTTTGTGCAATGTGAATGTTACACGAGTAGATTATTAAAGTTATCGAATAATATTTGCGTTGATATACGAAATACGGTGGATATTAGCCACCGCTGGACTAATTTTTAAAGAGACGTTTCAGCTACACTCACGTCGGCAGCCATCTTCAGGCTCAAATAAAATTGTCCAATAAAAAATAACATGACTCCAGAGATAGGGAGCTATTTGTACGTTCATACAATGTAAAAAACGCTCATGAGCGCAGGCAATCAATACCAACGTTCACACCAACTGTTCACACCACTTGGATTATTGTATCCAAGAAATCCCAATGCATCACATTTTTAAAGTAATATAAATACAAAAATAAGTAAAAATCCCTAATAGTAATCACGCTGCTATAAATTTGTGACAATGAAATAAATAATTATTGTCTGAAAGAAATAATTGTAAAGTTAGGCTATCAAGATGAACAGCACTGCAAATTCTTCTAGTCGCGCGGAAAAAGCATATAACTCCGACCAATCAGCTACTTTGTATTTATGGTGGATTTATTGTTTCGAAATTAAAATATCTTCGATATAATTGAATAATAATTTTATTAAATTGTTGAGTCCTATGCGTAAAATATTCATTTGATCTCTCGTTATGCTTGATGTTTTTGCCTTTTGTGACATCTGAAGACGGTTACATTCTCGCGTAGCTGTAACACGCTGTGCACATACTAAATCGCTGACAGCTAATGCATTAATTTTATCACACGAAATCAAGTAACGTGGAAACATGAAATTCGTAACGTATAAAATTTTATCGTTGGATTTTTAACAAACGATTCGAGAATTTTAATCCTTCAGTTCTTATTAATCGTCAGATGTTTTATACGTTAAAATACTTTAAAACCAATTTTAGTCAGTCATTTGTTGCTGTTCGTTAGTTACGTTCGCCGGAAGTTGGTGAACTACGATATCGAAGTGTCTGTGAGTTTACGGATAAGAATATCCAGTATTCTTCCTCTGACAGTAGCTCGCGTTACGTTGAATTAACCCGTTATTACAGTACCGGTACACGCATCACGTGACCCTCTAATTTTCATTTTATATTATCCTCCACACTGCCAGTAATAACGTGTCAGACCTTCATCAACGTGTCACTACTTAATGACTCTACCCGCTGCACTCACGCGCACGCGCATTGGATAAACACAGAGTCCTTTGTAATCTTTCTCGTTCTCGGTAAGAGACTGTTAAAAATTCCTTTCTATTGACAAGAGCTAAATTGTTCATCGTCGTCGTCGTCGTCATCGTCATTAGGTTCAAGTATCAAGTCTTGAACTAAGGACTCATGAAAACAATCTGATCATCGTTTCCGAGATCGTCCAAACTCCTTTCCTGAAGCATGAATGAACAAAATTTTCTTGGTCATCCTTCCGATCCAAACGACGCATAATTTAAATCTTTACCGCCGGCAAACAGAGCAACTGTCGTAATTATTTATCTTCACAAATGTGGTTACGTTGTTGACATATTTCTGCACGTACCAGAAACAAAGATACCGACAGTAGGATGACGATAAAACTTCACTGAGGGTGATAAGCTGCGGTTGATGAATACTGATTGTGACAACGTTGCGTCCACTGGGATTCATCACGATAATGTCATTTTACGAACGGGATAATCTGATCGATGCACAGGGACATTGTTAGCACAGTGTTTAAGAGCACATTATTGTATGAAAGGTTTCCGACTGTTAACCGTTTGGCTAAAGTAGTATTACCTCCGGCACTTACATTTCTACATATTCTTATTTAAATTTAAAAAACTTAATTTCTTCCGAATACCTTTGCTCTTTTTCCGGTATAGGAAAATTAACCGATAACCTACGTATGAATTTCATTTTTCATGCTTCAATTTTCTTTTGTTCTATTACAGTATTTAAAAAAAAAAAACAAGAACCATACAGTAAATCAGGAACGAAAACTTACAATTTTAATTTTGTATCCCCCCCATGTGTGCTTAAGCGCTCACTTAATTGTTTCAAGCATTTGTTTTATCAAAAACGATTCTATTAGCATTATATAATCTTAAAACTAAGGTAGTTAAAGACGATGAGTTACTCGATAAGTTGATTATTAAGATTTTCGCTAGAATAGCAACAATTTGTTTCTTATTTCGTGTTCTGAGGCGATAATTCGCGGGTTTTGGTTTTTGTACAACCTTTAGATTCTTGGTTTTGTATAATTGTATGCCCGTATGCTCGAGTATCAGTTGTATAAAAGTCAGAAATAAAACAAAAGTAAGGGAGAAAATTACAAACACCGTCTGAGCAGGCCGTATCTAGGAGTTAGCTAGAAAGTCCTCCACCAGGGGCGCGAAATGAGGGCTTATAAAAAAAATAAAATAAGAATAAAATAAATCATTGTCTTACAGAACAAGTTATTTTATTAAATTAATTTTAATAACTTACAACTCATAGAGAACTATTTAACATCACCAGTAAGTGAAGCCAGGCTAACAATTTAGCAACACTTTCGATAGAGTAGGAATTGGCCTCAGAAATAGACTTAGATGAAAATATTAACGAGGTATCAGTGATCAAGGCACGAAAACCGCAACTTTAACTGCTCCATAAAGTTCATTAATCGTATACAATTCTGTCATATGTTCTAGTTTTCTGTGTACGCCCAGAAACGTAGGTGTAATTGTGGACAACGGGAGCCCATTAATTCTAGACGTAACTTACATGAAATAAAACGTGTATAGTTTTCTACTGTACGCCGTTGTATTTACTAATTAAACCTTACACATCCTAAATATAGGCCTATGTGACTTTGTCTTTTACGGTTGTGGTGACTGTAGACGAAAAACTTGGAATATAATATGTAATTACTGCTAATGGGGAGCAGAGATTGCGTTGTTTGCTAGGAGCGCTGTAAGCTCCATGTACGTTACTGCGTCTTGGAAAACATTTAAAAAAATACCACTGATACATTATTCCTGTTAAACTAAATTGTGTGAATTACATGTTGTTATTAAATACTGGCAATAGAGTTCGGCACTCGCCCCGTCTTTCCTCTAATCCACCACAATAGGTATAGATAACAAATGGTTTAATAGATAACAAACAAACAGGATAAGACAGGTCTTAAGGCAAAGGATACGTCTTTTAAACGGATGGAAGACGCGTGACCAACATACCTTTACAGAACGTTTTTAGTTTTCAAGGTTTTGAAATCTTTTAGAAGAATTAGCGTGTTTTTGTTCTTTATTTTGGTTTGGCCCAAACGTGTGTCTTTTTTATTGCCAACACGAACACTGCAGCGTAAGGCCGGGTTCCGATTGGGTAGGTTCCTAGCAAGCAGTAAATGTGAGTAATTAATCTACAGACAAACGGTTATCTTAAAATAAATGTGAACTGTTAATATGTTACTACAAGATAGGGACCGTCATAATTTTGGGGGGTTTATAAGAGGGCAGCGCCTTGTGAAAGGTCAAGAACCGGCGCGTTGCGAGTCAAACCACGCTGTAGAGGTCAAGGGCTTCATAAAAATTACGGTTTATATCCGTCTGTAGACAAAGATTCATTCATTCATACTGATTCTGCGCATAAATGGTTTAATAGTGGATTTTAACGATGCTACGTCGTTTATTATTGTTACTAGTAAAAGTTTCGTCCGTCTCACAGACCCGAGCACTGTTTCGCACTGTTTATTTACTATTTACTCACTGCTTGATTGTAGCAACAGTTCGTCATACTGGTTTGGCTGTAATATGTAATACTAGCAGCAGGAAAATGTGACAAAATTTCCGGAATACTCCGGTGCAATTTTCTGTCTGTGCCTTGTATGTGTTTGCATTTTGGCGTACAATGCGTCACTCTACCTTAAAGGACTATTAAAATAATTTACACGGTTCATAATAACTTTTTTTTTGTCTCTATCCATTAAACTGAAAATGTGAATTAATAAAACTAAGAAAACGCTAATGTCGTCGTCATGATCATCACGTAAAGCCATAGGTTATAAATAGCTGGTCACCCCGTCATTTACTCGGTCGCCTTTCCCCGCTGTACAACTCCAGATAATCCTGGGAATCCTACCACACATCCTACTATCCGCATATGTCCCTCTAGGTATAGTTCTACTCCAATAGGAACACTCTGTACCTCAAATTTTGTCTAACATCACCCCTATATGATCTCCTAATGACATAATACTCTGCGTGACGAGAAGATACTTCGTGTGTTAACATCTCTAATCGTTTGCAAAACTTCTTTGTAAGCGAACTGGGTTTATCTTGATTCCTAAAAACCTCAACTTGTTTCAATATCTACAGTCCATTTACTGAGAATAAAAGTCCGACTGGAATGATTCCATGATTCCTGCAGCCAGCCTCAGCTACTATTTCACGCCAGTCAAGTTGCTTAGCAAATCCTCGTGTTTCGCAGTCAACGTCTGCCAATACATCATTTCTAGCGGATCACTGAAGCCGCCATTTTATATTTTTAACTCTTATTCCTTGTGGTATGGAATTAAAAAATCTGCTTCACTTTTTCTCGCAACGGCAATTTTGTTGGATGGTCATAATCTGAAGGCGGCACGTTAATCTGTTGATCGCTCTTTGTTTAAAATCCCCGCACCTGTTTCTGCGATCCATGTGTTTTTCTGATTTAGTTAAGCATTAACTCGTCAACGCTTTCCTCTTGATATCAGTCTTGTAGCTATTGTATCCAGTTAAGTACCTTACCCATTGACTTCTTTCCTCAACCGGTTTTCTTTTGCATCCTTTCACGCAAGACACCACTGCACAATCCCTGCACTACCCTACACTGAACTCGATTTAACCGTACGTCTCTCAGACCGTCCGCACTCGGTAAATCAAAATTTCTCTAAAACGAGCCTCGGCATTAACATAATGCCAACTATCCATCGTCGACAAGGAATTCAAGATATTCTGTATAATCTGCATTCGGTTCCAAGTTACGTTTCACTCATAGCGGATCATACCTCCGTGCGTATAAAACATTCCGCTTACCTGACGTTTGCCGTCTCAACAACGGCGAATTTTTAAATATTTTCCTGATTCCGTATAGTTACTGTTATCTTTACAAAAATCATCTTTAAAACGTACTTTAACATTCACATTAAACTGGCGTTTTAAGCTCGCAACGGAATGCACATACACCTGAGACATAATCAGGTGTGCGTGCGTGTGTGTAGTTCCATACTAACAGGAATCCCGTAATTTTTTATTTGTCTGTATTGACTTTTCTCTTCGCATCGACGTCTCTGCATCCCCCCTCTGATGGCTTTCTCGAAATTTATCTAAGGAACCGTCCTAAGGAGCGCACCAGTGGAGACGTCGAAACGCAAGAGCAGAAGAAAAGTGAATTTGCGCGCGCGAGCACGGTATTATACCCCAACATTAATTAATGTTTAAATTAAATCAGTACTACTACCGAAGAAACGATTCCCCAGAGTAAAAACTAGCGCTCTCAAGAGTAAAATCCCATTGAATTTCGCTTAATACTGACTACATTACTTCAAATATCTCAGAAGTATAGTAGTAAAGCATGAACGAGCTGTACTGGTAACAATGTGGAACAATGTTTATCTTGTTCGCATCGTTTGTGACAACTCATTGGTATTCCACGGAGGATGGTAACAAATTCATAAAACATGTATTGGCGAACGCGTGACACACACACACACACACACACACACACACTTGTTACCAGTAATTATTTTGTAACGTATGTCGAAACGTTGTTTTGAAACTTTGTTTTGTCGCCTCTAAAACTTGCCAAGACAATTAGCGATTGCAAGAAATATTTTTAACTTGATTGCGAGATACTGCAATCGGCCGAGGGTTAAACATTATTTCTAATAATCAGTTGCTTGTTGGTAAAAGTTAAAAGAACAACTTAATCGTACGTCACCCAGACTTCCAAAGAGTGAATATTTTGGAAACGTACACGAAGAGATTTTGCTCGGAAAGAGAAAAGTGTGTAAAAGTATCTGGTGATGTGGAATTCGATACAAAATGAAGATGAACAATATCCAGAGCAATCTGATGGCTGTATTATAAGACGACTTGAATACAGAAATCGAAGAATAAATATAGAGCAACGGCTAGGAATGACGACAGACAAAACGCAAGAAGCTAAAGTCGACAACAGTTAAAACTGGGAACTGTCACATTGCCGGAGAAACGAGGTGGACCCGCAGGAGATAACATTTAACAGTTTCTGATTTAAACGATGCTCACTCTGAATGTACTAATAAGCTTCTTGTGTTGCAGAACTTGCTCACTATTGTGAATAATATAACTTATTATTAAATAAAATCAAATTATAAATTTACCTTTTTTAAATCTGCCAGCAAAGTTATTCGTATGTATGAGTCTTTAGCATTCCACGAGAAACAACACGAGGAAGTGGCCAAACGTAGTTTCTCATATTTTGTTTTCAGCTCTTTTTAAATTAATTATATTATTTTTAATATTATATAAATCTACAAGGAATGTTGATACATATTAATTATATAAATTTACTAAATACACGGAGTTTGTATTTTGAATAAAATTCCTTACAACTTGATGCCACACACACACTTTTATAATTTTTTCAAGATTTTGACTTTCATTTTTGGCCCTTGTGCACCCAAAGTTAAACAATTTTCAACGTAAACACTACATTCAGATTTATTTCAAAGTAAACACTACATTCGGATTTACACTATTGTGTCATTCTCATTAATTTGAACCGCAAATTCTCATTTGGGTTTACATACGTTTATCCACTTTTCGTATCCTGGTGTTCCAAAATTTTGAAATTTCGAAAACTGAACACAATATTCAGATTTTGGTTAAAATTGTTTTTAAATTGATGCCACACATGGAAGTTTGTAGTTTTTCAAAATTTTACCCTATCAGATTATTGCCAACTTTCCTTTATTTTTATAGGATCAGTCTCAAAACCAGTAATCGTCTACAGGGTAAAAATATGGGCATTGATGTTAACTTTCACTAAAATCTGTTGATGCGTACAAAAGTTATATTGAATCAACTCCCAAATAGACAGTCAAATGCCAAATGGTAGTCGCCTCACTTGTTCAAACATTGGGGCTAAATTAATGCCAATAATCAAAATTATTTTAAGTGCTACTTATGTACAATCAAGGAGTATCTAAATTAAATTATCAATACTATTACACATAATTGGAATAAATTAGTACGCACATGGAAATTCACATAAAACTTAATTTCACTCAGACTGTTTTGTTTTGTTTTTTTTAATAGGGCTAAAATATTTATCAAATTACGTACCAAACATTATTTGAAACTTGGAATAATGTAAACGTTCATGATTATGAAAAATTATAGCCAAACTAGATACAAACTATACACGTAATTTTTTATTAAGGAGTCGTTGACTCTACAGATGTAATGAAAACAAGAATTCTATTCACTTCCAGTAACTTTACAATCGAAAAAATACCAAAAATACTTTCGATTAATACTTGGCCAAAATGGCCCGAATGAAAGACTGGCACCGAAGTTTAGAAACGGAAGATCCGCGTAACCCGTTGCTGCCCTGTTTCCTGTCCGTACTGTTACCCACATAACACTTGGCTACGTAAAGATAATTCAAATCTGATGACAAAAAAATAGAGTAATTCTTTTACAAGTCGGTTATACTAGGTTATATGACAATATTAAAAAAAGAACATTCTAAATACTTTTTTTAAGTATTAAGCCCGAGTCACCCTTATTTTTGCTGATAATTACCAGCCTCTGCACTTTCCACCGTTTGGAGAAGATTCCCTCCCTTAGGCAGCAGATGGTCATATTTATTGGTTTAGTAAACTGATACAGGGTGGCCACTAAACCAAGGCCAGAAAATTCATGCATAATTCCAGGTTTTCCAGGACATTTTCAAAAAAATTCCAGGTTACTGTTTACACATTCGACGTAAATCAAATTATGACACAAAACGTTAAAAAAAAAATTAACACCATATTCATATTTACGATACGTCTTGCTCTTTCATTTACTCTTAATTCTAAATAATCACCACATACAGGTTATCAAATTAAATATTTATGCTATTAATACAGGTTAAAAAATTACTCCACGCAAAAGAACTGTCAGTCTACAAGTGTACTGAGCAGTGCTTGGACTATGTACGCTCGTAACACACTTATCGAAATAATTTAGTTGTGATTAGTATAACCAGTACTGAAAATTTTTATTTTAAATTAAATGCTAACTACAAAAAAATAATTATTGGTTCTTCCCACAGTTGTTAAATAATCTTAGTAGGCCTATTACATTTCACAATTCCAGGTCTTGAAGCAGGTTTTGAAATCCAAAGAAGTGATAAACATGACTAATTAAAAAAAAGGTTACTTTCAATTTTTAAAAAAGGCTGAAGAAAGTGACTAAAACTTATGAAATAATATATGCAGATATTTACATGTAGGAATTTGTCTTATACTCTTAGTTTTCTTAAAAAAACTAAGAGTAATGGGCTGTCCATTGACACCTGCAATATTTTCTTAAGATCTAAAGATGAAAGTGACTCAATAAAGACTGCCTGAGGGTTCGCAGCAGTAGAGGACTGTAAAAATGCCGAAGTAAGGTATCTGGTACTTACTTCTTCTTTCGCATGATCTCAGAACTTCAGAAAATTGTCCATTTGTTGGGACTGTGACACTTTATTAAGAGATTCATCAAAACAAATGACAAAACAATTGGTCTGTGAAATTGTATTTACTAATTCATTTTTTAAGTAGGGGGCTAGGCCAAATCCATTAAATAACCGACTTTCGTTAACTCCATTTTTTGTACATTGTCACTGTCTGTGAACATTGTCTTCATTGGTTTTACTGCTTACACCAAATTATTTCTGCTTTTGTTACTTGTTCATTAAGTAGAAATCTTTTAATTCCGTGTTTGCCCAAGGGTAGCTGAGGAGACTCCACGGCTGCAGGAGACGGTTCAGATCTCATGGAAAGTGTTTCACTTGTTGCTTCTGGAGATACCAGCATTTTTTCTGTGGATGTCCCTCGAATACTGGCTGTGGAAGATGTTGATGGCTTCTTCCATTCTGAAAACAGCTCCCAAATTGGGAGATTTTGCCGTTGCTGCAGTCTTTAAGTGTTTCTTCCCTTTCATGTGGCTTGTAAGAGCTTGACACCCCGTTGAAGATAAGGATATCAATCCTGATGGGCAAAATCGGCATCTTGCAGAGTAGGGGTCATCAGAAATTTTTTCTAAACACATTCTTAATTCAGGATGTTGGAACCATTCTAGCATGGTGTTATTTCTTGCCTGACATATTTTAAATCGGGCGCAGAAAAATTTCTGAGTTTCTGGCCCAAATATAATGTTCTTTTATATTTATGGCTAAGGAAAAAAAACACCAAAAAACAAATAAAAAAATTCCTTATACAAATTTACGAAATTAACACCAATATTTTTCAGGATAAAATCCTATGACTGCGACTACACAGGGCCTAGAATGTGAACCAAAAATGTTTTACAATTAATTAAATATAGGCCTATATATTAAAATTATAACAAATGCTAAATAAAAGAAGACTGTATTGAAAATTTCTATAGATTTTTATTTTTGTTCACTTTGATAAATTCAGGAAGGTATTTTAAAACACAATTTTTTAATTTTTCACTAAGCCTACATCTAACCCATATTTCATCTCAGTTTAGATGTAATTATTAGAACATGTTTCTATTGACAATATCCATACCGTGAAAGGGTTTCTATGTGGTAACCCTACAGCAACTATTTTTGGAAATTAAAAGAAGCAGTTTGCAAATACCTAATAAACTACTTTCTTCTCATAAAAAAAAGCCTCACACAGTCGAGTTTTGCAAATTTTTCGCATCCACACGTGATTTTGGTATGTAGCTGGTAGAACGATGTTTACGATCGCAACACACTTACTGTACGCCTATGTTATATGTATAAATACAAAATGACAGATTGCCGTAAGATTTTCTGAAAAAAAAATTGTTATGCGAATTTTTGCAAAGAAAGTCTACCGTATTTGCCACGTGCGGAGCTAAATATAACGCAGGTTTCATGTGAAATACGAAATAACGCAATTTTACTTTACTTAGGCCCCAAAATAAGTTTTTGAGAATTTTTGCAAAAAAATTATTTTTGCGGATTATTCGCTTCTGCGCCTAATTTTGGCCTGTAGTTTACGTAAAACCTGCAAAAACACGGGTTTTTGCAGGTTTTGTGGCTTTTCCAGACAAGGATGCATATCGGAAATATTACCCCTATAAAACTTAAAATGAATTATTTAGTCACATGGTTTCGTTAATAATCACGAACTCATTTAAAATAAACAACGGAGTTTGAATTGAACGACTGACTACGCACAAGCGCTACGCAAAGACATGACTCGTGGGCAGCCGCAAATCTAGCATGGTGGGGCGGAGAGCGCGAGAGAATGCGAATGTGTTTCATTGCCCGAGATAACCGCAGTACCTGCTGATCTGATTTTTAAAATTCTTTCACCACCGTGTTCCTTGAAGTTTGAGGATGGTTTTAGGCATAAATTTCAACCGATAGTTTTAACAATTTTAAAAACAGAGTCTTCAGACGGTTCCACGTCATGAAGTTTCTTTTTTAATTTGCATGTAGTGAAATTTTCGGCATGCGACAAACATTCGTTTTATGAGAGATAGCTATATCATGTCCGAGAGTGAAATTTAGAGAAAATTCAAAATTTTATTTTGGTTTTTGTTTCAATAAAATCATTATTTTCGTTTTCGAGATATTGTCAGTTTTGTAAGAAATTTAGTTGGTTGGCACGTGCAGCCAAGCGCACGAGTGTTGCTAGTATAGTATAAACTATTTCTTGTAACGATTTTTCTTAATAATAAATATTACCTTAACGTAATCATACTTTAATATTTATTGTATTATTATATTTAATAATAAAAATTCAATTTTCATGTAGTACCTTAATGTAATTTTAATTCCTGGATTTTGTTGTCCATTAATTATAAATAGGGGGCGGATTTCTATGATATGTCCTATTTTTTCCTTGACATTATTTCAGGTTTCGGTTTGATTTAAACTTGATTCCACGTTTTCTGATGAAGATTGATAGGGTTTTATTATGCATATAATTGCATATTTCGGTAGTTTTTGGGAAGTTTTGTAGCATATGTAGCACTAAAATGCATATTTAAGTTATATTTTTTTACTTTTTATATACATATTTAGACATTTATGAAGTTTTACAGCATATTTACAGTGAAAATGGATTATAATGGCATTTTTCGTGTATTTTTCACGCAAAAATGCATTGATTCGTTCCATAACAAATTGTGGTGTGTTAAAGTAGTAAAATGTTTTTTCAGGATATCCTTAAAATACCTATATATTCGGAGAAATGGTGAATAACATGTGAAATGTCTTTGGAATGCGGAGTTTCAAGTACCGTTAGGCCTCTATTGTTTGCCTCCGTGAGCAATAATGTCAGCGGGCAGAATTGAAGGGAGGGGGAGGGTTTTTCTTACATTTTGTAGATAAGTAGTGTGTGGGACTGTAAAATATGGGTTTCAATTGATGAAACAACACATGCTGATGGGAGGTATGTTGCAAACGTGATTGTTGACACACTGAAAGAAGACAGACCTCGAGAAATATTCCTCCTAACATGTGAAGTGCTAGAGAGGACAAATCATTCAAGTAATGCTGTCTTATTTGCGATTCTTTGAATATATTGTGGCCAAAGAGGACAAAAAGAGAAAACGTTCTTCTCTTTATTACTGACGCAGCTCCTTATATGATGAAAGCAGCCAAGGGACTAAAAATGTTATATCCGAAGATGATACATGTAACGTACCTTGTGCATGCTTTACATAGAGTGGACGAAGACATTCGCAGTAACTACCCGGAAGTGAATAAATTAAAATAAAATGGAAAGAAAGCCTTTCAGGAATCACCACTCCGCCTGCAAACATTTAAAGATGCAGCTCCTTCATTGCCCCTTCCTCCCCAGCCTTCCTAACACGCTGGGGTACCTGGATTGAAGCTGCGGTATATTACTGCAACAATTACGACACCGTGGAGAAGACCTTCTTGAACTTCTTGGACCCTACAGATTCTTCGTCAGTGAAAATAATGCAAGATTTTTTCATGTTCCACTATAAAAACTGACCTGGCTTACTTGAAATCCAACTTCGGTTTCTAACCGAACAAAATCACCCAGCTAGAAGCTTCAGGTTCTGAACTAAGTGTTGCTCTGAATATTGCAAAGTACACAGAACCAGAGTTAAAACGTGCAAAAGGAGTAGTAGCAGCCAAAGTCCGTGCAAAATTAGTGAGTTTACTGGAGAAGAATCCTGGATTTTTGCAGCTGTGTGGCATAAGTGAGATTTTGTGCGGAAATGAACCAGGTTCAGACTTCGAAATGAATTTTCACCCTTTGACCTAAGTTTATTTAAGTACGCCCGCATTACTTTGTGTGATGTTAGAGAAGTTTCTCTCGCTAAAAGACCATTCTCTGCGACAACAAGAGAGGATTTTCAATTCACAATCTGGAAATGCATATCTTCATCAACTCCAACAATTCAGCTGATATTGAAGACTGAGATCAGGTATGAATATTTTTAATAGGGGTATTTGCAAGGAATGGGATTTGAGCAAATAAAATTATTCAATTACTTTTCTCTCCCTTATAGGGCTGGTGCTGATTTGCAGAATGCAGTTAAATGAGTTCGTGAATGCTGCACTGTGTGATTATTTTAAAGACACTCATTTGAAGTAGATAAATAACAATAATAATTAACAGGATTAGCTCTATGTATAATAAATAAAATGAAAATGTAACACATACGTGTCATTAATGAAGTCATATTTTGGATTTAATTTGTCATGTTTTAATGTTTTTTAGGTCATAAATGCATGCATATTTCCTACATTTTTAGGTCATAGAAATCCGCCTCCTAATTATAAATATGCTTTTGTTTTTTTATTTTTATATTACATTTAATGTTTAAGTCACTAATTTTTACTATACTGCTAAGCCACTAAATTACAGTAATGTTATTATAGTGCGCGCGCGCATATGCAAGAGTGTGCGTGCGTACATGTGTGTGCGCACGCCCGTGCGAGAGAGAGAGAGAGAGTGAGAGAGGGGTGGGAGAGGGATAGAGGCGAGCGCGCGTTTGCTACACATTTGTACATATGATAAAAACAAAACTATAATATCAACACATCAAATAAATATCCTCAAAACAATTATTTCTACAGGAATTTCAAAATCGATTTTTGGGATGATCACAATAATGTTTTTATAAACACTGTTTGTAATTAATAAATAAATCTCAGTAGGCATTTCTAATATATATTTTATTGTGCATATTTTTGTAAGGATCGCTTCGCCTGATATTAAAGAGATAAAAATACGGAATTGTATTGGCTGACGTAAAACACTCAAGATCCGTTTTTTACCTACAGAAATGTAGAAAGTCTACCTACGTTTGAATATGACTTATGTTGTGCTAATAAAATAAAACAATTCTTTCCTTTAAGTGCCTACAGTGCTTTCGCTCGGTACTCAGTACTTTAGGCGCGGTAAAATGTTCGGACGTCTTCGTTAGAATTCGTCCCATAATCAGCTAAGCTCCTCACCATACCACAATTGCGGCTGCCGACGCGCTATGTCTTTGCGTAGACACTAGTCTGACTACGCAGGTTAGATACCAGTACCATAGTTTTACGTGAGAAAAACACCGCTCTGTTCACTGACTCTGTTAGAGTAAAGATTGGATACAATATTTTGTACGATAATTTTGTGCCGTAAAGACGTTTACTGGATCCACAGTCGGATAGCTCTATGTTGCTGTCGGCGCCGTTCCATAATAATAATGTCGTACTCTTAACTTTATTCCTTTTTTTTTTTTTTTTAAATTCCAGGATTCCCTGAAAATTCACGCATAATTCACGTAGTTTTCCCGGTTAATGAAATCCACGCATAATTCCCGGTTTTCTCGGTCGGTGGCCACCCTGTGATATCTACTGCTTGTACAGGCGTAGCGAGCGGGATACGTCTGGTAAGATATGTGTTGCTAAGAACTATAGCAACGCCTCCCCTAGCTCTGATGTTTGCTGTCACAACACAGCAAGGACCCGTTTTCCCTTATATTAAAAAGTTCTTGTGATAAAGTGTAAGGTTATTAAGTTAATCTGATATGAGGATTGTGAGTAGATAGCATCATGCTATTTGGATTCAGTACTTATATGAGCATACTTTTGTGAAAGTTGTGAGTTTGTTTTCTAAGTTTTTGCTACTTGTATTTACATTTACAGTACTTGCACATAACTGGACTTTGTGATTTCACGAACTCCCATTTCTATTGTTTGCTGAAGTCTCATTTCTATTGTGTAGTCTTGAGTTTAAAGTAAATCTCTGGTTGTTATTTTATATTTGAGCTAAACAGATATCAGAATTCTGTATCCGTTCGGTGATATCATTACATAGCTACACATGTAGTTTAGGTTTTGCACTGTACTAGGCTGTTCCCACTTCTTAAACACACTACGTACAGTTCTTCCTACAATTCCTGGAGGAAATCCAATTTTCTCATCTCCATGTGTGGTAAAAATTTTAAACGTCAACAGTTATCCTTTAATACATACAACATACAAGAAAATACAAATAATCCGTTCGACTGTCGACTTAACGATTGTTAACACTTAGATACGTTTCATTAAGGGGCTTTTAAGTGACATCGTGTAGTCTAATCCAGTTTAAAAAAATGAGCGCATCACAAAAACAATACACTCAAATGTGGTTGCTATTATCAATAATTGAAATTAACGTACAGCAATTATTATTGTTGTACACAACGTTTCATTGTTCCACTCGGGTTTAGCTTGTCAAGACGTTAACAATTACTGTGCCGGAATTACGGGTCCTTACTAACATAAACAGAATCGAAGGTATATGAGACTGACCTGTTAAAATGAAATCATTCCTTTTTAATAATACCTAATAGCATTGTGTACACCTAAACACAGCATGCAGTGTGTGCAACTGGATTAACTACAGTTAGAGTTGATATATATATTTTTTTTACTTTCTTTATAATTTCTGACGCATGACTTTACACGAATGAAAACGCCGATTACGTGGGCAGTTTTCGCTTCATGTTCGTAAGTAACAAAAAAATAAATAAATAAATAAATAAAGTAAAATAAGACAAAATAATGTTCATGAAAGGTTATATTACAGACAGGAGGAAGTGAACTGGTCGAGTACAGGAACTAGGTTGAGAGTAGCTTTCACTGGCTCGACTCGTGCGTACTGTGATGGAACCGCTGCATGTGTTTGGTTCGATTCCTCTTACGGCCACGCGTACGTAAGCTAAATGTTGCCGATACTTGCCAGTAAAATAATCCCTTACAGCCCTAGAGGTCACGGATTCAATTTCCAGAATTCAAGGCGCGTTCTCAGTCCCAGGTCGACTCAGCCTGGGATAACAACCTGAGGTAATTATTGGGCAGCTGAACGTAGTGCTGGCCACATTAACATCCTTGTATTCGAACGCCTTACTATGCCTCTCCTAAACTAGTTCTTCCGACGCACAAAAAGGAACGATTATTATTATTATTATTATTATTATTATTATTATTATTATTATTATTATTATTATTATTATTATTATTATTATTATTACGGGATGAACACGGTGCCGAGAAAATAAAAATAGTGAGGAAGAAACAGAGTGAGTGTAACAATAAGTAAACAAAAACTGGACTAAGCACTGAAATATACGTAGGCCTAATATTTCTTAGAATATTAACAGCGGGAGAGGAGCGAAGCGAAGCGCTGTTGTGCCGAGTCTAAGAAAGATCGGCGCGTATTCGGCATTTAACGCCAAAGCTGACGAAAAATACTGTACTGTATTTAGCGGTAGATATACGCACACAATCTACAGCAGTGGTAATTAAGTGCGCTTGATTGGTGCTGCGCTCTGGTGCTCGATCGATACTGATTGCGAGCAAACAAAAGCAAGATTGCGTTCTAAAAGTCTGTCTCTCGCTGGTCGTCCAAACTATCGCCTCGCCTGCATTTCTTCTCCGACATAAAGGAGTTTTTAGTTGTACCATCTTCATCTATGGCAGGCTAAACTAACACAGATCTGCGGTAAGTTACGGCAATATGCTTATATACATTAATTTAAAGTAATACAAAAAAAAATTGTTTAATAAGCCCACATTGAGTAAAATCAGTTAACCTCACGCCACGTGGTGAGTTGTGAAATGCGTAATTTTGAGTAATTTAAATGTAACTTTTATTGGTAATTATAGTAATACTATATTAATTTCAGAAGTCTTAACTAAGCGCACCAGAATTGAGAATAATGTAAATGCAAAAAGGTATTTGTTTAATAAGTACAGAAATAGATGTAATCAGGTAACCTCTCACACCACGTGGCAAATAAGACTATGTGTAAATTTTATTAATTGTATAACAAACTGAATAATTATATAACCGTAATTGAATTATGTTAACCCACAGGGGTAAAGTTTATAAAATGAAAGTTAACAAAACTAAATGTTTTCAAGATAGGGCCATGTGGCCGTATAACCGTTGCAAAGTGTGTAAAACTATCATTTTAAGTGGGCCTAAAGCTGTGCTTAATATTATATATGGATTTTGGTGCGTGTGAGGTTTCTGGGGGAATTAGTTTTGAGAACTTATCGCTGATAATATGTTGTATGACTAGGGTCCCTCGCCGGAAGTCGAGGAACAGCTCCATCCTGAACAATTAACATCTAGACTCTCTCTCAACTTCATCTGCCGGAGGAGAATAGCGAGGACTGGCCACAAACACCCTATCATGTAGACCAGGAGACCACCGCTTCACACCATGCAATATATAAGGTGACACCAACCCATATTATTTTTACACAGTGTGATGTAACCCACTAGAACCAGTGGACATAGAGTCACTCTACACCAATGACTTTAAGCTTTAAACATTTTAATTGGGTCCCCGGTTAACGGGACAGAATAGTGCGCGGACTTGGGGGGGAATCTTTTGTACATTTTGTAACTTTGTTTGTATAATCTGTGAGCCCAGAGGTTGGCATGTATCTGTGGCTGCTTCCCATTCAGGCGTGTAAATTTCCTTCTTATTTTCAGTATAAGGGTTTCCTTAGTGCTACTAATTCATTCAATCAACATGTAATTTCACTGGTTAAATTTAGTTTTCATTTTAGGCTTTAATTTCTCATTTTTAAATTCTGTTTGGGTCATATAGGGATAGAAGTTTCTTTGGTAGTTAAGTCGGGTCACCAGTTTAATCCTGTATAGGTGCATTTTCATGCAGACTTGAACATGCTCTTGGGACAGGTTGAGTTATGCACCATCTTGCCTAGGAACATGTCGGCCTTTGGGCCAAATTAATTTTAAAGGGTCATAAGGCATTATGACACGTTACTGTTTTCAATATTTAACAAAATTTATCAAGACTTAAATTCTTTTAATTGATTATGATCGCTTGGGTGTTTACTGTATTCTAATTATAATTACTCCAAGTCTAAGTGCTCAATGTGGGAGCACTTTATAATAGTATCAGGCACTATGCCAACTCTTGAATTTAGTATGTCCTGGGGCCACTGGTGTTACAAACATAATCTGTTATACACATTTAATATGTTATACACCTATTAGGTATTAAGACCTAATATGGATATTTATAAATTGTTAATTATGTACCTCATGGGGTGGAAAAGGGTGTGGCAAGATTTAATGATAGAGGTTATAATTGTCCTGTGTTGTGGAACGTGTATATGTATTGTATATTCGTGTGTATTTTTGGGGGTTAGATATAGGGCTAAAAGGAGAAAATAAAACATAGATTTTATATAAATTTATTTTCAAATACCATTTTTTAAAGGAGAATATAAAATATAGATTTTATATTTATTAATTTCAAATAACATTTAAAAGGAGAATATAGATTTTATCTCTATTAATTTTCAATTAATATTTTTTAAGGAGAATTAATTTTTTCAATTAATATTTTTTAAGGAGAATTAATTTTTTCAATTAACATTTCTAAGGAGAACATAGAATCTAAATGTTATATTTATTGATTTTTGTAGGTAACAATTTTAAAGGAGATATAATAATAAAAAAGGATTTTATTGATTGTTAATTTTGTGAGTTTTAATTGCAAGTCCCGTCTCACTGGATCCAGCGCATTTTTGGCTTCTCTAGGCTTTGGCCTAGTTTTAATTATCTTGTGGCCCCTCTTTAGAAAAAAAAATAAAAAAATATAAAAAATATAAAAAAAATATAAAAAATATAAAAAAATATTTTTCAAAAAACAAATTTTTTTTACAAGTCACACTTAAAGAGGGGTTACACTGTTGCACCGCGTCACGATATTGTTGGAGAGCTCCCGCCACCGGGACCAAACGTCTCTGGGTATTATAGGTGTGGCCTGCTATCGGCTGTGGTTTTCCATCTAGACATGTCTAATTGATCTCGAGGGTTCGTCGAGACCGGGTCCAAGATTCACCTGGCACAGATGGGTTCTGACCGAGAGCGCTTATGAAGGCACAGCGGCGGTAGAACTTTCTAAAACGTTTCCGAATAATAGCGTTCAGGGGATGGACACGTAGGGATTCTCGAATAGTCTGGTTCGAACTGAAATAGTGGGACTCGCACGCCTCGGTCCAAGAGAGACTGAAGCTTTAGCAAAGTAGCCCAACAAAGGGTAACCATCGGCCCCACATAGCCCTCGTGTTGACGATAAGTTTCCTAAGCGGCGGGTCATCGGTTTGCTACAGAGGAGGGGTCGGACCTGATAAAGACGACTGGCAATTTTGCGGGCTACTTGTTCGGAACCAGACGTCGATTGAAGTGAAGCCCGCGGTACTTCATATCGTCAATTTAAAAACTTATTAGAAACTATCAGGCTTGTAATAAGGCTTCAGGTAATATCAGGCTTTAATAATAATTTGTAACTGGTTATATAGTGATCTGTGCTGCTGACCCCTCGAATCTTACGAGCGTCTCCTTCTTATGTCTTGGAACTCTTCTAAGGAATTCTCCTCTCAGTTTTACTGTAACTAATATTTTTAACTACTTTCCCTCACCTTGTCGCTTTTCCCTCGTGTGATCCAAGCATTCCACACGTGTGAAACTAAAGTTGCTTTTATGTAGGTTTACCCTGAGAACTTCTCATACCATTATCTCCGACGGGAGATTCGTGTTGTTGTCTGTTAATTACACTTCTGGAGTTTGACAGCTCAAGAGTACTTGAGCACAAGTGTGGTATTGAATATCGAAAGATTGACAGTTTCTTTATTCGGAAAATGTTCATTGTCTTGCAGCAGAAATTGTAACGCTCAAATTAAGTTATTCCTGCCGGCCGTTTTAAGAAGGGCTGTATACGTACACACACAAGAAGGGTTATAAGGCTGGTGGGTGAACGTCGTGAAGAACCATCATGGATTCGAACCTACGATGCCCAGTTTTGAAAGCGAATAAACTGACCCCTGCGTCACTCGGACTTCCGAATATAGACTGTGTTGTGTGTGGCACGCGCGAGGTTTATACAGCTCAAACAGCATCACGCTCCCTATTGCGGCCACACCACTCATATTCCTGTAGCCCTCTGCTTCCCAGAAGATCTTCCGAATTTCATTAACATTCCAAAATATAAGAAATTTTGTATCGCGTTTCAAGGTTTTCTTTTGCGTACGGCATCAAATCCGGTGTTTCCGTCTAAACCATGATTAAATTTGCTTTCTATAAAATTTATAACTTCTTCCTCCTGCAACATCAATTATGAAGATCACCCAAACACAATTATATTATAGCCATTTTGAAAGATGTTTGCTCAATTAAGGACTTTCTGTAGACTAACGAGTCAAAATAAATTCCAAAGCTGAATGTTTTAATGCTTATTAGTAATATGCTGTGTAGGCCTATATGTAAAAATAAAATATGAACTCTAAAATATTAAAACAATGAAATGCATTATATTTAAATAATTATAATTAATAAATTCAAAAACGTTACTAGATACACTCGAGTGTAGCCTGTAGTACACTAATTTATTTAACTGAACAGCACCCTCCCCCTCACTGCTAGGCCAGCATTAAACGGCATATACGCGTGTTTCCTTTCAACCGTTCTATTTGTTTCTAAAAGTAAAAAGTAAAAGAGGTTTAGGGACATAAGACGACGTTGGTAAGTGAAAGTTACTTAGTTCTTGTAATATTTATATAAGACTTGTTCATACAAGTTTGCTACCGGTTTTTGTAATTTGAAAAACGTCTGAAATTTTCATTAATCTTCCGACATTTTGACGTCCAATCTTCTGAAATAATTTTTTCGTACCTAGCAACATTGCTCTCTCCTCCGGAGGTGGTCACATAACATAAGTCGTTTTTCGACTACTGTGCCCAGCCTATTCCCGTTTATGCCTAGAAACACTGCTCCGTCCTCCGGAGGTGGCCATATAACGTAAGTCGTGTTGCGGCTACTGTGCCCAGCCTATTCCCGTTTATGCCTAGAAACACTGCTCCGTCCTCCGGAGGTGGCCATATAACGTAAGTCGTGTTTTTATAATGTACACCAGTTATTCATTACTATTACTTTGAAAAGGTTCTGTTCCCTTGTTTACCTCCTAAATGTTACATCTACAAGTTGAAATACTTTCGTCTATGACTTTTATATAGGCCTATGGTTGTTTTCGTTACCGAAACTATAATATGGCCAGAATATAATAAGGACAGACACGGCAAGAAAAGACGTAATGTGGAAAAAGGCGGAAGAAACACACTGCAATACATAAAAATAAGAAAGGTAGAACTCTGGTTAACTTGTTTATTTATAACACATTGGTTTACTGGAAATGTTCTAGGAGACAAATTAAATGGATAAGAACTGAAGAGAAAGACTACATACAACATATATGAATATCTCGTGAAAGATTGAACCACAATTTCAGGGCCCACATGTCACATGCAGAGTTACCTTCCCAGTCGGTTCTCAACGGTGTACGGTAAAAGATAAGGTTCAGCACCTGCACGTCCTTAATTAATATTCTCAAATATAAACACACACACACACACAACTTGTATCTCAAATGTTGCAGGCAAATTGTTTGTTACGATCGGTGCCATAACCAACAAACACGAGGAGGCAACTTTCACTGGATTCTACTACACGAAGTTCCGGACCCACGAGCTACCAGCGACCCGGCCCCGCTAATTGTGACCATAACATTTCTTTCCAAACAAATTTCTAGCCGGACAGCTTTTCCTGGTCGTAACTGAATTACAAGCCTGTCTCTCAATCCACGAGGTAACACGCGTGGACGCTTTCGAAAACGCTGCTCGCGCTGCAGACAACGATTCCAAACAAATCTATTTTGAAACGGTTAGTGACACTTGTGTTAAGTAAACCACTATTTTAAAATTACGTCTTCCCCGAGGCGTTTCTAGACAGTTCACTGCGGTATTTCCTCTGCTGGCCAGCCGTGGTCCTGATTATCACACGTAGGCTACATCAACTGCTCTTCAATCCAATGTGTCCTCCTTTATATTATACCACCCTAAATAAATATCATTACTTTGCTATACTGATCACCTTACGTTACCAGTTAGCGACATTTGTACCTATCATATCGGTTAGCGACATTTGTACTCATCGTATCGGTTAGCGACATTTGTACCCATCATATCGGTTATCGATATTTGTAGGCGCGTATACTCTACGATTCAGTATTGGCGATTAACTATAATTGCTTTTTGTCAGTGACAAAGCGATGGAGGATTTGGATTAAAATGTAGTTTTTATAAGTTGAGTTAAATAATTAGATCCTTAAATTTTTAGTGACCGTCAATCAATGAATGTTTTAGTGGATGGTTAGTGAGGACGGTCAATAATACAAATTTTAGCTATTTTGCGTCGACGTTTCGACAACATTTATTGTCATCTTCAGGACAATTGTTGCTGACGCTTTGTTGTGTGTTTGGCGTCAGCAACAATTGTCCTGAAGATGACAATAAATATTGTCGAAACGTCGACGCAAAATAGCTAAAATTTGTATTATTGACCGATCCTCACTAACCATCCACTAAAACATTAAATAATTAGGGTGACTAGTTATGAGACTACTACATTTAGCATTTCTGAATGCGGTACACTATAAAATTAGTCGTGTTACGAGTGCGATGGGCTAGTTGTCTGTAGCTGGGGCATGGTTCAAATGTTCATCCTAGTTTTTGAGGTTGTGACCTCTTGGCGAGTAGGAAGCCTCGGCTCTCTTGGCTCTTGGCTCTCTTGGTAGCCTTCGAAGCTCTACAATAATTATAGTTTAGTAATGTATTCCCCAGCAACTTAAAAATTTCTAAAATAGTTTTTTCTTGCTTGCTGTTCGAAAAATACACTCATGTGCCTACTTGCACACGGTTTTTTCGATCCGTACTTAAATAATTTTTTCGTACTTTGTTAACGTAGTGCTTTTTACCATATCACAAACAAATGTATTTGTACAAACGTAATCCTTCGCCGTTTACATGGGCTACCGGTGAAATTATTTACATACTAACTTTAACTAAATTTGCGGCCAAACAGCGTATTTGCGCACCCCGTAGCGCGATTTTGAAATGTTTATTGTTGTTGAAGGTTTATTTATTTGTTTATTTATTGTTGAAGGTCTGTTGTGCCCATTACATTTGATTCTGTGGTAAAGCGCGTAGTCCGATTTAGTTCCACTTGTTGCAAATGTTTACAGACACACGCGGAACATGGGATAAAATTTGTGCCAGTTTTTCGGTGTCGTTTGCCTTAGTTGTTCTGTAATGTAAGATGCATCTTTATTGTTTCATGACTTTGTTAAATTCTAGATATGTATTAATGTAACCCTTATGTTTCCAAACTTACCGTATCGACTATAACAAAATAAATAGCAAATAACAGTCTATTTATTTTCTTTTATTTTTGTTTTTTAGTTTTATTCGCAAAACTTTACCCCCCCCCCCCGAACCTGCTAGAACTCTCCATGTGAAACTTCAGCTGCGCTCCGCTTTTTGTTAATCTCTTATACCAACTACTTATTACTGTAGCTTCTGTAATTTCTCCTTACTTCTCCACTATCGCCCCATTCTCGGGCTCCTCTAGCCAGTGGAATTTCCGCGAAACGACTCTTTCTACGCCTTGGTAGGCAACTTTGACAAAAATTATAGTCAAACAGACAGGAGATGTGTGCCACAACGGTATCTCCTCACACATCTCACATTCGGACTGATAGACTGTCGCGTTTTTATAATCATTACAGTTATGTGAAACCCTAAATAAAAATTTAAAAAAAACTTAAATTAACCAACAAATTTAAAAGAAAATATCTATTCACTGAAAAATAAATATTTACGTTCACTCGTAATCTCTGCTACCATGCTGTGTAACAACCAAAAATTTAAAAATTTTTAGTGTGACTGAAAAGACGTTACATTCAGCATGACACACCTACTCAGCCCACGAGCAATAAATAAAGAAATGTGTGTAGAAGTGTCAAGTGAACGTTTACTTCAGACAATGCAAGTACGTTTCACATAGTTGTACAATAGGGCACAGGGTTGGCCGTGACAGACTCGTCTAAAACACGAGATTTACAGCCTGCAAATGTCAGATAATGGAAACTGTGTCAAGTACCAATTTAGAGGAGAAACTGTGACGGACACACTGCCGGGTTAATTTGTAAGAGTACCAGTAAAGAATAAAAGAGTGTAAGTCACACAATAGTATATACCCTATACGAGGACGGACATCGATACCTAAAATAATAGAATCGAACTTGTAAACAGCAGGGGAACGACTTACTGGCGACAACGGATATTTACGACAGGCAGTAGGTGTGCCGTTTTGGAAACGACGTCACGCTGCGCCAGGATAGCGTTCAGAAAAAAAGGGTCAAACACAGCGAACAATAACAAGAGACGACACATTGTTTTCGTGAGAACTGCAGCGAGACCCGGAGTACGCTTAGACAATGGCATGATAGACGAGCATGAAATTTCTCCTGTTCTAGGAAAAGAGTACGGAGGCTTTCGACGCGAACCCGTGGGGAGACAGGATATCCAATCACAACCCAGCATCTACCCAGAGACCTGGTGGAGAGGACCGTCGCCAGTATAGCAACGGGAACGTCGAATGGGAAGTGAAGAACGACACTCTGGCTTAAGGGTAGGAGATCTTCCATCCTATCATGTTCAACTTGAGGCGTGTTTTCCAGTACGGTGCATTGTGGTACACGATGTTTGATAAAAACTGCTTGCAGAGCACGCGGGAGGACAGTCTCTCATAATTTTTCAACCATATACTTTGGACAGTCTTTCATAAAATTTTACTCATATACTTTGAGCAGTCAGTCGATCGTCAAAGTTCGCTTAACATACGGACGGCAGTGGGACTTTGAAAGTTTGCCACGCGTCATATAACTAAGAGACTTAGACATTTCGATATTGGCGCGTATCCGGTAATAGTGTACTTTCAGTGTCTAAAAACATGCGACATACGCCAGTGCTTAACAATTATAGAATTCTTCATTATACTCTAATTCAGAATTGAACTAACCAGTCACACTTACATCAATAATCGACGCGTAGAACTATCGTTGTTGTAACACCGGACGGCGAAATAATAACATTATACAGTGTTGCGGTGCGATTCAATATCATGTGGAACAATTACACCGCGGCATCAAAACAAACAGTAATGAACATATCAAACGTTGAACAATAGACAGACATATATATATATACACCATAGTTAACGATGAACTTATCTTCACGACACATAATTTCATGACTCGAACAATAACAGCAGAATCAACACAATACGAACACACAGCGCGAGTGAATCTGTTTCGCGTGTGTTAAGTGTCAGTCACAGCACAGCTTCCCACACATGATCCAGCAGAGAGGAGTTACGCCGATGGAAATATCGGATAATTCACCTAAACAAGTAATCTTTATGTTATTCTTATTATAAGGAGCTCTACTGTCCTGTCTCTTTTTCAAGAAACACCCCTTGAGCATTTAAATTAAACATGATAAACATAATTTAACGCCATCCATCTGAGGCATACGATGAACGCATTAGTATAGGATTTATTGTTTGAATATTTGTGTTTCTATATATCGATTGCATTATATATGTATGTATATGTTTTTCAGCAAACAACGTATTGGATTTACCTTGTAATTTGATGTATAAACATGTGTTCTTTTATGTTCTTTTCATGAGTTTATGAATGTATGTATTTACAGGGAATCATCCATATTATATATATATTGAATTTAATGAATGATATAATGTTAATAAATAAGTGTTTATTTTATCAATATGCGTTCATCATTGTCAAATTACCTCAGAACGAGAAAGTAATGACATTTGAGTGATTTATGGTAGTTTATTTTATTTTCTTTATTAATGCAACAACTAGAGTCTCCATGCAATAGTTATGCTAACGTAAAGTAATTAACGTGTTATTTATTGATTACACGAGCTCATTATGCAAATTAATATATTCAATAATTACTTAATCACAGATTAATTAATCCATTATTGCTAGCATAATTACTTAATGACTGCCCAACACGTGGCAAGTGTAGTATTTGGCTCTCAAAGAACGTAAGGATCGGCAATCACAGATTAGTTAATTCAGTAGCGTAATAGCATAACACCCCACAGTGTTGTATTTGGCTGCCCAACGCGTGGCAGATGTTGTATTTGCCGCCCAAAGAACGTGGGGCATTACAATTATCAAAACTCCCAATATAAAGAAAATCTTGTATTTGGCGCCCACCGCACGGCAAAGAGCAGGCAGTAGAGATAGGATAAGCGTATATATTAATATTTCATGTTAGTAGTTGTAAGAACAAATATTATTAGTGTGAAGCTAGTTGGACTGGGACTGAATGTTAACGCGTAGTAAAGCTGCAAAAATGACGACCAATAGCACAGATTCCATGAATTTTGACATCAATAACCAACAGGGAGTACCTGGTGTCGAACGAGAGGAATCACCAACTTATTCACAAACGACCGAGGAGACGTCAGACGTCAGAGCGCGGGGACAGGAGTCCCAACAACAACCGCAGGAAGAGATGACGTTGCGCGCATTAATGGACTTTATGAGTAAGAAGTTTGAAAAGCAAAAGGAAGAGATTAATGAGAACTTTAATGAAAAATTCGAAAGGCAAAAGGAAGAGATTAACGAGAATTTTAATAAAAAATTCGAGAAATTAGAAGAAAAGTTGGAAAAGCAGAATGAAAATTTTACACAAATACGCGCAGAAATGCGTGAATACATAAATAATTGTGATAAGAAGATAGACGAGGTTCAGAAGCAGCAGAACGAGATCGTCAAAGAGTTAAAGGAGGACACCGACAAGAAATTCGAAGAGGTGCGGGAAACAAGAGAATTAGACCGACAGGAACTAAAGAGTGTTGCCCAAAATACTCAAACGAGCATCAAAAAGATCCACAACAGAGTGGAGACACACGCAAAAGAAAACCACAAGAAACAAGAGGAATTGAGAGTCGAACTATTCCAAACAGTAAGACAATTACAACAGGAACAGGGAGACGTAAACAACACAATGCAACAGAAAATCAATGAGGTAGATGGAAGACAGAAGTCGGCGCAACAAAAACTAGACGAGAGCACCAGAGAGAAAACCACCCGTATTAACGAATTAAAATCCCAGATAGAACGACTACAGCGTCAGCTAATTGAAGGTGAGTCTGGAATAATCAGTAGAATTAACGGACACACACATACAGAGTTAAAGTATAACGGCACTGACAGGTTCCCAATGGAGTTCCTGAAGGAATTGTCAGAGATCCAGGAACAGTACTACAGCAACGGTGACATTAAATGGATCGGAAGACACTTGGAGATGGACGCTGGAATATGGTGGCGCGTCATAAGGAATCAAATCTCCACGTACGAAGAATTTAAAGAAGCTTTCACCTTGAAGTACTGGGGTCAAGAACGCCAGGACAATATACGCGACAATCTGGAGTACGGCAGATATGAGTGGAATGGACCAATCACAGCTGTCCAGTATGTAGAACGGATTTTACTGGAAAGTCGGCAACTGTCACCAGCATTAACCGACACTCAGCTGATACGAAAACTAGCTCGCCACTTTGGTAAGGACTTGCAGCTCGCCGTGGTCACACGTGGTATCACGAGTATACCAAATTTCGAAGCGCTGATTACGGAATTCACAAGTATACAGTCGAGCGGAGATAACACTCGCAGACCACATTATAGACCTTACAACGAAGGGAGGAACAATCCGAGAGAAAGGGAAACGCAATACAATAAAAATGAAAGTGACCGACAGCCAACAAGGGGTCGGTATGACAACAAACACTACGTCAATACAGTACAGTTTACACCAGCTGAAGCAGGACCCAGTAGCACGGTCGTTGGCACTACCCCAAGGGCGAACGGTAACAGCGACAACAATAACAAAAAAAAAAATACGTCGAACGAGGGGAGGAGATAGAATTTCTAAGCGACTTCTTTCCGAGTGAGAGTGTAAATATATTGTTACCTGATTTACGAAAGGACCTACTAAAAGAGGACGACGAGATTGTAAATAAACAAATATTGAAATGTCCCGAGATTACTATTAAATTTAATAATGATGTAACTGTCCAAGCCTTACTTGATACTGGTTGTATCGTTAACGGGTTGTCGGAAACTTGGTTTAATAACCATAGGAAGAGTATAGAACCATATGAGACATTACCCGTAACGAATACATTTATAATAAGTGCTGTAGGAAGTAAATCCAAATTAGTTAAGAGACAAATATTGTGTGACATTGAGATTGATAGTATCCGATATGAATGTGTGTTTTTGGTAATACCAGAATTAGTGAAACCATGTATACTAGGAATTAGTTTTTTACAAGAAGTTGGGTGTCGCATCGACATCGGAAACAAAGTAGTTAGTTTAAAAAACGATACTGTTGATGAGGAGCACATTATACCAATCATGAATATTGACGTGATAAACAGTGAAGAAGAAGAGGAAGTACTGCGATGCATCGATGAGAAGATTGGGAGCATAGACTGCGTGGATGAAGGAATACTGCAACGCCTGAAGGAGATTTTGGTAAGGAACCGGAATGTTTTTAGGGAGTACCCGGGAAGAATAGAGGGTTACACGCACGAGTTTCACGTCACGGACAGGACACCTTACTTTCAACGAGGGTGGCCTGTGCCGCTTGCCTACAGAGACAAGGTGAACGAGGAGATTAACCGGATGTTACGATTTGGTGTAATCGAACGTTGCGCCAGCCCGTACGTCAACCCAATCGTGACAGTTATCAAGAAGGATGGGAGGGTTCGCCTATGCCTCGATGCAAGAAAAGTGAACAGCGTGACCGTGCCCGATTACGAAGGAGTGTCCCCGGTAAATGAGATATTGGCTAGATGTGGTGATATGCAGTACTTGTCGACAGTCGATTTATCCAGTAGCTTCTGGCAAGTCCCATTAAAACGAGAGTGTAGGGATTTCACTGCGTTTATGCATGAAGGGAAGTGCTACCGATTCACAGTGACGCCATTTGGACTCAGCACCAGCTCTGCAGCGTTGACACGTGGATTGGATGTGGCCCTCGAAGAGGAGGTCAAGAAGAACACGATCATCTACGTGGACGACTGCTTGTGCTACTCCAATAATATACAAACACATTTAAATCATTTAGAAGCGTTGCTAAACAACCTCAATAAAGCAAATATAACTGTCAACCTCACCAAGTCACAATTCTTCAGACGAGAAATCTCTTTCCTTGGTTATCGCCTTACAACAAAAGGGATACAAGCGAACGATGACAAGGTAAAGGCGATTATGGATTTCCCAGCACCGAAGAATACAAAACAACTCAAAGGTTTTCTTGGTCTTACCAATTTTTATAACAGATTCTCGAGTAAATACGCAGAAACAACGCAACCTTTACATGAACTGCTGAAAGGTGGACGAAAGTTTTCATGGACAAGGGAAGTGGACGAGTGTTTCCAGAGAGTCAAGAATTTATTTATAGACACAGTAACTCTACGGTTCCCACGGCCGAACCAAAGATACTATATTCAGTGTGACGCTAGTAATTTTGCGTATGGTGGCCAGCTTTACCAGATTGATGAAGATGGAGAAATCGGCGTCATCGCTTTTACAAGCAAGACATTTAAGGGAGCAGAACGCAATTACTTCACGACGGAGAAAGAGCTCCTGAGTATCGTTAGATGTCTGGATAAGTTTCGTATGTACATACTTGGCCAACCACTCACGATAATCACCGACAATAAAGCATTAACATTTATGCACAAGTGTCACTTAAATAATTCCAGAATTACAAGATGGATTCTCGCCATACAGGAGTACAATTTCGACATTATCCACTGCAAAGGAAAGGATAACGTCGTTGCGGACATACTGAGTAGATACCCGGCTGACACGGAACAACACGAGACAAACGAGGAGACGCACGAATATTTGATTAATCACCTAGTTATTAAAATGAGTCAACAATTAGGCAAAATAATTAGAGGTATCGGCAAATACCAAAATGAAGATGCCAAACTCGGAACGCTCATAGATAAGATTAAGAATAACGTTATAGATAGTAAATTAAGTAAATTTTATAAAATTGTTAATGATAAGTTGTACCGACGACGACGTGGCGAATGGAAACTATACATTCCTGACAGCGTGTCGAAGGATCTAATTGCAGAGATACACCAAATGTACGGACACCTAGGCCCGAAAAGGTGTATAAAAATGTTACAAGAGCACTTCACGATCGACAGCTTGATCAAGAAAGTGAAGGTATACACCCAAACTTGTGACTCTTGCCAACGGTACAAGGATACGAACAACAGGATGCTCTTTGGCGGAACAAAAGCCATGATACCATCAGCCAAAGGTGACATAGTAAGTGTTGATTACTATGGACCCTTACCAACAGGTATAGGAGGTGTCAAATACTTACTTGTCATGGTGGACAACTTCACAAAGTTTGTCAAACTATTTACACTAAGAAGAGCGACAACCACCACGACACTACGACGGATCAACGATTACTGTACGAAGTATGGACGACCGAGAGTCATTTTAACCGACAACGGCACGCAATTTACCGCCGAAAGATGGGTTAAAGGTCTCGAGGAGCTGGGAATACAACCAAGATATACCGCGATAAGGAATCCTCGAGCGAACTTAGCGGAAAGGATTAACCGCCAATTGGGAAATCTATTCAGGATCCTGGTACACGACCAGCATAGCAAGTGGTCAAGATACGTCGGAGTAATTGAAACATGTATCAATGAAACGTACCACGAAACAATAGAAATAACACCCCACGAGGCACACTTAGGAAAGAAGCCGACCCGCGCATGGGAGAAGTGGCTGGACAAAGATGTCATCAACAATGAACACAATCCCAATATTAATGTGTTTGTAAAAATAAAAGACAAAAGAGAGAAATATGCTAAACGTATCAATGATGGTAAGAATATTACTAAATTTGCTACCGGCGATAAGGTGCTGTTGAGGAGCTACCATCAATCCGACGCCGCAATGAAAAGGATTGACAAGTTTTTCGAGTTATACACCGGACCATACAAGGTTAGTCGCGTCCTTGGTAACGCAACATACGAGCTCGCTGAGTGCGATAGCAATGGAAAACTGAGGGGTATTTTCAACGTACGATTGCTGAAGAGATACTTTGAGACGAAATCACAAGTCTCAAAGGAAAACGAAAGTGCATCGACAATCAGTTAGACTAGTGGACTAGGAGGAGGCGGATCAACACATAAGGTGAATGTCCCGCGAAAACCAGTCCAACTAGCTAATCGGTATGATGTATATCTTATTAGTGTATAAAGTAAAGATTTTGTACAAGGAGTTCTTAAGTCACAATGTGGCAACCTAACGACATTCATTACATGTGTCCTGGAAATTTAAATAGAAAAGACAATTATGATGTGAAAAGTTCAATTGAATGTGCAGCAATAAATTGCGAAAAGTCGTTATAACGAGTTTTATAGACACCCGATGATATTAGATTAATTAATCAAATCTGAGTGATATAAAACAAAGTTATTTATGATCATAATGATCTCAAGTGAATTGTTAATTGTTCCTGAATAATGTATATAAATTTCTAATCAATATAATTAGTATAGATGATAGTAACACGTATTGTGAGTGATACTCAATAATAATTAGTGAATGTATCAATGTGTATTTACAGGTCGTAAATTGTATTTTAAATGGTCAAGATAGACTAAGAACATTAGCTATCATAATGATATTTAAACGATACATGAATAATTGTAATTCATGTCGAAAATCATTATTTCATGTGTTAGATAATAAGCGGACGGCACAGCCATCCACAGCTATTATTATTGTACATAAT
The DNA here is from genome assembly GCA_034769895.1 of Magicicada septendecula. Taxonomy (NCBI): domain Eukaryota; kingdom Metazoa; phylum Arthropoda; class Insecta; order Hemiptera; family Cicadidae; genus Magicicada; species Magicicada septendecula. The sequence goes on from CM068376.1 coordinate 105,389,583, forward strand.
CCCATATCTAATTAGATGTGCAAATATGAAAAAAATGCGTTCATCTTTCCTCAGATGCGCGGCAATAAATTCCCAGAGGTAGTTTACGACCAAATATAGGGAATATATATCCATATACCCCAAGCAGAGGAAAGTAGGTCTTTGACCGCGACTTTATTAGAGGGGACTCCCACAACAAACACAGAGCGCAGAAATCGGATTAGAGTGTCTTCCGTTAATCCAACATCAAATCCGATTTGGGGACCTATGTAACAACCAAAAATTTTAAAAATTTTAGTGTGACTGAAAAGACGTTACATTCAGCATGACACACCTACTCAGCCCACGAGCAATAAATAAAGAAATGTGTGTAGAAGTGTCAAGTGAACGTTTACTTCAGACAATGCAAGTACGTTTCACATAGTTGTACAATAGGGCACAGGGTTGGCCGTGACAGACTCGTCTAAAACACGAGATTTACAGCCTGCAAATGTCAGATAATGGAAACTGTGTCAAGTACCAATTTAGAGGAGAAACTGTGACGGACACACTGCCGGGTTAATTTGTAAGAGTACCAGTAAAGAATAAAAGAGTGTAAGTCACACAATAGTATATACCCTATACGAGGACGGACATCGATACCTAAAATAATAGAATCGAACTTGTAAACAGCAGGGGAACGACTTACTGGCGACAACGGATATTTACGACAGGCAGTAGGTGTGCCGTTTTGGAAACGACGTCACGCTGCGCCAGGATAGCGTTCAGAAAAAAAGGGTCAAACACAGCGAACAATAACAAGAGACGACACATTGTTTTCGTGAGAACTGCAGCGAGACCCGGAGTACGCTTAGACAATGGCATGATAGACGAGCATGAAATTTCTCCTGTTCTAGGAAAAGAGTACGGAGGCTTTCGACGCGAACCCGTGGGGAGACAGGATATCCAATCACAACCCAGCATCTACCCAGAGACCTGGTGGAGAGGACCGTCGCCAGCATAGCAACGGGAACGTCGAATGGGAAGTGAAGAACGACACTCTGGCTTAAGGGTAGGAGATCTTCCATCCTATCATGTTCAACTTGAGGCGTGTTTTCCAGTACGGTGCATTGTGGTACACGATGTTTGATAAAAACTGCTTGCAGAGCACGCGGGAGGACAGTCTCTCATAATTTTTCAACCATATACTTTGGACAGTCTTTCATAAAATTTTACTCATATACTTTGAGCAGTCAGTCGATCGTCAAAGTTCGCTTAACATACGGACGGCAGTGGGACTTTGAAAGTTTGCCACGCGTCATATAACTAAGAGACTTAGACATTTCGATATTGGCGCGTATCCGGTAATAGTGTACTTTCAGTGTCTAAAAACATGCGACATACGCCAGTGCTTAACAATTATAGAATTCTTCATTATACTCTAATTCAGAATTGAACTAACCAGTCACACTTACATCAATAATCGACGCGTAGAACTATCGTTGTTGTAACACCGGACGGCGAAATAATAACATTATACAGTGTTGCGGTGCGATTCAATATCATGTGGAACAATTACACCGCGGCATCAAAACAAACAGTAATGAACATATCAAACGTTGAACAATAGACAGACATATATATATATACACCATAGTTAACGATGAACTTATCTTCACGACACATAATTTCATGACTCGAACAATAACAGCAGAATCAACACAATACGAACACACAGCGCGAGTGAATCTGTTTCGCGTGTGTTAAGTGTCAGTCACAGCACAGCTTCCCACACATGATCCAGCAGAGAGGAGTTACGCCGATGGAAATATCGGATAATTCACCTAAACAAGTAATCTTTATGTTATTCTTATTATAAGGAGCTCTACTGTCCTGTCTCTTTTTCAAGAAACACCCCTTGAGCATTTAAATTAAACATGATAAACATAATTTAACGCCATCCATCTGAGGCATACGATGAACGCATTAGTATAGGATTTATTGTTTGAATATTTGTGTTTCTATATATCGATTGCATTATATATGTATGTATATGTTTTTCAGCAAACAACGTATTGGATTTACCTTGTAATTTGATGTATAAACATGTGTTCTTTTATGTTCTTTTCATGAGTTTATGAATGTATGTATTTACAGGGAATCATCCATATTTTATATATATTGAATTTAATGAATGATATAATGTTAATAAATAAGTGTTTATTTTATCAATATGCGTTCATCATTGTCAAATTACCTCAGAACGAGAAAGTAATGACATTTGAGTGATTTATGGTAGTTTATTTTATTTTCTTTATTAATGCAACAACTAGAGTCTCCATGCAATAGTTATGCTAACGTAAAGTAATTAACGTGTTATTTATTGATTACACGAGCTCATTATGCAAATTAATATATTCAATAATTACTTAATCACAGATTAATTAATCCATTATTGCTAGCATAATTACTTAATGACTGCCCAACACGTGGCAAGTGTAGTATTTGGCTCTCAAAGAACGTAAGGATCGGCAATCACAGATTAGTTAATTCAGTAGCGTAATAGCATAACACCCCACAGTGTTGTATTTGGCTGCCCAACGCGTGGCAGATGTTGTATTTGCCGCCCAAAGAACGTGGGGCATTACAATTATCAAAACTCCCAATATAAAGAAAATCTTGTAGCTGGGAATCACACCGTATACACAATTCTTTTAACAAACAAAATAACTGAACATGTATAGGCTATGTCGCAATGGCGTAACTTTGGGGGGGGGTGAGACTAGCTTGAAGCCTAGATCCCCCATTTTCTTCAAGACAAACGAGAAAGTCAGGATTCTTCTATTATAATTTTATAAATTAATACATTCTTTGCGTCTCAAAGTTTTTCAGTAAACTAACGTGAAATTGAAGGGCTGAAAAAATATGGAAAAGCGCTGATTTCAAAATATTTTATCTTGATTAATAATTGTCATTTGAATTGAAAATTGCTTAAGCTCGTGTCATTTGGAATTAATTCAATTCTAAATTAGTATTCTTAATATTGGTCTTGTGAAAATGAGTCTTTCTAAAGACATTTTGCAAAACCCAGTTTTATTACCCCTTCGCACTTCAAGGATATTTCTCAAGAATGAAGAATATTTTAAGCAACATAAAGTTGGTGTTAAAGTACATTATTTTTTATGTAAATTCCAATATTTTCACTTTTCCGGAGTAAAGTCAACAAACTGCTAGTTTACTTGTAAAAAGACGACATATCTTTTCAAAACCATAGAGGTATCAAGACTAGAGGAGTCATGATAGACAACTCTAAAGGTTGGTGTCTGTGCGGAAAGCAAAAGGTAGATTAAGCCATCTGCCATCTGTTTCTGGGGAGTACTTTTTTTTTTAATCCTGTAACTACGTTCATCATTTACCAGATCTCGAGTGATTATCATTAATAAGAAAACTCTATTTTATTAATTTATATTTAATTTTTATAATTAAATTAGTTAATTAAATTTTTATTAATTTACAATCCTGTAATTCCTAAAATTTCTATAGTGATTTATAAGCATTATTTTAACATACGCAACTGGGCTACGTTAAGTGATTATGGAATTTCAATGGAATTTTAAGCAGCTCTGGAGGGGGATTACCGCCCCCCCCCCCCATAGGTACGCCAATGATATGTCGTGATTATTAAAGACGTTGTGCATTCCCTAAGTCGAAAATATTTGAAAATAGAAGAAAAATTTCACTATTAAATAAGGCATTATCGAACTGTAAGGATGTAAAAGGTGTATAGTTATATTATTTCTTGGTTTGACAGTTAATTAGTGATGTTTCAGAAGCTTCAGTATTAAAAGGTCTGACAACGTTAAAAGCTGTCGACATTCCGTTACTAAATAGGCTACTGTAAAATGACTAAACAATGATGAACAGTTAAGAGAAAAATTACATGACAAGAAGAAATGAGAAATCGACACCAGAGCACTGTAAATCATTCTACGGTAACAGCTCTAATTCGAAGCCCTAAAGATTATCTTAAAGATTATCTCAGTTTCGTCATTAAAGTCTGTTGTTTTAAAGATAAAGCAACAACACTACTTTTGTTACTATTGCTACCGCCATCTCCCAAATATCGATATCACTATACTGTATTCTCAATAACGGGTTCAATAGCCACGTTATAACTATTTTACTCGGCGTGAACTCACCCGATTCAGATTACAAAATACTTTATGCATACGCTTTACGAAAAGCGCATATAGGAGCAGCAAACTTGGCGTTTTGTGAATCAACCTTACTCGCCTGTTTGGAAGAGGCTACAGTTACAAACTATCTGACTTACCTGTGTGAATACGGCATAAATTAATTTTCCTGTTTCCGTGGCTTCTTGTTTTCCATCGCGTTCTAATTTAACGTTCAAAACATTTTTTCATACGTCCAGAAGAAATCATAATTAATGAGGCCGACTGATAAAACGTCTTTTATACACTTCGTTTTAAAAATTGTATTAAATTTATTTTATCTTAATTTTGAGGTGATACATAAAAGCCCTATTGTAATACGTAGTTTTTATCATTGTTTTGTATAAATCGATGAAAAAAGTAACTTACGCTTCCACAGCTGCATTAATTGCTAATGTTAAAATATATTTTATTATTAAAAAACGAAGTAAAGAAATTCCAGGGATACAAGACGTGATGTAAACGGATTTCTCCAAGAATTGCTGAAAGTGACGGTAGGCAATGATAATTATTTAAGAATTAATTCTTGTACTTTTAAATTTATATTTTAAAATTGTCACAATTCGTAGTTTACACTGTCCACATGAAGTTTCTTTCTTTTACAGACCGTCATTTTCTTTGTTTTCTTACATCAGCAATTTTAATAAAAAATAATGCCAGTCTATTAAATTTTGTAAATAAATTTTTTCTTACAATAATGTTTTATTTATAAAGGATGTTATGCTCCATTACATTGTACTGTACAACGTTTTATGAAACTAACGTTATGTCAAATACATTTTATAATCTAATACCAGTCTAACAGACAAGCTGTGGGGAGAAAACCCGTGTGAAACACTGGGTCGTTAATGAGATAAGCCGGCATTATTTGCCAGTGTCAAAGGGCACTTTCCTTTATAAACGATGTATAATACGTTACAGTAGCAGGGCGAGATAGCTCATGGAACGTCAATTCGTTCGCTGGGAACTCGTCGTGAGCCTAGTGTGAATCTAGAAAGCCATGCCGGTCACAATGCCATTTCCGTTCCTACATAGTGGCTTCTGTGAAATCGTCAAGCTACGAAAACACAATGGTGACTTTTATAACTCTCGCAACATGTGTATGTGACCGTAATTATTAATATTTATCGCTGATCTGCATGTTTTTACAGCAGTCGGCGCTTCACTGTTGTTGAAGTGCCTAGGACACTGTAATGATAAGAATTTCTTTTAAATTTGCAAAACGAGCTGTCATAACATTTCAAAGTAGAGGTGTGCTAAACTAGTATTTGAAAACAACAGGTACGAACGAAACCGTTCCGCAAAAATAACACGTACAAATACCTGTTATTATATACCTATTATACACACACATGTACTGTATAATTTGTTATAAGAAATAAAATGGAAATTAACACTATTAACACTGTCACTTTACACTGTGACTTTATTAAGCTGTTACTGTTTAAAAGAAAATAAGAAACAAGAAAATTTGTCGCTTATCGCACATTGGGAATACTAATTTAAGTTTTCACTAGGAGTAAACAAACTGACATAGATTTAATATTAAATTATTGATTCCATTTTGATTAGACAAATCAGTTGCGAAACTCAGGCAATGAAATTTAGAGTGCACGTAAGAGCACAACAAATAATGTCAAAAACATTTACGTGAGTTGTGCAGTAAAGTTAAAATCATCTCCGAAATCACATTAACAAAAAGTAGTATAGGCCTATATGGCCTGTCAGCCACTCTGTAGGTTATAACACAATATAATTCGTTTTTTCAAAATTTACTAAGTTGGTGACTAGTATAATAGATTATTTGTTATGATAATCTCTATTATATATCTGCATAACACACGAGAATAAATGTAACATCAGTATGATTTTTTTTTTCATTTTTAAAAACAGCGTCATCTCTTTGGCATAGAGATATTCTGAACCTCGCTGTTTTGCTTCGTTTCGTATTTGTATGGCAATCGGCACATGCGCAGAACCGAGTATTCAGCACCAATAACTGTGAATTTGTACTCGTAGTACTCGTTTATTCGTTAGTTGCGTAAGGGGGTCCCGCGAGTCGGAACCGCGAGGCCGCGAGTAATCGGAACGGGTATTTCGACTTTTCAGTTCTCGTTGAATCGGAACAGGTATTTGGACCTTTTATTCACTGTTATATCCGTTCCACAAAAATAATCGTTCCAAAATACCTGTTATAGGTATACCGGCCCACCTCTATTTCAAAGACAGTTATGAAAGATATTACTCGTTAGAAAACAGCCATCAGCAGCATTGGGACAAAACTCGACTCCTTACTGTCTATTATTTTAATCCGATACAGACCGCAAGTTATTTTGTAAATTATTATATAAACTAAAGAAGGTAAATGTACGGTTAAACTTCAAAACGCACTTGCTGATGATATGTTAATGAAGTGTTCGTTTCCAAACCGTAGAAGAACTGAGATTTTGCACGTTTTTTGTTTTTCTATGAACTGTTTTTTTTTTCCACCGGGTGTAAAAACACATATTTTAAACTATAAATTTTTTTCTATCGTTCGTTTCTATTAGCCGGTAAAAAGAAATTAAGGAAATGTGAAGGAATATTAAACATGGAGTTAACAGCCTCCCCCTCATAGTTTACATAATTACGCTCAAACTACACTACTCATCATACATACACTTACACTAAATTACTGGGTCAACGCCAGTTCACTTTTGCTCTGTTTTGCTCTAACCAAACCCGATCCACCGAGTTCCTGACGCCATACCTCGACGCTAATCTCCATGTTTGCAACACGGCGTTATCCATCTCCAACCTAAATCGCCAAAACTTTTCGGCAAATACTCATTCCCCCCCCCACACACACACACACACCCATTGCCCCCCTCTTCCCGCATGAGGTGTTCGCACTGTCACACGCGGTTCCGAATACCACGAAAAAACATTAGGCGTGGAGAAATCACCTTCAGTGCACGATCCTCGTCCTAATCGGTCGACTGGTAAACATCGGTAGCTGGTAAAGAAGAGTCGATCAGTAGAGACGAAGACCGCCGTGCCACTGAAGGTGCTTCGGCAGCAGATGGTGAAGCGTCCTACCGAGAGCATTATTTAGAGCCAATATTAATGTTGTCAGTAAATAACGACAAACACACTCGGCGACCATACACTCATTAGGTAACATCTACCAGACATTATGAACCTTCAACATTTGTCTGTCAACCACAGTCAGAATTAAATGGACCCATTAAACTAGCGCACACCTGTGGGTGGCCGTTAAATTTGGCAACTAGCCGGCGAGATACGGAACTACCCACAAGTGACTAGATTCGCATCTCGGACAATTCGTGTGGATTTATCGCAACTTAGCCAAAAATTATTCCAAAAAATATGAGCAAACTGGTCGCCAAAAACAGCTATTGAATGTCCTTCGGACTACAGCAGACTTAGGTAGGGTTGCCGTCCATCTGTCTTTAGACGTTTATTTCCTCTTGTTCTTACGTGAGAGGAGAATGCTAGGGGGGAATTTTATCCAAGTCCGGGATTTTATCAATCCTTAAAAACGATTAGTAACGCTGTTTATAAAGCATATTAGCTAAGTTCGGTATCAATTACACATAGTCAATTGACAAGTTTTTTTTTCAGATTGTGATTTCTGCGTTTAAATAAAAAACATCGTCAGTTGCTTTTATTTTTTGACGTTCCATTTTATTACTTTAGTAATTAGAAAATGACAAAGAACACTGATGCATTACAAACAATGCATCTCTAAGTCAAGAAAGGAAAAACTGATTCGGAAGCTGAAAACTGAGAAAGATCTTAAGAGCGAGCACACAAAAAAAAATATCGCTTGAAAACAACAGAGAAAAACAAATGTCTATTTTCACTTATTCTGCGATAACGAGTTTTGTTTTTATTTATAACTATTTCCTGCTGAATTAAACTATCACTTCCGTTGTCAAAATTATATCATTTTATAAAAAACAACAGCAGAGAATTGTACAAGTTATTTATAAACGTTACGTGTATTTTATAAACTAAATTTGTTATTTGAACCAAAATCAGTTTTATTTGAAAACTAAAATCATTCAGTAAGATCACTCATATAATCACTTATACTTTTAAATCATTATTTTTTTTTTTAAGAAAACTGTAATTTTATTATGAACCAGACGGTTACAGCACATTAGATGCGTCATTTTTCTTTTGTATTAAATGTGAGCGTTCATGTTTCATGTCCGGGTTTTTTCTAGTTTTTGAGCACGATTACTCCAGGTGTTTACTTTAACGGATGACAATACTAATCTAGGATTAGTTTTAGATGTAGGTGGTTCGGTTTTCACATTAATTTCATACTAAGATCGTCAACGGATTTCATATTAAGATTTAGACCAGTCAACCTTTGATGGGGGCGTGTATATATAGACTATATATACCTGAGGACCTGTTCGATGGGCGCACACCTCCCCACCCCATCAATGGAAAATAGATAGGTGCGGAGTTCTTCAATAGCTGAACGTTTAACTGTCGCTTTATAATACCCTTGTGCTTATATTTAGCAACGTGGAACACCGAATCAAAAAAAGCTTTGCAGAATTTTTGATATAAATTTGTGAAAATTTTTCACATTAGGAGTAGGTCATCAACAATCTGTCATCATGCACGCGCACGTTCAACTAACAAAGCTTTAAACGAAAAAGTGGTTAAACAGGAACACATTCTAATAAAAATAAATCAAAAACTTACCACAATAACACTGTTTATTTTTATAAAGTGACATAAATGTAAAATATGAAAAAAATCATATTTAAAACATAAACTAAGGTTTCAGTTCCTTTTCTTGAAAAAACTAACTTACAGTAATTATTGTATTAGAAAAAAAGTAAAATTTGAGACGGTTTGTACTATTTTACAATACAGTACTTCGAAGCAGACACAATGCGGGTGTATTCCTTTCTTCAAAGAAAATAAAATTACAAATTGATTTGCATTGATTTGTTATCGACGGGCTCACTTGCGCCCACGGGCGCAGGATTGCCGACTGCTGATCTAGACGGTTTACTGAAATACAAAGTGAATACCGCAAACCGTAGGATACCATACTGATGCACGTCGTGACGTGTCGCAAGCGCGGTTTCCACACGTGCGTGTTGCTACACGTACCGTATTAACGTTACACAACAAACGCTACTGGCACGCGCTCCACCGATTACGTGTCTCCATATTGTGTCCATACAATGACAAACGACATTTCGGTTTCGCTTTTACGTTAATCGGTGACCGCTGTCATTTCAACCGTATTATGAATCCTGACGTCCGCTGTAAAAGTTATAATTTCGCGATGATATCGTACGCGATATAGTTTGTACATAATAACTGCAGACAATATAAGCTTGGGTGTTTCTACCCACACTCAATAAACGCTTCCTTGCAAATGGGTTCAAAATGCAAATAAGGATTACAGGAAAGCAGGAACGGTCTTTTAACTATAAACTATTGTTACAGACGCCTGCAGTGATTCGATTGGTCAAAATAATTATACTAAAATGCAGTGCACATTCACGAAAGGAAGCAGAGAGAAAACTGTTCGAAAGTCCAAAAAGGCAAAGAGGAAGAAGGAGAGTTAGACGAACGTGAATCAGGAAAACGAAAGGCTGTGCATCAGAAACAATCTGGACAAAGTCAAGTGGTGGTTGCAGCGGCGATTCTAGCCCAGGCCTCGCCTCCTCTGAATCCTAAACGTTTGCTTATACGATTTTCAAGTACGTACTATTACAATGTGTAATTACAAATTAAATTTGTACGTTTAGTTATTATTCTTATCTCTACCTACTAAAAGATGCCCCCTCCGAAATTACAAGCCCTAGAACCCAGTGCCACATTTTCCCTATAGACGGACACGACGGCTGGTGGGGGACACTGTGTTCCTGGGGGAGGGAGTGTTCACATTCTTCTTGTAATGTAACTGTATTCTTAACTAACGTAGTGCCACTGAAAGAAAGAAAGGAAAAAAATAATTGTTCATTTATAAGAACTGATGGAAAAGATTCCTGTAACGAGTTCAGTCATCTGCGTGAGGACGAGATACGCTCTTACGATCGTTTATCTTCAGTTACTCTCAGTAGCATATATCCGGTTTTAGAACTTTTATGTAATGTCTTTAGAGCTGATCGCGAAAAACGTCGTATGTTAAATACGAACTGACTGAAATACCTGTAGTTAACTACAGGTAAAGGTTTTCACTGTGTGAACGTAGATCAGACACACATAGGCCTACTGTTTGCAGGGGAATAGAATAAGTGTTGTTTACCATATAAAGTTTCAGAACATTACAATTTTCAAACATGCTGAGGCATGATGTCTATTTAGTCGTCCGTAGTATACTACGTTCATAGTATTTTGTATATGAGATGCGATTATTTAAATAACTAACGTTAAATACAAATTCATTATTGTGTAGGGGAGGGAGATTTCAACGCTGAAAATTCTGAACGAGTGTCAGACTTAAAGTAACTGCCGGGGGCCTCAAACCTCTTAAATACGGATCCGCTAGAACCACCTCTGTCAAGTTGTACCAACACCGTACTCAGAGGATGGCCAAGGTTACACACTGTAAGGCCAAAAAAATTCAATTCAATTATTATAATTATTATTAGTAAATAAAAAGCTAGGAAAACTCTGTGTGTGTGTGTGTGGGGGTGTGTGTGTGTGGGTGTGTGGGTGTGTGTGTGTGTGTGTGGGTGTGTGGGTGTGGGTGTGTGTGTGTGTGTGTGTGTGTGTGTGTGTGTGTGTGTGTGTGTGTGTGTGTGTGTGTGTGTGTGTGTGTGTGTGTGTGTGTGTGTGTGTGTGTGTGTGTGTGTGTGTGTGTGTGTGTGTGTGTGTGTGTGTGTGTGTGTGTGTGTGTGTGTGTGTGTGTGTGTGTGTGTGTGTGTGTGTGTGTGTGTGTGTGTGTGTGTGTGTGTGTGTGTGTGTGTGTGTGTGTGTGTGTGTGTGTGTGTGTGTGTGTGTGTGTGTGTGTGTGTGTGTGTGTGTGTGTGTGTGTGTGTGTGTGTGTGTGTGTGTGGTAAAACATTACTAGATTTTATAATCTCTGATTCTGCAGAAAAAAATTACGAATATAAATAAAACCAAATAGAAACTCTGCAGAAGAATTCAGTTACTGTTGTGACAAATGGTAACTGAAGCATTGGCAAGAGTTACAGGTAGACAGATAGATAGACAAACACACGTACGCGAGCACGCGCTCTCTCTCACACACACACGCACGCACGCGCGCGTATATAATATTCTCTCGTGTCTGATCAGAATATTCATGTAAGTTTACGTAGTAATAAGAACATAAGTTTCAAACAAAAACTATAATTTCTTTCCTTTTAACGGCAACTTATATAATAGTGGATTAATTGAGAACAAAATTGCATAAAATGGTTCAGCACAAGTAATCAAGTCGGCTTAGAGCCACGTATATTATCATAAGGCTCATAAAGAAATGTTATTGTTAAATCATTGTTATTGTGTTGCACAGTAACAGGCGAATTATTGCACGCGGCAATAACGGAATATTATATAATAGTAATTATTGTTGATAGTTGTAATATTATGTTCAACGTTTATGACGAAACTATAACTGTAATTTTTTTTTACAGTTTAGTTGGTAGCACACAATGAAATAAACTCTTTTTTTATAGAAAAAAGATTTCAAAATAACTGTACGACACCGAATGAAAGTTAAAAAAGAACTTCCTCTTGAGAAACTGAAACCGTTAATTTGGCTTGTTTACTTCAGATAGAAAGTGCTCTTTTCCTCGCCACTGCAGGATTTTACAGTTTATTGTTTATGAAAATAATTTAATCAGGAGACAACAACATGAAAATAATCAAATTTTGCACCAAAAATTAAGAAGAATTAAAAATATATTTCTCAATAACTGAAGGGTAAATTAAGGCAAAAACGGCTAAGTTTAAAATTTGAAGATCCTAGTCAGACTCGATGTGGCAACGGCCTCGAAATAGTCGCTGACGATCTACTATAGACAGAGTCGGAAGGATCGTATTTCCAAACGTGATAACAAAGTTACGTAAGTTTGTTGACTATCTTTTTAGACCTGGAATAGATGTACTGCGCCCCTGTACAGATGTGTGTGTTAGCAGTTAGATTTTGACTGTAAATCAGAACAGTTAAGTGAGTTATGTTCGAAGCAATCAGTAGATGTAATCGTACTGTTCGAGACAACCGTAGACTCTCGCCACGAACGCATCCACTGGAACTTCTTTCATAATATAATGGAACATTGGCTACCTGTGTCGTTGGGTGCCCGTGTCCATTTGCAACTTCAATTCGATTGCTGAATGTTCACGTTCTGTAACCACCTGCTGATCTTACTCCGCTTGAAACCTGTGTATTTTTCCAGAGCCGTTTCTGCGAACACTCGACCAAAAAAATTTATCTTGTCTTTTCCCAACCTTTCCACTTACAAACGTATCTATTGTTCCTAACTATGCATCCCGGTCACCGACATTTTCTTCTGATGAGGATTTCCTTCACGCATCCTCTCCAAGTTCCATCGTTGCTCTCTTTGTCGGTCCTTAAGAGACCCATCTAGATATTGATACCCACTACTATCTGCTATTAGAGTCTTATCTAGTATCTAGCCACCTTGTCGGCAAAGGGTGATGTTAATTTTCCGTCAATTCAAACAAATTTTCTTGTACTGAATTTAATGATAAATTTTAAAATACCTTCTTCAAATATAATTTACTGGTTATTCCGACTCTGTTGCTGTTTTTTCTCATTTCGAGTCTCGTCGTCAGAAACTGTTCACTCCACGACAGATCTCATAAACATACGATAAAAGTACAGAAAAATTTTACGATGCAACGCAATCCGCAGTACGCGGAATTTATCCGGAAAGCGTGGCCACCACGGTGAACAAAATCGATGATTAAATTTAATATTTAATACGTACAATTTTATTCAATAGTTTTATTCCTATATACTTGATATTCAGTTCTTATGCACAGTTGTAAGAGTATATAGAAATGGAAAATTAAAATAATCTCAAGAGCGAAATCTCCTTACTTCTTTGATGTAGCCTAGCTAGGCAAGAGTGAATTTTTTAGCAGTGGCTAGAATGATGTAGACGTTACTGCTAACACACAATGACACTACAGTTTTACAGCTGACTTGAAAACGTGTGCACGTCGGTAACTTTGAGTAAATGTATGCAAAATGCGTGTTGAGTCCGCTATGTAGTCCAATGTCTACATTGTGACTGCGTTTATCTTCTTCTTCTTCTTCTTCTTCTTCTTCTTCTTCTTCTTCTTCTTCTTCTTCTTCTTCTTCTTCTTCTTCACATTCTCCTGTTTGACGTTGCATTATGCGTTTAATAATGTATCTGCCAAGTTTGCAAACACTCACAGTTTCAGAAAGACAGTGGATGTTGAAACGTCGAGTTAGAAGTATGAAACAGAACGCAGCCTTTACATGTATTTATAATTATAAGTCTACTATTCGATTGTTTATTATAAACTCTGCAAGTAAGATATCACCTTACGTTTGTGGGAAACCCATGGACAAAAACAATTTGATACAGTATGTCCGAAGCAACCCATCAAAAAGTTTTTAAACGGACCTTATAAAAAATTTATAAATCGACAAACACAAAATTTTTGAAAACGAATAGAAGTTAAAAATTTTTTGACTTGGTCTATATATTTAAAAAAATAATAAGTAAAAAATTGTATGTACTGATTCAAATTACATTTGTCAGTATTTAAAGAAGTGGGTAAAAGAAGTCCATCATGATATACAAAAATGTGGAACCAGGGAACCGAGAAGTGTTCAAAAGGAAAATTACGGAGGTGAAGTGTTTGTCCGAAATAAACCAAGGAGAACTAAGTTTGCTATCGGAAGAAGAGCGAATCAGAGAATGAATAAGAACAGGCGAAGGAGAAAAGAACTTCAGAAGGTGAAGGAAGATGTGTAATCGCAGTCCATACATATTTGAAGCAAAAAAAAGGGAGGAAGATAACACAATAAAAATTGCCAACATAAACCGTTAAAGTAAGTGAAAACCAACTACAATAAACAAAATCATAACTTAAAAACCAATCAAAACCTTCAAAAACTGCTGCGAAACCAATGAGGAGGCTTCGAAACAAATCCAAAGAATGGATATTTTCTCGAAGATCAATAGTGAAAGTACACACACAAACACACTTTTGGTTAACATCGTGTTAGCTTGTTATAACACAGTTCACACGAATTACCTAAGTTTTCACACCTGCTTTCTCATGTAATATATGCCATGCTTAACGCCAGCTCTATTTGATCATATTGCATCAAGAGTTTTAACGTATTTACTTAGCCAATGTTTAACAAATACATGCGTTCCTTACTAATCAGTCACATTAGCACCAAATTGTTCGCATTTCAACTTCTTAATTTTTGTAAAATTTCGCGTTTCGCTAAACGACCGACTAACTGAAATTAACGTGTCCGTCCGTCCACGTGTCGCGCGCGTGTGTGGAAAAGTGTGCATATAATAGCTGATCAATCAAAAGAGATTGGGGGAGGTAAATATTAAGTCGTTTAACATGACTGCTGTAGATTTACATAACGGAATAATGAACATAAAAAATACACAACGGTGTTTACAGATTTGTATGAATTAACGAGTTTTTTTTAAAAAGGCACATCACGTTTTGAGGAAATATTTAGGTAATTAATACGTATAGGCTACTGGAAAGCGCAAACAAATTTCACGACCTTCATTACACCACGCAAACTTGGTTGATGCGTTCACTCCACATGGACGTTTTAAGTTTCTCAGAAACGAAAACAAATAATTTTTAATGCGATTTTTAAAAATCGATACGAAACTGGTGTGACTGTGTAACTAGCAAGCAGTATTTATGAATTAGCAAGACATGTCATCACTACTCAAAACGAGCATCACGTTCAGAAAAAAAAAAATATAATTGTTTTATCCACAAACACTTTTTGGCCGAATACAAAGACGTATTCGCCTGTAATACCATAGTTTTTAAAGGCACACACCTGTTTACCAAACCGCTCACGCACAAGTGGTTTCACAAGTAAGTTTGTTCTTTTGTGCTCTCGCAGAGTGTGAACTATTTTGACAAATGGGGTATCAACCGGGCATCTCCGAGTGTAAATTTTAGAATAGTTTTTTATCGAACATGCATAACCGAGGAGGATAATATTTCCGATCTGGAGATGTTTGTTTCAACCTCTATGAATTCGGAATAATTTGATCAATTTAACGAAACAAATATCAATGTTTCTTTTTAATTACAGAATAGTACTGGTTACATAATAATTTGATAAATAAAAAAGTGATGGTAAGACGCATTTTTTTACAACTTTTGTTATATTAGGGCTAACTAGAAACTTTAAATTTATTTATCCTTCCATAATTTTCAAACAACAGACGAATTGTATGTCCTATGTTTCATCTCCATCGGTTCAGCAATTGTGATTCTACAAGAACACAGATACATTCAATTTTTTAATGTGGACCCACGCCTCAAAGTTTATACCACGGTTTCCATCTTAAAAACTCCTGAGAGCCACAATTAGACTCTGGACCCTACCGGCGGGCCGCATTATGAACAACCAATTATCCGTAAGTAAAGTAATAATAAAAATGCAGTATTTAATTTTAAGTAAGTAAAACGAGGTAATTTACACTTTTAACACATATTATTTCATATCTTTGACGGTACTGCGGTAAATAATCAAGTGTTATACAATTTCTAAACTCTTCTGCTATTTTCCGACACTTTGGAAAGTGAACAAATTCATATTGTCTCGAAGAACATTTGAAGACTTTTCATTTGTTATGAAATCCAGTTAAGTCTTGTGTCAAATCCGACGTTCATGGTTTGTGAATTCCTTGAGATATTAGTAATGCCTGTTAGAATTGTCTCACTGTCTATTCCTTGAAGTTATCAATATCACTGTAATGTAGTAGATTCCCCACTTCCCTTGTTTCCAGCGTGTGTTACAAAATTCAGTGAGCGGCCGCTGTCTGTGTGTCGAGTTATAGTTTTAAAATACTCAAACACAACAAGATGCGACTGATTACGAATAAAGGACGAAACAGCGGACAAGAACATCGATCATCGATCGGCGTCTGTTTTGTCTAGCCGAGGGATGGAAGAAAATAATCTGGGTCTTATAATATTATAAAAATAAAATAGGACTAAATCAAATACACAACCCTTTAAAGTAATAAAATAAAATCTACTTTACGTTTATTGGTAAATCAATGAAACATTATTTAATAGGTTACTCCTGTGAGACGAGTTTCTGTTAAAATAATATGTTATTATTCGATTAATTATTAAAGTACACAGAATAATATTATTAAATTGGTTTTTTCCAAAATAATGTCATGGACCGCATAAAAGGGTGTCTCGACCCCCCTCCAGTTGGAAATCACTGCTCTATACTTTCGAAACCACTTAATCAATTTTAATGGAAGAAACTTAAATTGTTACCTTTGAGTTCACAGACTAACGTTTAATGTATTGAATAATCAACGTAATGTGGTGAATTTAACGTCCATTGTTGTTAACGATTAATGCTAATTCACATTCTGTAGTCTGGTGTTTTGGTTATTAATTATGGCTTGCTCATTTCCGAATTTCTAGGAACACCTCCTTACAAATAACTAAAATTTTATATTGTAGCGTTACCTGAACTAGGCTAACCAAACTGCGTGAACCACAATCCTGGACATTTATTGAGAATTATCTTTTTCCAGAATACGTTTTTATTGGAATTATTATATTCAACACATTATTTTGTTAGAAATTATGCTATACATATTAAACACCTTAGTATTATTATTATTATTAAGTTTCTTCTTAGTTGTTAGACACACATGCGCGCTCGCGCACACACAAATCAATCAAAGTTAGTTGCTTCTGGTGCTGAAGACTTCACAATTTGTATTTTCATATGTATCAGCGTTGTTTAGAATTTTTTTATTTTCAATGCAAAAACATCTTATAAATGTCTACACACAGCATTTGGAAAATTGTAGAAAACTTTATGAATTCCGGCCAATACTTTCGCTTCTAGCCTGATCGCTACTCTAACGTCATTCTGTCGTCAGAGCATTGAATTTCATATACCAGAAAATTCGTTGTGCGTTGATGGTATAGCGAGTAAATACTGGTAGTTTACAGATTTAGGATATCACAATACTGTACTTTACTTTTTTTCTTTCTCATCTTTTTTTTTATACTCGTCACCAAAACAGAAACTAAGATTAAAACTATTTAAAATCCGAGATAAATCAGTGCGCCACTGAGATAAATCAGGAACACTGGTACAAGCGCTGGTAATCCGGACTTCGTCCGGGATCTTTGGAAACCCTGTCTAAAGCACAGAACCTCAATCTGATGATTGGTGGATAGACACATCTGGATTCCGCACCATTTGGCCTTGCTTTAGAGTTTCTCCCGTAATCCGTTGTTCCCTCGATTACCAAGGTCGTGCTGCTCTGTCTGATCCATACTTCCTTCAGTCGAGGCTTTTTTCTCAATTTTATTCTTACGTATCCTCTCTCTTCGTCACGGTTCTCCACAAAATCCTTTACAGTCTCCTCCTGCACTACTACTCAGAAGCTCCTAACCGCTGGAGTATCTTCTCTATAAACCACGATAAAAAGCCGCACAGACCCCGTACCAATCTAAAACCTTCATCATACTTACCCTTGTATCGAGTCCAATATTTCTTTAGGTTACCGTCCTCTGATTTTTCATAAAAACTACTTGTCCCGGCGCTATCATCTGTCGTATACTGTGAGCCTTCCATCCACTGACATTTGGATGCTTTATTTGTCTCGTCCTTTATGAATCTCTATTATTTCCGACTACCGCTACTTCCGTTTTCTTCATGTTACACATTATGTTATTATATTACTTTAACATGTTATTGACTATTCATTTTTGACTATTTAATATCTATTATTTACATTTCATTTATTATTTTTATTTATTACTTTCACTTATTTACCTGGGCTACAGCGGACCTATAATGCAAGCAACGACTAGGTGAATAAGTTGCATAAGTTCAACCTTCAACCATTAGGCGAACCCTTAAGTCAGCAAGTAAAGGAACACGCCTAAAATTCTGCAAGGTGATAGCTCTTCCCATACTTCTTTATGGGTCTGAGATTGGGTTTAAACGAAAGGCCAGGCCAGTCGCATCCAAGCGGCTAAAATGAGATTTCTCAGGCACGTGGCACGATATACTCTCCACGATCATAGAAGAAACACATATATACGGCAGCAACTGAATATCAAGAGTATACACGACAGGATCGGCCAGTATCAGCTGAATTGGTGGAAACGTCTTTGCCGAATGGATGACTGCCGCATCCCCAAACAACTCTGGAACTATAAGCCGAGGGGACGGAGAGCTGTGGGACGCCTGAGTGACCAGCTCTAATCTTTGCCTGTTTGAGACCGGAACAAACCATCCTTGGTTTAATTCTTGAAGATGATGATGATCATGACTTTCACTTATTTATTTATTATTTCATTTTTATATTTCTTTATTTTGTTTTCTTTTAAACGATACCAAGAGGTTTCCATGATAAGCAAATTTCAGCCTGCCGCCTAAAGAGCTACATTGTCTGTAAATGTAAATACTGTATGAGACTATTTGCCCCCACTGCATTTTTATTCACCTACAATTCTCTCTCTTGAAAAGGGTCGTTACTCTAAAGTTACACCTCATATAGTGAACGCAAGCCTGTCTCACTCGTTTCTTTATCTGAGCCTCCACTCCTTAAACTTGACTTCTGTTGTTTCTAAGCAACTTATGGCCTATATGTCTGTGTCTGTAGCTTCTTAACCCGTGTCGAGTCAGACGAGGTTACGGATTTAAAAACGTTTACGCCAAATTGAACTTTAATTTACTTTAGAATTTACACGGAAATCTACTTACACGAAATTACGAGCGTTTTTTATTACGGTTTATCCGAAGTACAGAACTGACTAAAAATTTACCTCCGATTCAGTATCAGATACACGTACTCTTGCTTCAACGTGATGTAATAGGAAATCGGAGACAAATAAAAAACACAATTTTCGTACATCGCAGAGCAGAACAACGAACTTTCAAGCCAGCATAAAATGCGCGAATGTAATTGTGTATTCGCGCAAAAAATGTGCGACGAGGACTTCAAAAAAAATGCCAATACGCCACTCGAGAAAATTCGGTCACGAAGAAACTAACAGAACGGGAAATCGATTTATTTTTTATTTAGTCCAAATCCAACGATTTGGAGCAATTGTTACCAAGAGAAAGTCACTCGAGAAACAACTTCAATCACTTCAACAGAGGTGTTGAATTAAAAGTTCTTCACAGCATGACTTTAATCTTAACTTTGTTTCAGTTTTCCAGTTGTAAAAACTGGTGTAGTCTATTATTCTTGTGACATTTCAGCACAACTGTTGTATACAACTTCCTACCGATGACTGTGGATGTAGCCGAACGTTTGACCACGGGTTTAACATTGCATCGCCATATTCTGTCGAGTTCGTTCATGAAGATGAAATAACGATGGCGTCAGCGAGGATGATTATGACAACGACTGATGATGGCAATGAGGGCGACGATGAAGCGCTATTAAGGTGTGGGGGTCCCACAGGGCCCCTCCGCTTTTAGACAGTAAAAATAAAAGGAAATCAAAGAAAATGAATGAGAGAGAAAGCGAGGGAGCAATTTTCATATTTCAAAAGAACCGCGCGGGCGCGCGCGTGTGTTATACAGTATTTTAATTATAGAGAATTAAACATAGCACATAACAAACTGCAGCTTACTTGGGTTGCCATCCGAACTAGTAGGTACACCCGTCCTCTTTTGGTATGTCAGAGGAGACCGTCCGGGAGAAATTTTTGTCAAAATCCTGGATTTTGTCAAACCATACAAAATCAGTTGGTGATTTTAATTAGCATGTTTGGGAGCTTCTGTGCTAGAGACATGTTAGGCATCAGGTACACAATGTTGACGAGTGATAATTGTCTTTCATTAGGTTGTGATTTTGGCTTTTAAATTCAAGTGTGTCGGTTTAAATCATAAACTTGAGAAAGAGGTCACTTAAAAAAATAATTTCTTTTCATTTTGTATTTATTTTTTTACAATTAAGTTTTACTTTTTCAGCTGACAAAAGTTTTCATTTAATTATAGTTTTTGATAATAAAATGATAACACTTTATAGTAACTAACAGCATCTTATTATAAAAGTATAGATTTTTTGCTACTAATAGGCTTACACGTTAAGTGGATTTTATATGTTAAAGTTTATCAAAGAAAAGTTGTTTTTGAAATCATTTTTACTTTCCAACAGCGTAGTAATTTTCATTACGAATAAAATGCTAATGGCACATGAAGTGTGTCGCATTTTCTTCTTTTGTCTTTTAGACGTACAAGATTCATGGTGCTAGTTTTTGGACCCGGTTGTCCTACGAGTTCACTTTAAAGGATGGCAACTCTAACTTACGGTAATTCTGATGGAAACCAAAAGGCTACATCTAATAACGTTTATTGATCAGATTGACCAGCAAAATCGTAAATCGTTACAAGGCTGTAAGAGGACCATGGAATACTGCAATCAGGTCAGACAACAGAGTAATTTTGTAGCGGGACTGCCAAGATTTCTATCAATTTAATATTTAGGGAAATGTTTGACTACGATTTATTCATTTAGATTCAGTATCTAGAATTCTGCTCCACGTAGTCATCGACCCCTTAGGCCCCTACATGATTCCGTGTACACCCCTCGAACCCCGGAGTATTACGGCCTAGACCTAAGTGTGAAACAGGCGATTTCACTGTGTTCTGCGCATATCAAGAGAGGAAGATAAACTACCGACACCTGATTGCATAACAGGCAATCAACACTGTTAGTACTGACGTTGCAATTCTGACAGGCAAACAGATATGAAAAGTAGACATAAGTAAGTCACTTTAGTAACAGTACCGTGTGTTTTGAATTTGAAGACAAAATAAAAAAACATCACTGAATTAAAGCTCTTTGTGGTAAGGAGGTTAGCCTATTTGTTTTTCCCGGACAGAATTATTTCCAACAATAGAATGGATATGATACCAAGCTGTATGTAATCTGCCGTGTCTGTAATTAGAGTAAACAACAGAGGAAGACACTGGTGACTCAACTTGTTTGCTAACTGTAGTTTCCTGTCAACTGTTCTATAATTTCCTTTGCAAATAACTACTACAGACGATAACGTGACATTATTATGAGTTGTATACATTACGCAGTTTCTTGTCAACGGGGGGGGGGGGGAGAAATTTGGTGTTTTTTGCTTATTTTCAATGGCATAAATTATTTCAGGATTATTTCCTAATACCGGTATAAGAGGTACTGCATTAAGGACAAACACCAAAGCAATTTCAATAATTACAGATTGTTCATTTCTTTAAGAGGTGTAAGATGGTTAAGAGGACGACGCTTGTGGTTTTCGAATCTTTCACTCAACATATCCCGTGATAAGTAACTAAATCCTATTTATTTAGTTGCACTTTAAGGGTAATATTTTTAGAGCTTTAAGACGACAGAATGTGAGGAACAAATCCAGAGGGATGTTAAACGATTTTAAATTGTATGAGCCCCGCGGCTTCTGAACACTGAACTATGAGTTATTCTGTATACTGAAGTATTCTAAGTGTGACAATGAACTATTCTGAACATTTTAAATATTTATTTCTGAGGGAATATCTCAAAAAATAAATGTGTATGTCTTATGTTAATATATTGGTCAACCAATAAAATCTGATTAGTAAAATGAATTGTAATTAATACAGAGCCGCGAGGAAGTAACGGGTGCAGGACCTGACGAAGGACAAACACACGAATACGGTATCAGAGAAAAGACTGATCGGATGAATGCTATCGAACGGCCTAGAAAGAGGCTCTCACGCCAAGCGGTTGGAAGACAAAAAAGTAGGATACGGGTATATTTGACGATCAGCAAAATGATCCGATGGATTCTGAACCCGGCAATCGGACTGAGGTTGCTAGAAGAAGGTACCACATGGGAATGAACTACGGGGAGCTCGCAAGGTTCCTACATGACGGATGATCTGCATCCTCCTGGGTTACCTCTGTCACAGTAATGTTTCTTTGACGTTTCGACCTCAAAACAAATTATTATTACTATTGGTGGTGTTAATTTCTGTTATTTTGACATAATTTAATTTTTTAATAAATTTTGTATTGATAAGTACTATTATGTATATAGTTTGTGAAGCTGGAACAGATTTTTGGGGTAGAAACGTCAAAGGAAGTTTTTTTAAGACTGTCTTCCGAAGTCCAGGCTGCGGACTCTTCTCTTTAAGGGAGAGCAAAAGAGACCTTCCAGGAACTCAAAGGTGAAGCAGAAGAGATAGGATTACAGGTGAATAAAGAGAAAACAAAGGTTATGATTACCACTGGAAGGAAAACCAGGAAACATGAACAGTTTGAAATAAAACCACTAAACATGGAAATCGTTAATCGGTTTAAACATTTGAGATGTTGGATTGCAGAAGATAATGAAGAAATAAATGAAATAAGGAAAAGAATACATGCCGCAAATAGAGCACATGCTTCGTTGACAACTATATTCAAGACAAAGAATATCCAAGGTCATAGTATATAAAGTTATGAATACGAGACTTGGACTCTGAATAAACGAGCCGCTAACATAGTCAATACCTTTGAAAGGAAACTTTTGAGGAGAATATATGGACCAATCCAAGTCAATGGGATATGGAGAACACGTCACAATGAGGAAGTATACAACCTATATAAAGACAATGGTCTGGTCCGACTGCGTAGATTGCGATGGGCAGGACACAACATTAGGATGGAAGGCAACCAAATACCTAGGAACGTACTATTTAGTTCAATCGATGGTAGAAGGCCTGTCGGAAGTCCTAAGCATCGCTGTATTGACGCAGTGGCAAGGGATGCTGATACTTTACTTAAAATAAAACGATGGACATCAATTGCAAAGGTCTGGGAAAAATGGAGGCGGATGTATGTAGACGTAATTAAATAAACATTTTATCAAATACGTATTTGTATTCACAGTTCAGTAGTATTCTGATGAACGTCTTTTCCTTTATCTCTAATTTTGGGGAGGAGGGCGGCCGCCGCCCCCATACGCCCCTCCCTGTATACGCCACTGTAACCTGTCATACAGAGATAAATACATACGAAGTAGTATATTTGTAATCGGTCAGAACGATAGGAGACGTGACTGGAATATACGGTGTGGGGCTGTGGCTCACCTTGGCAATGAAGTCGCGGCTTTCTCCTTCACTTTCCCTATCTCGTGTGAAGAAAGTTAATTATACACGTGCATTGTGTATTGTCGTTCCATAACTCATTAATTACTCATTTGCACTTGAACGTTAATGTTTACTGTAAACTTTGTCGAAGCCTAGATTTAGCCGTTAGGTAAAGGTGTCCGACTTTTTTTAAGACGAAACGATTTAAGGACCGATTTATTGAACGTGTACGTGTGTGAGTGCTTGCAAGCGCCTGTCATCAATGATGATAATAATAATAATGATAAAAATAAATAACAATGAAATTATTTTGTTATGTGCATAATAATACATTTTAATGTATTATAATACGTTTGTATTATTATAAAAAATATGTTTGTATTTTTTAAAAAATAAAATACAATAATTCAAACATATTATAACTCGTTAAAATGTATTATTATACACATAAATATATACTATATTCTTTTAATAACAAGTGAAAAATATATGTTATTATTCTATTACTATTACTATTGTTATTATTATTCTAGTTCTTCACCTGCGACAGGTGGACCCTGAGAGGAGCATCCTTTGTGGCGGAGATCGGTACTATAGCTCCTGATAATATTGTAGGAGTTATGCTCCGAGGGGACGACGCCTGGAACAGCACAGCGAGCTACATAGGGTGCATTCTTCGGGCAAAGAAGGAGGGTTTGCACTGCCTGTAAAGAGAAGACCTACAAAGATAGCCAAGGATACAGTTTCAGGCTATAGGAGGGAGTTTAGTAGGTAGTCCTGCCTCGGTTGGGAGTCCCACAATCTGTGCGTAAGTACAATTTCGGCTTCTCAAGAAAAATTAATGTCTCATTTACTGATTAGTTATTCAGTTCAGTTCGTAGTCCTTCAGTCTTTCGACTGGTTAGTACCCTCCCCGCATATACCCGTGGTGCGTGTGATACTGAGTCTCTCACAGGTATATGGGACCTACACTTTAACGCCGGATCCGAACGGCAATTTTTTTTTTTTTTTTTTGGGGGGGGGGTTTATACTAGGCAAGATACCTCTCGCTGGGTTGCCATTACCTTGCGAGGGGGAACGGTCGTATCTAAATCAGATGGCCCCTGGCGGGATTAGTTATTAAGAACACATAAAAGCAGAGGTCAATTCAGTTCGGGTCTCACGCGTCCTATTATTAAGTTACATTATGTCGAATACTCCTTAATCATAATGAACAACTTTTTTTAAGTAAAATTGAATGTCATCTGTTGACGGTGAGACTCTTGCGTTTTACTGATGACGATTTTATAGATATTACAAAAAAATTTTGTAATTTACATAATTTATACAAAACGTGTTATAAAACAGATCAGTACCTACTTTGAATAATACAATATTAGCGACTAAAACAGTACACTAACCAAAATATGATACGGGTAGGTGCGATCACTGCTGATCTCAGACACGGTAACCGCAAACATCTGTTTTGCCCACCCTTAGTGATCAATTTTCCAATTCTTAGAGGTCATTTTTGGTTTACCGGATACGATTTTGGGCTGCTAAATGAACAAACCTCGATTTTAAGTTGTCATACAGATACTGGTTATGACAATAAATAAGAAATTAATTGTTTCTTAGATATGCTGAAATGAAGAAGCCTTGCGTGCAGTGGTGAACATATTTAAGCGGATATTCTGCGTAGGATACACAGACGCTTGAACAACCGTGAGCTATACTCTCGGACCATGTACTGACGGTGCATGTACTGTGAATGCCAAAACGTATGTAGACGTCAACTAGGGGGAAAATGCCTAGTCTGAAAACCAAAAATGCAGTGGAGAGACAGCGCAACAAATCATTCCAAGAGTATGTTACGTGTTAGATTTTATGAGAGAGGGGGTGAAGGAAGACAGACAGAAACACGGCGAGATAAGAGTGGCAGGGATTCTGAAACGACGGGCAGGGATTCTGAATCGAGGGCTAACTGAGAAGGTCAGTGCTCCCTATGTTCTGTAGCGACATAGCAATGACATAAATGAATAAAGTATTTCTTTTTTCACTTCATAAGAAATAAATAAGCAAAAACCAGATGGAATTAAGTATAACATGTAAATAATAAGCTGATTCTTTTGTACCATCGAAGCAGTTTACAGGTGCAGGTACGGTTGCTAAAATGAACTGCTAGGCCAATTGGGTTCAAAAACTAGGACAATCGGGACTCGGATCCTGTATATGCACATGCCGTTAGCATGTGACTCATAATAAAACTACTGTGTTGTTGAAAAAATAAAAACGGTTTTCAGAACGACGTTTCGTTTGAAAAAAGTCAATTTTTAGTTTATTAAGTAAGACTGAACATTTATTAACAATAAAAACATACGTTTACAACACACTACTTTTATTTTTATTATTTTTATTATAAATTTAAGTAAATAGGAAAGAGTTATGAATCGAAAATTGAAGATTAATCAGAAAAAGTCAAAGAAAACATGGGAGTAAAAAGTTGGTTTCTTTTTTGTTTTTAAGCGCAGTCAATAATTTTTTTGTGTGCCCACTCGTAAAAGATGTTCCCCAATTTTCAGCTTCCCAGTCAAGTTTCCCTTTTTAGTGAAGTAGTTTCTTGTAACGCATCAATAAATATGTACTTCTACGGTAAAAATAAAGAAAACGACAGCAATTTTAAAGCAAAATCACCACCTAAAAAACATAACGAACACGACAAACATTCATATAGCTAACTATTACAAACTGAGACCTGCCCTAGAATATGCTTCTTAGAATCATAGTTACCATCCGTTTTTTGAGGACTGATAAAATCTACGAGTTGGACAAAATGTCCCCCATATCTTTCTCTCACATGAGAAGAGGATTTGTCAGGGAAAACCGGGACGGACGGTAGACCTACACCTAAATGTAAGCTTATTGAGCTGTTCAGCGTTCAAAGAAGAAACAATGGTCAGTACTACGCTAAAGCTGTTCCCTGATGCAGTTTCCGATTATTTTTCGAAGGCTCATATTCTGGAGCTGCCTGCATAATTCACATGGTACATTTTAAACTTATCTGAACCGCCGGTAATTAACAAGAAACGTCTAGATTGGCAGTCATGTTTTATGATGAAGTGAAAGAACAGTGGTAAAAATAAAGTATGGTTTTGAGAAAAATCGATTTTACTTTAAATAATTATTGTTTCTTTTTCAAAATTTGTTGGCTAATGGAGCTGAGGTGCATAGCGCCCAAATGGTCACGCGACTTCGTTATGTAAAGCGAAAATCGCGCATGAAAAGAGGTCACTTTTATTTTGTCGAAACTTAAGTCAAGGTGGGGTTTCGTTATCTTCTTCAAAGTAATAATCAAGAAGGCCAAGTGAATTGTTTCATCTCGCGTACGAGTGACACACACACGTGCATCGCGCAATATCCGTCACAGTATCCTGTTTGATTTTCGACATTACGTTTACTCGGAAATTTCCAGTGAAACCGCCCGGTTATATAATGTTTACAACACATTGTGCTGAAGAATATGATTTACTAGACTATTTGGGTCAAGCACACTGTTTCAACAGATTTTCTTTACGATGACATACCTTTATTTCTGTTTTGACTTAACACTTTTTAAGTACTCAATCTGTTATTCATTTTATACGCGCGCGCGTGTCTGTACTACTTCATTCAGTGCTAAATGTAATGCTTTTGTGGAGAAATTCATCATTATTAATAGAAATAACTACAATTTGACTATAATGAACTATAATTTATTGCACTTCACGAACAATCGGTCAAATGGTAAATAACTTCAGTTTCTGTCAGGACCGTCTGTAGGTACTTTATTATCAACAGGGAAATAATTTGCATGATATTAAAATGAAGATTGTTTTAGTTCCAGTATTAATGATCGTCAAGCCGTCGTTACAGCGTTCAGATTTCTGTGGAACTCTATAATTCGAACATTTTTTATCTCGTCCACAGCTACCAAAATCATATTGTCTTAACTTAACTTTTAGTCTTTCATACTCAGCTTTTATACTTTGGGTGTCCATCCGTTGAAATGAAATCCCAGTACGATCAAGTTCAAAACTAGGGCAATCCCGGCCACGAAACCTGTAGGCCTACATTTAAAAGACCAACAATTCCGACACACCTGAGGCGTCATTAGCATTTTATTCGTAATGTAATTATTACGTTGTTGGAAATTAAAAAAAAAAATTTATTTTATCAAAGGGACTCAACGTTTAATAATAATGCAAAATATATACGTACAGAATAAGGTACTGTTATTTATAACCAGATGCTATAATTTTCTTAACGGAAACGATACTTTAATTAATAGGTAACAGTTGTAAGTAAAATTACACTTTATAGGAAAAATAAATTAAATGAAAATAGACAATTGCTTCCTTTTTTTTTAAACGATAATCAATACTTTTTTTGTCCCCACTGATAAGATCATACTCAATAATTTTCAGCCTCACTATCTACAATTTGAATGAGGGATATATCCTTCTTATAATGCATCAATAAGCAATCACTTACGCTTTATCATTTTGTAATTACTAAAGTAAACGATGAAATATTAAAAATAAAATATACTGACGTTCTTTTTATTTAAACGAAAAATAATTGTCTATAAAAAACATGTCAACGGATTATGTGTATCCGATACCAAAAGCAGCTTACATGCTTCATAAAATCAACGATACGAACCGATTTTTAAGGGCTGATAAAATCCCGGACTTGAACGAAACCCCACCCTTCCCCGAAGTTCTTATCTAATGTAAAAAATGTAGGCGTCAGTGCTCATCGGCTGCATTAATCGGTATTAGTTTTACTTCTTTTCCTTGGAATCACTGATTTCTTTCCTTCTCTGCCTAATCTAAAAATTGTCGTCAGATAAGAAATATATAAAAATCAACAGAATTCAGTCGCGGTCTTTTACTGAAAAATTTTAACACAATTCTTCATTTCATTTTGCAAGATATTGTAGTAGCTTCATTGCAAAACAGTACTATTTTATCACGTTACCCATACCACTAAAAGGAGCACAGATAATGTGAACAGTAGAGAGATAATATGACATTAGCAACTCTTGAATAATTTTGTTTTTTTTCTAAGCAGACAACGAACATATAAAAACAAATTCTGTGTTTAATTTGCATTTTTTTTGAAACTGTACGAAAGCGAACAATAAAATGCTCAGAAACAAAACAATGCAAAGAAGAGGTCTGTACCTGTATAACAGATCCAGTGCTCCAAATTTCTTTGCATACTCCAATCCCCACGTAAGGGAAAGAAAGGAACAGTGGCCGCCTGGGCGAATCATTACGTTGGTACACTTTCATCCTGGACAGATCGCGTGTATTCTGTTAATAGGATTATCATTACCACGGACATGAACTAAGCATTACTCATTTCTCCAGATCTTCAGGTGACACGTGTTCGCTCCACCGGCCATCCGAGACGTTTTACTCTGTACACGACCATCTGCTGCTACGTCTTTCATGACCTCACATGTTTTTCCTAATCACTCGGTGTTAAAAGGCGCCTCTAACACGACCAGGCCGCCCTCGCGAGTGTTTACTCGGAACAATTTGTGGTGTTATATAATAACTTGAGCACTGCGATGCGCCCACTTTTACGTCGTATAAAATCTGACCGAAGAGGTCCCGGTTACTCGTGATGATTTTACAATTTACTTTCCTATAATAATAATATTTATGATTCATGTGTACGCAGAAATTTGTCTTTCCGTTACTTTGTAACAGAAATAATCAGACTATTATTTGCATTAAAAACGATGTTATATTTGACTATGTTATAACAACTACGCTTACTAGTTAAATGTTATAGATAGATAAGGCGTTATGGATTTTGTTTACTTCCGGCTTGTTTCACACAAATTCAAAACCAATCCGCTTACAGTTTTAAGACCGTATTTGCTTTTTCGCGGGTAAGTCGATTAATTTCTCCTTTCGGTTCAACAGGAGCCAACTGACTAGTTAGACACATTGTTCCGTGCTGTCTGGGGAGCTTATCTGTTCCCCCCAGTTACCTGGCGCCCTCAGTAATGAGTGTTGGTCAATTTTTTTGCATGCTTCATTTCGTACACTACGACCCAGTTTCCCACAATTATAGCAATTCCGTTTCCCTTCCTCCGTCACTTGTACAATGGGCCCTACATCACCGTCATTTTTCATTTATTTCTACCATCTATTCTTTCTCCTAAACTGTGTTTACTTTACTGTTTTTTTTTATGTTTTACACCGCTGTAATTTTAAGTTTCCTCTGTTCTGTAAAATGACCGTGATTTTGCGGCGACGGTTAGATAAAATGGTGGAAACTAAATCAGATAATTTCAATTAATATTTTAGGGCATAAAATAAACAACTCATTAGAAAAGATACGAATTTAAAATACTAAATAGTACTGTAATTCACCTGGTCTCCCTCACATTCTTGTCGCACCTTGTATATGGCTGTACAGAATTTTGTAGACAATTTTTTTATTTGTTAAAAATTATTTTCTAGTAAAAATTATTGCGTTGTTAATTTGTTTTTGCAAGCAAAAGATTATTGTAATTCCCGTCTGTTTATTCTTAAAACTGGACCATCGAAACGCAGTTTGTATGTAAGATAGTAAATAAATTATTAATGTTTCATTTGTTAAAAACGACTGAGTTAATTAATAATAAAACTAATGAAATTATATTTAATTTTAATTAAAAAAGGAAAGCAGAGACGTATGTTCCATCTGACGTGTAATTTATTCTTGAATGTATGGAAATAAATGAAACGAAACAATTGAAGTCATAAGACATTAAGATCGTATGCATAACTGCTCCGTGTCGACTGAAACGTGCATTTCTGTACAACAAAAACAGCAACCGATAGTGACAGCTATGAAATGCAATTTGTAGAAAAACGAGGTTGACACGTAACGTTTTGATACGAAAAAGCGCATGAGAAAACATGTCAACAAGACAGATGTTAATGTCCAGAGCAATCAATACTGTACAAGCAACTCCAGTAGGCCTATAAGATTGTTTTTTCTCTAAACAGATTACGAACGTACAAAACAAGCCACTCCTTGATTGGAATATTCGTATACATGTATAAGCTGCGTGTAGGCTATACGCCTGAAGAAGCAATTTTTCATCCACACAAACACATTAAAGTTAACTCAGTTGAAACTGGCATACCAACTGTATGGTTTTAATGGTAGTGTAGAAATAATATCAACACAATAAATCGTGATCTACCTTTCCTGGTTGGTAGATGTTTTCATCCACAAAAACACACACAACACCTCACATAACACTCTTCTCAATTCTGCCTCCGAGTGTCTTCATACCTCCTCCTTCTCTCCTCATCATGCCTCTAACCGTTTCCTTAAGTCTTCCCTTATTCACTTCCCCAGCGAAAATCATTTTCCTTCTACTTACACTCTTGAGAATTCTTTGCTCACTTCATACTTACTGTCCCACCTCATCCCCTCCATTCTTTGCCCTGCTCTCTCCTCAGTGTCCATGTACTCCCTTAACTCCTGACTCGACGTTCCGCGGCTTCACACAAACAAAAAACGCTCTACAAATATAAGAAAGAAACGGAGAGGATTTCACATTAACCCCATGTTATAGTTGACCGACAATGTGGCACCGATGTGGGCCCATGTTAGATTTCACAATACTCATGTTTCTTTTTACTTGAAAACTAATTACTCTATGAACAACAAATTTTCAAAACTTATTGTTTTATTATCTTTCTTAGAAAGTATTTACCAAAAATATTTTTAATTTTTATGACGTTTCATGCCTTTTTAAAATTCTTTAGAAGTTATACTATGTTCCCGAAATAATGTTGTATCTCTTAAATGTCGTTAGTAACATGTTTTATCTGCATAAGGTTCAGAAATTCTT
Source organism: Magicicada septendecula (assembly GCA_034769895.1). Taxonomy (NCBI): domain Eukaryota; kingdom Metazoa; phylum Arthropoda; class Insecta; order Hemiptera; family Cicadidae; genus Magicicada; species Magicicada septendecula. Next base: position 105,420,976 of record CM068376.1, read on the forward strand.
AAAAAGAACCATAGAAAATTCCTGAGATAAAGGGAATCGACCTGAATCTTTATCCTGGGTCTACCCTTACAAGGGCCTTTAAACGTGGCACCCCGCTCTGCAGTCGGGCACTACCACGTATACAACACACTTAAACAGTTGTTAAATCCACACAAACAAAAGTGCAAGTAAAAGCATAAAAGGGTCCTCGATCGTTATACACAAACACTAATGAAGCTGAAAACATGATAAGAAAGACTTTTAAAAAAATGGTCCTTTACGTGACATATATCCAAAAGTAATCAAACAAATCAGCAGGAGTAAATAAAACAAAATTGAGATAACGAAGCCAATTATCGCCAACGTACGAATCAACATATAATTATGTAGGTTTATACCGGTTGTCATCATATAGTTAATTTACTGTTTAAGACGACGGTGTTTTCGGCAGAGGCATAAGGTGCGTTTGAAAGAAGTAAAAGAAAACAGAACCAAACCATCAGATACAGAAATACAACAGCTGATCAACAAGGGAACTAACAAAGGACAAACAGTTTGTTGGGAAATGAGGAATGATACATGTCATTTGGTAGTTGGCAATCTCGTTTAGTCAGATCACCTGCGAAATCGTACAGCGTCCAATAACAATAATGGAGTACAGATAGAGTATATACTAGGAACGGAGGTTATGTTATGTTGGTCAGGCCTCAGCGCTTATTCCAATGTACAACAAACCATTATGCATTAACATGATACCGGAAGGAATGTCTCCTCTAATGAATACTTGAATGTACTGAGGAACTACGGAATGAGTCAAGATGGGCCATGATACTAAAAAAATGCAAAGAAAATAAACTTCATTCGGCTGTTTATAATATTAACGATAGAATTATACTTAATTATTTCTGCACGTAGTACACAACTTACACATTCGCGCACGATGCATATGTATTCACGCTGTACACGTTTTTGAATGAAATCACGCGGTTTCGACACGGGCGATATATATTTTTACCAGCGATTGCAAAATGTATTTTGTACTCGCACTTTCCTTCGACTTTTAAGGGAAGTTCGGTTGGATGCTCAAAGCTTTCACCGTGTCTACGAAAGTACAAGTCGTCTAAACACACACAACACATCCGGTTACGCAACGGTACGCACGCTCAAAAACGCCCAGTCCGCGCTGAGCAGTGGTCAGCGGGCCGTCCTCGGTTCGAATCCATCGCAGGGCTGATCGTTTTTATCACGATGTCTTCCCGCCCTCCGGGCCCATTCAGCTCTAACGTGCGCGTGGCCTCGCCAGTGTGACCAATTTGTTAAGGCTGATTAAACAGAACCTCGCTTGTCGTTCAGGAACATATATTACAAACGATTCACGATATGTTTATCAAACTTTTCCCTTGAAAGCTAAAAATACGAAGCATCTGTGAATCTAATTAAATCATTTTTAGATTATTAATTTTATCAATATTTTTAAAATTGATTTTTTAAATTGTTTAATGTGTATGATGATGATAGATTATACTATTAAAATAATGTTATATTAAAAAATAATACAAAATATATTCTTGTACAAAGGTTTTATAATAACAAAAGTTTCATTAATAATAAACAATACAAGAATAATTGAGCAACTATGAACCTAATTGATGAAAAATAATTAGGGTGATTTAAATAGGAGAAACGGAGCGTTTTTTCAAAAGTAAAAATTAAAAAAGAATTTTTGAAAACTTTTCACGATCTGGTCTGAGCACAGTGTTAGCTAAGTTGACTGTCTTATGTTCTGTCCAGCTAAAATAACGTTTCCTGATGAACACTGTCAAGGATTTAGAAGGGAAACCTTAATTCCTTAACTTTTATAACCAGTTTCATTTCTTTACTCGACAAATGGCGCATCCATGGTTTTGTTCTGAAGGAGGCGAAGTAAAGTTAAAAACAACGTAGTGTGTATAGAGAATTAACAATATACAAGAGGCCCTTTACAATCGTACATAACCTGTTCCCGAAACTGGAATTATCCTACAGTCAAACTATTCTACACTATGTTTATTTAATGTACTCTACTACTTACTGTAAGCCTACATGTAAATTAGAGGGGTAGTTAGCTTTTTCCCAGGGGCGTATTTACAGGGGGGACGAACGGAACCGGACACCCCCCCAGAGGGTCGAAAAAGTTGTCAAATCTTGCTAATCTCTTAATTTTCAAGCTGTTTTATTATTTGTTCAGTTGTGTAAGCTAATATAGTAGTAACTTTTTAAAATATAAAAGCAGGTTTATTACACAGCATTTGCGTATTCGTCTGAAATATTAAATACAGGAAAATAGATTCAGTCAATAAGCATATTCTAAACAATGTTTCAATAACGTGTATTTTTATTGCTTTATTACCATGTATTTTAAAGGGCTTGATTTCAAGACATTATCACACGTTGTTCAACCGCTTTAAAGATAGTAATGTTGATAAGTCTTCACTTTTTTTTGCATGAAGCCGACCTTAGCGGACCCCCAGACAAAATTCTAGATACGCCACTGCCTTAAATGAACTGGCTTAAAGTCGGATATTATTCTAGTTTATATTTACAGTCGCATCACCACTATTATTATAAAAAAGACATCAATAACTGATAATAATTATTACTAATTTTTACTTGCATGTTCCATAAGGAAATGGAAGTATGGTGATGGGGAAAAAATCGTGTTCCAGATAATGGCTGATGCTGATTGTACTACCTTCAGAACATGAAGAAAAGTCATTTTCCGAAAAGTGTGTGTGTGTGTGGAATTTAGTCTATGGCAAACGATAACTGCCGCAAATTAAAATTGAATCAAATAAATTTTTGCATATGTGGCTCAGTTGTAGAGGACTCAAGGCCTATTGATTTTGGTGAAGATCGGTTAAGGGGAAGGGGTAGTTTACTTGCAACGTTTTATGTTTGAACAAGAGTAAAGTACCTTAATTTTGATAAAGTATCCTGAAAAGGTCATAATAACCTACTGTAGACAGTTAGATGAAATATCTATAAATGAAAATTATATTTGAAAGGGGAGGGGATAATTTTTTATAGCCTATGTGTACTACGTTATCGGCAACAAAGAAGTAGTTTGTTGTTTAAATTCCTTCCCGGGCTGTTTGGCGGTGCCCCAATGTTTCCTGCAAAACCAGGCGCTTTGGCAGTGCCGTCGACTGCCATCATCAGTGAAAATACGTTAGTGACCACAGTAATGTGGTTAAGGCTGAAGAAAGAAGTAGTTTCTATGGAAATATTTCACTTCGAAAATGATTTTAAATACAAATCTTAGAACATGGAAGTCATGTATGGTTCTCCATACCGATATTTTAATAAAAAGACATTAAAACTTAACAATTAAAACAACGCTCTAAACTAATAATTTTTATACATTTTAAACCTTATAAACAATGTCTGTGAAACTGCCAATTGTACAGTATTTTATATATAAAGTAAACAATTTATCACTTTTCATTCCTTACACGGACGTTACGCTTAGGCTGTTGTCACACGTTACAGTAGAAGTAGAATACTCGTCAGAGTGATTTACTTCTGCACAAGCGGAAATAATACGATAACTCGATCACGTATTTGCTTAGCGTGATTTTTAATGATCGATTTGAAAGCCTGTAATGCTCATTTTATGAAAATCTTTTATTCATTTCTGCAGCAAAACGAGTGGGCCGACTCAATTCCATTTGCTGCAAATATTTGCACGTACGTACCAGGGCGCATCCAAAATTGGGGGTGGGAAAGAGCTGACTTTTGGGGAGGGAGAATATGAAATGTTGGACCATTCTTAATGGTCTACAGTATAAATGATAGGAATGTGTGCAGATAAAAATACAGTGCGTTATTATCAGCACAGTAAATTTATTGACGTACAAGTATAAAATCATAGCTATGTTTGCCCGTTCATTGTTCTTTTAATAACATTCACTTACAGTTTAAAGTACACACTACTCATTTAAGTTATGTATCAAAGAAAAATTAACATGGTGGTAAGGTGCAGTTACAATTTAAAGTAATTTTAAAGAAAAACTATGAACGTGCACAACGTGATATAAATGTTGTATCATATTTGCAATCACAAAACAAAGAAAAGAATTTCGTCTGATATGACCATTGGGGGGGGGGGATTTTCCCATCCCCCCCGTGGATCCGTGACTGGTACGTACTCACTAAGGCGGAGTCTTAGAAAAAAATTCGTGATAGTCATTAAATACTCTCAGCATCTACAGAATATGGGAGAAAATTTGTGCCTGTTCTTTGTGTAGTTTATTATATTTATATTACGATGTAAGATAACACCTTTAATGTTTCATGACTTAGTATTGTTAAATTATATATATGTATTTTATGTAACCATAATATTTTGACAATTACTTTCTTGACTACAACAAAAAGTAATAGCAAATAACGGGTTCTCTGTCTGTTAATTTTTATAGTTTTCACAAAAGTCTGGCCATAACCTCTTATTCTGTTTTCCTACTTTATGTTTATAAAGGCATATTCTTCTTTATTATAATAAACGATTGTCACGATATAATATTTATTATGATAACTGTATTTACTATAATATTTTAATATGAAGTCTAGCAACTTTTTATTTCTGCTACCTGGGATTCGTATGACCAGATACAATTGTCTAGATTTTACAGGTCTATCAGACTGTACATGTCTTCCAAACCTACATACAGAAGAAAATCGTTACAAAGATGAGCCCTATGCTGCCTTCACGCGTTTTCCTTTTCATAATCACAGAACTCCTCTAATTATTCGTACGGGAGGATCCATGGCCATTCACAATGGCCGAATACTGCGCACAGAGATGTTCCACGTCAACGCGGGTACAAGAGAAACACACGCCCGTTTGGACACGATTAAACCGTACTTCTCTTTCATCGCTTTTCAGTATTCCAGGCTAACATAAGTTGCGACAAAACGTGAACGAATTTTTACCCTCCGCAATTCTTGCCAGTGAAATTTTAATTTCGATTTCGTGTGCTTTCAGTCAAACAGGCAGCGTTTTGTTGTATACTAGCTCTCTCGTTACATCTATATCAAGAGGTTACGAGATGCAATAACCCTTATATTTACAAACTTGAAAATTAATCACAGTTAATAGCGAGTTTGGTGGCAATGGTCAACACCGACGTTATAAAGACTAAAGTTTTAAAATAAGTAAAACTAACACGATTAAAGAATTTATTTTATTTTAGTAAAAACAGGTTTATGTAAAACTCCACTCAAAGTTCAAACAAAAAGTGAAATTTGTTGTTCCTCTGCCTCCGTGGCCCTCCTTTCCTCTCTTTCCCCTCTTACTCTTTGTTTACCTATCTATTTATTTATCTGACTATCTCGACACTTTTCTTTATACTAATGGGTCTAAGAAAAACACCCATGAAACTAGATATGATGTAGCAATATGTCACCTACTAAACAAATGCAAAAATACAACTTTATTGCAAAATCGCTTCCTCTTCTCTTAGCACTCCGTGGAGAGAAGGGCGCTTATCTTAACGATACTGTTTGCTAGCAGAGTTTTGTAATAGTCGACGAGTACTAAGATTTTTAATACAAGAAACAGAATTTCTATAATGAAAATGTTTAAAATAATTTGTAGAAAGTTCCGTAGGTTAGGTGTGTGATGACTACCGCAGGAACGGTGTGGGAGAATTCCCCGGCAACTTTCTACTTAAAATGCCAACTTTCGTTTTTAGTGATTGTGTATACAAGGCGATTACTGCGTCCATTGATCACGTGCACGCTTTCTTGGGCGATTATCCCCTGTATTACTGGTTGGTTTCTATATTTAATTTTATCACCTGCAATTTCTGATACTCTGATACTAGACTCGTTTTACTTAGATTCTCTACACGTACACGACAATTTTGTGCGTGTCTGCGAGCGCGTATGTGTGCATGTTGGTTTGCTAAAATATTTTCTGCTATCAAGTATGTACCATGCTGGTTCCGTTTCGGCCCTTCAAAAGTAAGCGTTTTGTGCATAAATGGGTTGTACAGGTGTACTGACCGTTCACAAATGGCTTAACTTTGGAGCCAACCGAACCCCTCCCCTTATCAGGAATTCTACGCTATTGAAATCTCGCGTTGGTCCTTTTAACAACCAAAACATAATATATAAAAAACAATCCGAAACCAGCATGAAACACATACACAAGCGCGTTCGAGCGCAGACGAGAAGACATGGAAAAATCTACATATGTAAATACATTACCAAAAATTCACTAATTCAAGAACAAAATCACATACAAACTAAAAACGATTTATTTAAAATTTTAAATAAGCCCTTTATTAGAAATGAATACAAAACGTAAACATTAAACATTTTCAGTAGCCGCCTACACAGCTGATGCTTTAACCAGACATTACAAAACGCAAAGTATTTAACTTTAAATATAACTCGACGATTCGTGATATTTGTATCACGGCCTCCGGTGACGTTAATAATTGTGGAAAGCTTACAATAAAGAGTAGTGTGAGAAGAAATTTGTTATTGCACGCGCGCGCGCGCACACACACACACATTCAGAAAGTAAAAAGTATTTGCAAAGACTGATTCGCGAACAGTTTACGAAACCTGACATCGGCTAAGAAAGAAAAGTAATGGCCTTCAAACAGAAATGGTCAATCCGATATAGAATCGTAATTAAGATCGTGTCTAGGACCAGGTTAGTAATATCCGGCAATTAATTATCTCTTTTTTGTCAGGGGCATGTGGACATAAAAACTGGTCAGTCCCAGACTGTATGTAGTACCATAGGCTAAGTGACTGTTACGGAGGGTGACCTTGAAGAAAGAAACAGAGGTGAAGTTTTATAAGATCATGGCAATTGCACCGGAGACCAGTAACGTACGCGAGTTGCGATTGTGGGCACACGCATACTTTGCTTGTAGGCCTAGGTCTGTATATTGTAACACCAGTACTCTGTTATTTGGAATTTACAAAACTACAGTTAATTGTTGTTACACGTTGTGATTCATTTGTAACAAAAATACAGTTCAGCAAATTCGAAATAATGTTATAAATAGCCACAGCTAACAGTAGCCATGCTTGCTGCAAGGTGCTAAGTTCGGTTCAGTATCGACCACGACAAGCTCGCTAAGCATTTATCACACGTATACTTTGGAGATGAAATATATATTGCTCTTAAAAATTAAGAGCGCAATCTTAGAACAAAATTTGTAAATAAAACTGCTGTAGTCTGTGGAAGCCAGTGGGATGACGAGCTCTGATGAATCGTGTCGCCTTTTACCTTCTACGATTATAACAGACACAACGCGATACTATCGTTGGTGGATCAACTGAAAATAAAAAGCGCAGCCATGTTTTATCTTCAAATAGTCTGAAACAATTTTTATGAAATCCTTTCGAATTCGAGTTCATTCAATGGATCTCTACTTGTTTCGTGAGATGTTTTTAAATTTGTTCTTCCTTAAGATAAAGTCAAATAATTCGTGCAGCTCTTTCGTGGGTCTGGCTATTTGTTTTTTTCGGTAACCTTTACTTTGTTAGAAATCCAAAAACTGGTTAGAACGACTATTTAAATTCGGGCGATTTTCTACGATTTTCCGATGAACTGTTCGGTTCCAACTTAGCCTAACTGTTAAAAAGTATATTATTTGGTAGGGCTTAGCAAACCATGGGAATGACACCTATCCGGAAGTATGGAGATTCCGAGTTCAATTTCGGGCCGCACCAAAAAAGTTAATGTGCTTAAAGCAGTCCCGGAACCTACTCAACCTGTGGAAATGGATACCTGGTACAACACACTACCTTCCTTGTATGCCAAACGGTTTACGAAGGCAGCCTAACCCTGCAGAACTCCTAAGCTACTTCGGTGGTACAACAAGGATTCTTTATTATTATTATTATTATTATTATTATCATTTTCCTACGTTTTGGTCTTCGTGTGTTCCATCAAGGAACATAAAAAAACTCTTCATCAGTTTTGAATTTTTACAAACAGAAACTTAGTGACAATGTCACTTTTTCCATTCTTCTCCACAATCCGACATCGTATTTTAAATCCATCTATCCATTCCTCATAGCCTTCCAATTACCGTTCCCCACCCCCTTTTATCTTGCCAGACTCCTGTCTGACACCTCTCTGGATCCCTTCGTCCCACGTTAGTTTTGGTATGCCTCTTTCTTTACGTCCACTCTAACACCTGTTTGTGACTTCATTCTTCTGGCATTACTTCTACGTGCTCAAAGACAGCTGCTTCTGTTTAATCTTAGTACTCTCGGTAGAGTATGAATTGGCTTCAGAAATATACTTCGATGAAATTATTAATGAGTTCATTGATCAAATCACGAAAAGTGCAACTTCAGTTGCTTCATAAAAATATATTAAATTGTATAAAATATGCAATAATATACTCTAGTCTTTGTGTATGGCCAGACACCTCATTGTGATTGTGGACCACAAGAGCTCAGTACATTTATACACAATTTACATGAAATAAATGCGTAAAATTTTCATCTATAACGCGACGTATTTATTATTTAAACCTTGCACATCTTAAATTTATGAGACTTCGTTTTTATGGTTGTGGTGTTTGTAGAAAGGGAGATTAAAATGGAAAACTGGGGGTATAATTTGTGGCTAAATGTGGTGAGAGGGGATGGAGATTCGTTGTAACCTCTACGTATATTACTCCGCAAGCGGTTTGTAATATTTTTCATAGGCGGTACTGTGGCATTTCAACAGTAACGTTTTAATAAACATATTAAAAATCACTATGACGACACCTGTTGACAATCAGGTCATATGAGCAGACAGTGATGGTAACCTGTAGAGGGCTTTCCAAGCAGAAAATTAGTCTATGGCCTGGAAATCGCTATTATGAAGACTCAGTCTACTACTTTCCTCTGAGGTGTAAACTGTTAGTTAATGATGAACTAGTTAAGCAAGTCCATTCATTAAAATTCTTAGATGATTGTCTTACGTTGCGAATATAGATGTGGACAAAGAAAGAAGAGAAATTCCATCACATGTGTGGGATGATAGGAAGCACACAGGTCAGAAACGATATTCTATTGAAATGTTATAAAGCGATTATGTGGCTTTGATGGTCACAGATGCCCTTCCCACCGCCATATAATTTCACTATCCCCCCCCCCCAAGTTTCACCCTCAACGAATGCCTCAAATATAATTCATAATAACTATTGTAAATCGCTGTTGTAAAATATTTATTTTTATTCTCTGAAAAAATTACGTTATAGGTCTGTATTTAATCAGAATCGATATTACCAAGACTTGTACAAAATAATTCAATGACATTTGAAAATAAAAATTTTTAAATCCTTGACCGCTTTGTTTCAGCTTTCAGTGCCAAATTTTACTTTTTCTTTTACCGTCTTGTGCGAAAGTCATTTTTCCCAATAATGTTTCACCCATTTATCACACATAAACTCCATACATCTCCATTTAAAATACTGAGCTGTTTGGGCATTATGAAAACCCGCCGACGTGCAAAAAAAATTATTTCACTATGATTGCAAAACAAAAGAAAACCAAAAACTGACCACTCTACTTCTTCTGATAAGAAGATTACGGGAAATTGTTGTGCAGGCTGCCAGTCGAAATTTCAACGAAATAAAATTTCCCGTTAAGGACAGCGCCAGCTGTTGGCACAGGAAGCCTGTCACCCTCGTTTAAAAGCATAATTAGTAACCTGCAGTTTAACCTGACCTACAATGTTTAGCGGAAATATAAACTTGAATTAGACTTAAAATTAAATAAATACGATTTCAAGTTTGTATTCTTAACACAATTTTATTCGTTTTAAAATTCTGTTGCAGCAAACTCCGCCACCCCCTCAAACAATTCTACAATACCTACAAAAAATTCCCTCCCAAAAATTCTTATGGCGCAACTTGCACTACGATCCCCATGTGGATACCTCTGTTCTCGGCTATGAAACTTGGACGTTGAATGCAAAGGCACACAGCTGATGGACCGGGTAAGAAATGTTGTAGGAGACGTCCTCGGAAATACGATCTAAACGACGAGTTTGCACCTGAATAAGCCGCATAGAAAGACTGCACACGAACAGGATGAAAAAAAAAACAAATTTTAGTTTATAATCGGAAAGGAACAAAAAGTATTGCAGAACAGAAAGAAAGTTGACTGGACAAAGGAGTCGCAACGGATCGTAAGGCTCAAAGGCTGAAATGTGACCTCCCACCCTCTGAGTCTCTGTTCTCCAGATACCAAATGGCTTAACCTGCCTCAGCTTTATATTTGACTTCTGTCACCTGGCGCTACCATCAGTTTTGTTGACACAATTTCGCAAAGTTTCCTTTCATTTATTATATCAAATTTCGCAAACACAACGGAAAAATAAACGCAAGGAAACACGCTGGCACTCAATCGGTCGTTATTTATAAACACTGGTTGTTTTAAACTTAAGCGAAGCTGCTTCACAAGGAACCGTACAGTCCGCGGCGACTGGCCAGGCATCGACATTTCTCCGGAAACAGCCGATACTGGTTGTTGTTTGCAGAAACACAATTTATTCACTAATTGAGACTTCGGGTTGCTGCGGAATACGACAGCCAGCTGCTGTACTGTTGGCGATTGTGCACTAATTATATAATAATACTTCCTTAGTCCCTTCTCTCGATAAAAGTAACACGATTTTCCTCTTCACTACGCTTATAACGAGTTACATAAAACTGTTTACGAAATAATTATACGGACAAAAAAATCAGAGCGCTTAGTTATTGCAATAAAAATTAAAATAATTGTATTTCGAAAAATCGATTTGTAAAACTGTCGAGTTTTAAAAGTTAATTTTTTTATAAACAAAAGTAATTTGTAGCCTACTCAGTACATTTGGGGTGTGTTTGGTGTTTTATTGTATGTAGTAAATTTAAACTAAACTACAAAGCTTTTATTTCATTAGAGTGTTTAATTTCCTTCTCTCTCTCTCTCTCTCTCTCTCTCTCTCTCTCTATCTCTCTCTCTCTCTCTCTCTCTCGTGACATGTGCGCGATGGCGCGCGCTTGTTAGACGTTCCTGTTTATGTATGTTAGGAAGGAATACTTACTTTTTACATTCCACAATTCTCCATAATATGATCTACAGGAAACTAAAAATGAGAATCTAAAGACTATAATTTGTCTTACTGTCTTGTGCTATGGAAGCGAAGCCTCCATTCTTATTCACACATAAGCAGACAGATTCAAAAAAAAAACTTAAAGAATGAGTAAAAGACGCATACTGGGACCAGTCAAGAAAAAGAAGCGTGGAGCACAAGCTGTACTGGAAATATGATAAACCGTCAGTGTGTGTGTGTGTGTGTGTGTGTGTGTGTGTGTGTGTGTGTGTGTGTGTGTGTGTGTGTGTGTGTGTGTGTGTGTGTGTGTGTGTGTGTGTGTGTGTGTGTGTGTGTGTGTGTGTGTGTGTGTGTGTGTGTGTGTGTGTGTGTGTGTGTGTGTGTGTGTGTGTGTGTGTGTGTGTGTGTGTGTGTGTGTGTGTGTGTGTGTGTGTGTGTGTGTGTGTGTGTGTGTGTGTGTGTGTGTGTGTGTGTGTGTGTGTGTGTGTGTGTGTGTGTGTGTGTGTGTGTGTGAAAGATTACAACGACTGAAATGGGCGGGCACATGATGCACCTGGACGAGAAGGGCTTTGCAAACCCAACTGGGATGGAGAAGGTCGAGAAGACGGCCCTGAAAAACACGAAGCAACAGCGTATGTGAAGACCCAAGACTGTTCCTGTATGAAACTGGAAAAGATTTGCAGCTGTGCTGTGGGGCTTTTTCTCAAACGGTAAGTCAACGTGACAGTTACGATCAACACGTTGGACTGTATCGTACACGGATCGCCTAACGATTACTGTAGAGCAGTGGTTACCAAAGTGGGGTCCGCAACAATGTTTCAGGGGGTCCGCGGACACTTTTAAGAAAATATAGAATATACCGTAATTTTTTCAGACTTTTTATGCTCTAAAATCTAAACTTTGCAATCTTTTAGTAGAAGATTCCAGTACTTTGTTTTTGTTCAAACTAATTGTATTTGTGAAAGTAATTGCAAACTAATGGCTTTAGAATTAGTCGTGTAGTAGATCTGTTTGCCAGCCGAACTGACTAGAGCCCCGCATCAACGCAGTACTGATCGCGCTGTTTTAGCCACGTATAAGCACTGTATCTTGCTTATAAGCTCTGTATTTAAGCAATACGTTTGTCCGTGTAGCTGGTTTTACGTCTAAGTAGCTAGATTTCGACACGTGTTGCTGGAAAGACAGAGACGAGGTTGGCAAAGTTAAGAAATAAACTTCATGTCGAGACTGACTTAATATTGAAATTATCAGACATTAAACCTAATATTGCAGAGCTAATTGTTCAAATGGAGCTTCATTGTTCACATTAAACTATGATTGATATAATTAATATTATAATTTTGCAAGTTAAGAGGCTTTTTGATTTTAATACATTTTAATTAAGATACAAGAGTGTATCATATTTACTGTTTGTTTTATTTCATAACTCAGACGGGGTCCGTGAAATTTTTTATTTTTTGTGGGGGTCCGTGGACTGAAAAGTTTGGAAACCACTGCTGTAGAGTGAAGACAGACGCGTCATATGTGTCGGTAACAAGTCGGGTTGACAAGAACATATACTTTTCTCAAAAGGAAGGTCAGTGTAAACGAGTCCGATCAAACCGTCGTACAGGAATTCAACCCTAGCGACTCTAACAACATACTGATATACAGTCGTGAATTAACGGGGAGACCACAAATTGTTACAACGTTCTAGTACAAGAAATCATTTTCGTTTAATTTTAATATCAGTCTATGCGCTGGATCGTCTGCCGGTACTGTTCGGAAAAGTATGTGGTCATTTACATAATACAGAGTACACCGCATTACCGGTGCTGAGACACTGAACACCCTAGACTGGGTGCGTTCACCATGCAGATCCCGAGCTTGGGAGAAAGAAGATGATGATGATGATGATGATGATTATTATTTAGTGTTGAATAAATTACCGAATCCACAAAAAACAATAACGTTCAAATTGTGCTGATGAACGTAATTTGCATATTTAACAGTAATTTTAAAAGTAGAAGTTAACAAATTCTGATTTTAATATCTATAAGTTATTATGTTCACACTGTTCTCCTGCCTACCCCTATCGAAATTACGCCCTAAACGAGTAAGAATAGGCGGATATATTAGACTTTTGGATGACGCACTGCGTTCTAGACCATTTATTCCTATTCAAGGGCACCCGCAACCGTGCTACCATGCTTAACTCGTTCCTATGCTTACCATGTTTTTATCAATTTTGAGACCCACTATTTCAGAACCTGTAAAAGTATCAGTATGAAATTTTAGCATGCTCGAAAGCATTTTATACACTACAAACGCTACTACAATTACGAAGCTATCTCAATTTCCTGACTTGTTATAATTTTTTATGTTTTGATCTAAATATTTTCATACAAAAAGCACACTTATAATTTTTCAGTGAAATTGTATAGTTCTAGTAGTGTAGTTATATCTCCATTAACCCAATAGCCACAAACAAGTCAGCTTCATAGTTCACTTGGTTTCTGAAATAATGGGACATTTATCTAAAAAGAATAGATTTTCAGAAAAACGCATTTAAAGTTTTTAAAACAGATTTTTATTGTTTTACCTTATTTAAAATAGTCCAGTTCCATACTCGGTGTATTTATTTGTGTCCATTTGTTCCTCTAGTTTTCTCTTCACATTTCTAATTGACTGTCTAACCTTTTTCATCAATTCATCTACTGCTGTCTCTGCCTCTCCGCAAGTCAATTTTTTTCATTACCTTAACTATATTTGATCCTCGTTTAACCCCTAATTTTTGTAAGACTTGACACTTACTTATGTTATCTTCATTGAAGCTCAACACATCATGTGCACCCAAAATCAAAGTATCTAGTCCAACAAATATATTTTTTGGCAAACTATTTCAAATCAAATGGCTTAGCGACTCGTTTTCATTCCGTGTACTACCATGGAGACATTTTTTTAACAAACTAGGATGACTCAGATCAGCAAATATTGGCTTTACGAGTTACGACAGACGTTGATAGTGACTGCTTATTGAAATTCCCTTTCCAATAGTAAAAACTGCACGTCTCTGATTTGTTACAGATTTGGAAAAAATTGTAGCATTATCAGCATGTTTAAGAGAACCTTTCCTACGATCTCATTTTTTTTTAATCATAAAAAATTTATTATTAGACGTATTTCCATACATTTGGTATCAAATTACTCAGAAAATTTTGAAGATTTTTTTTATGATAAAAAACCAAAAATCGATTTTTTGGTGAATTTGCCGGTTACGAGTGCCCTTAAAGTAGTCGGAATATTTATGTATCCCAGTGAATGTTTTAACGTGCCCCGGTTAAAAATATCTTTAGAGACTAAGCGTAATATCAGTTATCGCATTTGCCGATCAGAGAATATGCTAATAAATCAAGATAATCGCTAGACTACATTTAATTATTGATAAAGATTATAGGGTCACAATACACCTGATAATCTATACAGTGTAGCCTATACAGTATACACTACAGTACAGCGAATCTGATGTCAACTATAACGTTATTTAACAAAATTTTCTGCGTTCGACTCCACATATCGGAAGCCATTTCCGGGTAAATACACGGTAACAGTCCAGTCAAAATGCACGGTAAGAAAAAAATTTGGCCGGTCAAAACTTGACAACGTTTCATCCCTAATGCGGTGTCTGAAATAAAGCCTGCTTTTAGAAGTAATGACACAGATAACCCGTTTATGTCCGTAATCAATACATCAATAAATGCCAGGGATTTCTCGCCAATGGCCTCCACAATATTCACACAATCAACTACCGTACTACTCAGTACAGATAGGCTATATGAGTATCTACTCAACTGACGAGATTAAATATTCTTTTTCCACAATATCAATTTTAATAAATATTAGAAGTGTGTTTGAAGAGTTGTATATTCCATAACGTTGTAAAAATTACATTAGCCCTAATTGGTTTGAATAAAGCGTCATTTACCGTTTATAAAATACACAGTCATACGAGCCTGCTGTTTCTAAGACTGTCTAACAGTTTCTTACGTTGGAAAGTGTGCGCGCTCACACTCACACACTAGCCGCAAAGGCTCGCTCGCTTAATTACAAATTAACGTTTTCAAACAATTTTCACGGCCGCAGACAGAAGCGGCGTGCGTCTTCACGTCATCCGACTGACCTTGATACGCACAGTGAAAGTACTTCTGGAAAGACAAGCATCCATAACAAATGTAGTGTAATTAGAAGGGACCATACATACCGTGTTTCAGAAGCTCTGAAGCGGTCGGTTTCAGTGAAAGCCGCTGACTGACTCCTCCGATGGTCCGATGGTTAATTTCTGTAGTATTCAGAGAGCGCGATATGTTCCAACAAGTTAACTGCACTATTTGACAGAATTGATGAGTACAGGAACAAAATGTAGACAAATGCAACTGTTGGCTGAATACAAAACACTAGGATTCTGAATGTAGCCAGTTAAGCTTGGAATAAGTCCAAACGATGACAAACACCGTTAATCTGGTGAAATTCGTGTGTTTTTTCAGGGGAACCGTGAAAGTCTTTTAAGGGGGGGCGCTGTAAGCTTGTCAAAAAGAGATCAATAAAAAATTTTAAACACAAAGACAACCTAATAATATATTTTTTTTACTTCTTTACGATATTACAATTTTACAAGTAACAAAACCGTTTATAGAGTTTACTGTACCGCTGTTTCAGTAAGAAAGATTACATTACATATTACAGTATCAGATTCTATATTATCTAATGAGTCAAACGCCATCCAAGATCTAATCGCGTAGTTTAGCCACTACTGGTTAATACCAATTACAACAGTATGCGGATGGCACCTCTCAGTTACGTCATATTTCGTGTTTGTTCAGTCGGCAATCCCTTCTACTACATTTAAAAAATACAGTCGTAATGTTGTAAAACTATTATCTGTATTTGAACGACTATAATGAATATTCGTAAAAATACAAAAAAAAGTAGAAACACTATAAAACAACACTGAAGTTCAATATTCTTGCCCAATACCTAATACCCTCGGCCGGTAGCAGGCCACTTATAAAAATCAGAAGTTTATCCTAGTCCCCTCAGCGGCAGCTCAACTGCCGTCGGTTTGCGCAGTCCCTAGATTCCCCAATACCTAATATACGTTTGCAGACACTCCCACCCACACGCATATATTTATTATAACTTTAAGACAAGGGTGTGGGTAGGTAGACTCATATAAACATGAATTTAAAGGGAGGTGTATACCTCAAAAGTTTTCAAAACTCTGACATAAACGATTACAATAGCTCAGTGCATTACAACGCCCAATAATAAATACATGTGAGAAATTATGTCGGGTCACAAAATTACAACGGGTATAATTTAATTAAAAGCAATCATTACGTAGTGTAAAAAATGTTCGTACATAGGTGCAATTTCGTTAAATAGCTTATCAACGATTTTGTGCGACATTTTTGGTTGAATCGAGTATACTACGGCATAACTAAGTAGTCACAGGGAGTCTCATTTTTTAACTGCTACTCCACAGTATCGTGGTCCGTAGTTACATCTTTCTATGAGCAAGACAAGTTTATGCAGACCTTGACAGTAGCGGAAGTAGGTTTACGCCTTTAAAAGAAAGAAAAAAAGATGTATCGATGAAGAATCAATGTTTAAAAAAAATGGATGGCGTAGAAGAAAGATGTCAACAAAAGTGTCTGTAATAGAAGAATCAGTCTCAAGTAGAAGTACGAGAAATTTCTACAGTAGCTATAAAAAAAAATCGGTCTCAAGTATAGAAGAATCAGTGTAGATAAGAATAACAGTTGCAGCAGAAGAGGCAACTGCAAATACAAGAGAACAAATTGAAAGCGAAGCTGAACACAGTTATTGGAAGTACAGCCACGTACTTCAAAACAAATATTTCAACAGCCAGTACCAGTAATAAAATCACAAAAAGACGCGGACAATAAGATAAAAGGGTAAGTGACTTTGCCTGTAGTGGGGCCAGTTCATTCAAAGACCCCAGAATTTGATGGCAGCAGTCACTGCGTAACTTATCTTCGACGATTTGAATTGCTGCATGCGCAAACAACTGGACACGGAAAGAGAAAGCAATTTCACTTGTTCTCGCTCTAAAGCTGTTCGCCGTAGTCACTGCAGTTTTCTATTTACGGAGTCACCTGACAATTTTCAGAATTTTTACACGAAATAATTAAAAACATTTAGCACACAGAAATTATGGGATAAAGTGTTATGCCACTGTTCCGAGTGGCGTGGCTTAGTACCGTTACAAACATAGATTACAGCTTGAACGCACTTAACTAATTTCGGTCAATCCTGGTTAAAACACTGAAGAGATTTCACCATCACCATTACCAAAAATTAAGTCATTGTTTTGTTTTCACTTTTTGTTTGGTCACTGCTGGCTTTCTATGTGTGTCCCACACGTCTTTCTGTTTGACTGAATTTATGCTTTGTGTTACGCCCAAGTTCTCTTGTTTTATCCACGTGGGCCATCTAATGTCTCCTTATTGAAGTTTGACTCCAGTCTTTTTCTGTCGACTTCACATATTTTCCTGTCAACGCCAGGACTACGATCGTTTAGTGTCGCTCAGTAACAAAGCACAGTAGTCTTCACATGGTTCTCGATGTTTCACGGAAACCCATTCTCTTTTCTAGGGTCCGGTCTGAGCTACCAGTACGGTGAGACCGGGTCGCGTTACTGAGCTCCTGCTTCACGATTCCTTTGTTATTGACACTTGTACGTTGGAATGGTACCTCTATACACGGGATAGGAGGAACCCGAGTCCCTATCACTTGAAAAGCCTCATGTAGTCGTTCGATGATCGGCACGCGAGAACGACAGGAACTTTGCAGCTTATACTCTCCTCTATAATTACTAGGCATCTCTACAAGGGACCAGTTTAGTTTCTTTTTATCTAGTTATCAACATAACTGGAGTGAGAAAGTCAACCAGGCCAAATCAGCACATTCACGTACAGACCGGTGGGTAAACTGCCCTACGGAAGCATTCAGGTACCGGTTAGAAGGCAATAAAACATCTCGGAGTAACGCTTGGTGAAAATTGATACGAAGACCCCACATAACTGCGAAGGAAGGTCAAACGAACCAAAAACTACGCCAAATGAGAGAGACACAAATCGCTGCTTAATACAGAAAACAAAATCCCATGCTCCAATGCATTTTGCAACTATTCCATGGTGACAGCGTGCCCTGCGACTCTGTATGCCGCAATCGCAAGTGTAGTAGTATCGTTGCGTATCATGAATTTCCTTCAGTTAGCAGCACAGATTCCCGACAAAGATTCAGCGATACAGTTTCTAAGAGACCAAAATATTTTACATAACCCAAGAATTTGTACGAACGGCGATCAAATGAAACTGTATACGACAGGTAACTTCAAGACCGTTGAGTATGTTCTACAAAGGACTGTCGGGAATCCAAACAAGTGCGACAGGATACATTACTAAATAATTCTCGATTAGATTTCCGCACAATCGTATACTTCATTTACTGTTGGAGTAAGGAGTACACAACCGGGCAATACTGTCAAGATAAGTTGGAAATGAATCACTTCACATGCATGGATTGGAATTCATACATTCGAGAAGTGTGTGAGCACCATTTTATATAAATATAAAAATACAATATAAAAAAATATAAATATAAAAAAATATGTCAAAATGAAAATAAAAATACAAACTGTGGCTGGTTATCGCTACGTGTGGAGGGGGAAAAGCGTTGTTACTGGCGATTGCTACGTAGAGTAATTGCTCACTCCGTGCTGCCACTTAACCGAAAAGATCCCAAAATCATTATGTAGAAGTCTATAAAAGAAACCAATACGATCATACGAGGCACTATTCTGGGTCTTGCTAACCCGGCCAACTTAAAAAAAAATACAGGGACTCTAGTCAAGAATACCAAGAACAGAATTCGATGATGCTGCTTGGTATGGCAACAACAGAACACTTCACGTTGACTCGTGAATACCTAGTAGAGGAATCGCCTGGTAGCACGAACTGAAGAAGCTAGACACAACACGTCCCCTCAGGCCGTCAGAAAAATACCGAAAGACATTATTAGCCCGAACGGGTCAACGTGAACATTCAAAATTATTTGTGTGATTACAATTCAGAGTGCTGTCGCTGGTCAGTTTCTTCCCTAAAATGTTATGCAAGACTCTTTACTTACCAAATAAATTATAAAACATTGTATATTTTCTTGAATCTGTAGAATAAAAGCAACAGGTCTTGTCCAAGGCAGGGAGAAAATAATATATTTTTTGGAGCGGAGTTACACTGCGATTGTCTGAAATTATTTTCTCTCTCACTCTTGTGTGTGTGGGGGGGGGGCACGAACAGTCGAACGAGAGAGAAGGAATGAGAGGGGTAGAGGGGAGAGAGAGAGGGAATATTCAGCGTTTATCAAAAATATTTCAACAGTAAAAACTAAGTAGGTAACACCAAAATAGCTGTTGTATGATGCCACTCATTAACCGTAGTAAACTCAATACACAACTCATAAACAGCTTAGCTAACGTCAGCAAATATGGAAAACAGTCAGTCCCCGCGCGCGATAAGTTTTTCTGTTTAATTCGAGTCAAGTCTCGCACAAACAGCAAGAGTTATGTGCAAACGTCCACATTCATAGAAATGAAATTAATATTTTGAACGGCCACACACTAGTCATCGAAGGCTACTGCCATGTTTGGGAAACCGCTTGGTCACACACAAAGACGAGATCGACCATGTTTCAAGGATCTGAAAATAACTGGACAATGGATTGGTTAAGAGACGCCGTCAGAATTTACTGGAAAGTCAGAGTGCTAAGGGAAAGCAGGAATCCACAGTGATTTGGTATCATAGTTTGAAGTAGAAAAACTTTTTTTGTTTAATTTATTAGAAATAAGAAAATACAGTATATTCATGAGCTAATTTGGGTCATTGCTGTGTATAATACTACAGGACGGTACGTGAAGCGGACATTCAGCCAGAAGGAGACGACGGTACAAAGTGGAAATATCCATGTTCCATAAATATCCGTGTTGTCATAAATATCCGTATTATAACAGTCACCGCAGGTGTAAAACGATCATAAGGCTGACGACTTCATTCCACCACCCAGTATCGACAAAATGTATGTTTATAAAACTGATAAAATATCACTGATTGAAATATTTAATTTTGGGATCTCCATAAACAGACATTTACATTCGCGACACTGCTTAAATTCTAAATCACAGAGGAAGGGAAGCGAATGTTTTCAGCACGGGCAGTAGCTGCGGAACTCACCTGCTCTTTAAATCCGCTGTACTCTCAACCGAACTTACAAATGTGTAGGCCTACTCGTAGTTAAAGAGATCTTTCGGGTGTTTACTTCGGTCGTTTTGCTCAACGTGAGTATGCGTTTCTTGTAGATTATAGTAATCTATTACGTAGAATAGTGTTTGGCGTCTTTTTAAAGCTCATAAATGTCGTAATTATTTCGTGTTTGGACCCATTTTGAAAGAAATTGAATATAGAATCCAAAAAATGTATCATAACTTATGTAAAATCTAGAATACAAATTTTCATAATTTTGTCGTTCAATGCCTAGTAGGTGACTCATCGAAGCGCCATTAGAGGCAGGTCAAACTGTTCGCGCGCGCGTGTGTGTGTGTGAGTGCGCGTTGGTGGGCTAGGGTCTCCTAATCTTAGGTGCCTTCCGAAAACGTAAGAAGTATAGTTAAATTTACCTGAGACGCGAGTTCTTAATTTTAAATCCACGTTTGGCATTGTCTGTTTGTATACTTGTCTATCTATTTTGAGTGTCTCACGATAACTTTTGAATCCACCGACCGATTTTTGTAAAACTGATCACGTATGTTCACATTTTTACCCCACAGACCCCTACTGTTTTTGAGATGATCCCCCAGAAATAAGGGGACGGGAGGCAAAAATGTTAGGAGTCAAAATTTTGAAAATATACTTATTCAAGTAAGAGAAACTGCGAGTTATGCCACTGTTTTACGGTTTGAAGCTGACAGAATCAAATCTCGTGACTGCACCTAAATAAACAACTCTACGCCACTCGCGATCATAATTATGTCAAATTCAGTGTGATAAAAATTAAAACAAAAATTCTATCAACAGTTGGGTAAAATAATCTCTATTAGGCACTATGATCCTTGAGTTTTTTTGCTGATGTGTAAACCGATTGCCAAATGGGTTCGTATAGTGCTTAGTGTTTTTGTGTATATGGAAATATACGTTCTAAGTTCGGATCCTGACTATGTGTTGATGTCAAAACAAAACAAAAATAAAAACTGGAAAACAACGACGATGTAATTTTTTTGTTTGTCACATTTATCCGCACATGCTGAGAGCATATTTTCTGCTATAAACCAAGTGAAAACTGAAACAAGAAAGAGGCGAAGCACCTAGCGATCTACTGACTTTTGCATTCGAAAATAACTACACAATCCGCATCCTACAGCGATTTCATAGTCGACGCTAAGTCTGACTAACAACATGTACTAGGCTGGGTGAAAGGAGGAGAAGACTTAGAACATAAGACGACGGTATTTTTCTCAAAATATTTACATACGACTTTTTCATTTAAGTTTATTACACTTTTTTATGATGTGCTCAAACAACTTCCGAAATTTCAGTAATCTTCCAAGATTATTACGTCGAATTTTCGAAAATAGTTTTTTTCATACCTGGCAGAACTGGCTGGCGGACGCCGTGACTTTCTTGGTCGTAAAAGTAACAGAAGGATTTGAATTGAATAAATAAACAATTGGTATAGTTCTGCTGCCTTAACTGGTGAAACAATTGCGAAAAAATAAAAATTACTTGTAGAAATGTACCAAACGTTTATTTATTAAATCCAAGTATTAATAAAATGTTTTACTAAGTGCCGAGCGACCCATTCGACCATTACATCTGTATTAGCCAGATTTGTCCTCACTTAAAAGTATCGTTTTAAAACAATGTTGTAATTAAAAAACCACAAGTTTTTAGAACTATCAAACGTGCAGCAAATGAGAGAAAGAACGTGTTTGGAGCGCGCGCAATTTGGCAATTGTTTTGTTGACACCGTAACGGATCACGTGTGTACACTGGATACAGTCGCAACGTGGGACTTTCACTCGGCGCTTGTCAGGAATGTAACCCGACACAACTTTCTGCGTCACATCTCCATTCTGAATACTAAACAGCTAGACGAATACACATAATTACTTTATTGTAACGATTATTACGAATGCTAACAAATAATATTAACTACTGTTACTGCTTTGTAACAGCGTGATAAGATGTCCATAACAGAGTAAGGCCAGATGTATTGTACGGCTCTTCATGAATCGGAACAGATACGCTGGCGAGAAACTAACTCCTAGCTGTAACACCCTCGCTCATTATTTACTTACTGTAAATTAACCAAATTTGTTAAGATTTTATTTAAATATAAATGTTAAATACCGTAAATGCATGAACATTTTTTAAACAAGGATATATTTTTTAATAATCGAAACTGCAGGTAATTATGACGGTTTCAATTATTATCACCAGAAATGATGCTAGAAATTTCTTGTTTACAATTTTTTTAACAAAACTTTATTTCTAAAGATCATAATTAAAAACTTCAAAATACAACAATTTTTATTAGCTACTAATATTAACAAAAAAGTATTCCTGTTAAAGAAACTGTTTACAAATTAATTGAATAAAACCGGTACACGGTAAACGGGAATTCATATAAATTTATTTATTCATTTATCTATTTTATTTAAATACATTAATATTTTCTTCTTCTTCTTCTTCTTCTTCTTCTTCTTCTTCTTCTTCTTCTTCTTCTTCTTCTTCTTCTTATTATTATTATTATTATTATTTTTTTTTTTTTTTTTTTTTTTTATTAAACTCATGTATTAGGCCGCGTTCTATTACGTTTGATAACGCTTTCTTGGTTGTGCCAACCGACCGTGGCCCACAGGGAAGTTTATTTAACTGTACCAGTATTGACACTTTGTAATGTTTAAATAAATCTTGAGAGCTGAACGGATAACAAAAGGAACATCGTAAACGGGCTGAGATACCAGAGACGACATCAAGAGCTTGGAGCGATTTCAAAACATTGTATTCAGGACAGTAATCAGGTCGTAAAATTAATACATTAATATTTTCTTCTTCTTCTTCTTCTTCTTCTTCTTCTTCTTCTTCTTCTTATTATTATTATTATTATTATTATTATTATTATTTTTTTTTTTTTTTTTTTTTTTTTATTAAACTCATGTATTAGGCCGCGTTCTATTACGTTTGATAACGCTTTCTTGGTTGTGCCAACCGACCGTGGCCCACAGGGAAGTTTATTTAACTGTACCAGTATTGACACTTTGTAATGTTTAAATAAATCTTGAGAGCTGAACGGATAACAAAAGGAACATCGTAAACGGGCTGAGATACCAGAGACGACATCAAGAGCTTGGAGCGATTTCAAAACATTGTATTCAGGACAGTAATCAGGTCGTAAAGAGGGCCCCAAGGCGACTTATTTTTTCCTCGGAAACATAACAAGAGCTCTGTCCGATTAAAAAATAACAAAGTATAGAAGAAATTATTTACTGCAGGTACGGAAATATATTATAACAGAAAGCCTCAACGAGCTGGCTAAAAAGTGTTCGATGGCGCAGAAGACAGCCAAACGATGATGGGCTGCAGCACCACCTTCGCATGACATGAATTTTCTTTTCTTTATTAGTAAGTTTTACTTAATATTACATAATGTATGTGTGACAGAATGCAAAATAAAATTAAACTAAAAAGACGCCAAAATAGAGTCGAGATGAACATCCCCAGCGCATGCAGAAAAACGTCGGAACGAATATAAAATAATCTTATCGGAACGTCTAGACGGTTTCAGCAGTAACAGACCATCTACGAAAATAACTGTATTAATGCCACACATGTGCAATAGGCCTATCTGTACGCAACGCATCGCTGAGCAGCCGTGAATGAAGAGAAATCCTGCGTGACCAGAGGACTTCACTGAAACCGATTGTATAAAACGTGTCACTCAAATATTCCATTCACGTTACTATTTACGCGATACTTTTACGACTCTGTGTGTGTGTGTGTGTGTGTGTGTGTGTGTGTGTGTGTGTGTGTGTGTGTGTGTGTGTGTGTGTGTGTGTGTGTGTGTGTGTGTGTGTGTGTGTGTGTGTGTGTGTGTGTGTGTGTGTGTGTGTGTGTGTGTGTGTGTGTGTGTGTGTGTGTGTGTGTGTGTGTGTGTGTGTGTGTGTGTGTGTGTGTGTGTGTGTGTGTGTGTGTGTGTGTGTGTGTGTGTAAATTGTGCGTTTATATAAATGTTCGTTTACGAGTTGTGTCGTGTCGAAACGGTCGAGTGTGGCAGATTAACTCGCTCCGTCTTCCGTGCCTTGCCGCGTTATGTCGTCAGCCCCAACAACCTGCCGGTGACCTGACGTACTGTATTCCTGCACTTACTGCAAGTCGTATTTCACTACAACATTAGGTTACGTGTGCACACGTACTGAGACTCCCTTGACTCGGGGCTAAGTCCTTGGAGGCGAGAAGAAGGGAGACTGTTCCGCCATGCACGGTGGCTCCTGATTTCAGCCAACCCCCCTTGACGCGCACCACCGCAAACCGGAGTTTCGACAGGGTTGGAGCTGATGTAAGCCAAACCAAGGTATGTGTTCCACGAACGGTAAACAGGGTTGGCTCGTCCCTAGCAAGTAGCTGCGTTAGATAACCACCCATAACCCGGCGGCCTTGTAACGTTAAAACACAGTTAACCCTCCTCTTCCTTGTTAAACGTATGTGGTTTGCAGCGAAGGTAGAAATATGAGGTTTAGCAAGGGTCTTCGAAGCTATGTTAGTGTGGGCGAGTAGCTCTAGGATACTACATACGTACTCTGGCCGTCCTAACATAATCGTACTTACGGCTGCTAGGCGGTGCGTCTCCTTTTACACTTTCTTTTCCCTATGTTTTCCACTTTCTTCTGTCGTGTCCTGTTTCGGCTACGTTTACCTGTTTTCTCCCTTTTTTCAAGCGCTTTTCTTATTTCATCCAAAAGCATCTTTTCCTAAGCATGCCTCTACTTCCATTCTTTAATCGTCTTGACTCATACTCACTTCGAGTTATCCTTTCCTTGTATCAGTTTCTTGATTCGGCCGAACCGTCCCATTGTGTTTTCTTCTAATAATTTTCTTTAGCGTGTCATCTCTTGTTTTGATCACGATCGTTTATCGTCAATTTTTCATAAGATTTCATTTAATTTGCTTATGTTTTTCTTCGTGGTTTTTGGTGAGTGTCCATGACGCAGGTCCATACATAATTACGGGCACAACTAGGTTTACTTTTGTAAATATTTCAGCTCTTTTTCGGGATTCGTTGTTTTCTATAAACATATTTTTTTTTACTGCAGAATAGGCTGTTGGTGTTACAGTATTTACGAAATGTTATTATTTAACCTCATATTTTGTGATATCAGTGTGCATGAAAATTGAAGTGTTTTCATTTGTAATAAATTTCCCTCTTGGTCTGTGTAAAAGAGTCAAGTCGACTAAAATGACTAATCTGTCATTGCAAACAAATCTGGTCTACATTCTTTCATTTCAGGGTTACATTACGCTACTACGAACGCTAAATACATTCAGATCGTCCCGAATATTAGTATTTCTCAGTCTATTTGCGCGTTTACAACCCCTCGTCGCACGAATGAATCAAATCTAGTCAACCTGTACACGATCCACGTATACATGGGATACGAGGGGTATTGTGGGGGGGTTTAACAACCCCCCTAGATTCATAACTTTTTTCGTCGCTGGTTTTCTTCCTTACACATATGGGTATACATGTTAATTGTAGGGATAATTATGATCATACAAATAACAATTATTTAATATAACAACACACACACACACATATATATATATAAGAATAATTTAATTAATAAATATATTTTTAAAAATTTAAACGTCTTGTGTTGTTTAAATTTAAAACACATTTATGTTCATAGTTAGGAATTAATAATAAATATTAATAGTAAGCAATAACGATCACATATTGAAATGTATATTCTAAATTTTAAATTTTCATTCCACCCCCCATTATTTGGATTCGTCCGCATGTATTAGAATCAGTACTAAACTTATATTTTTAGCCTCGTGATATTTGTATGTAACATATCACGTACATTGCATTCCGTCACATAATGAATCTTTGAAACTTCAGAAGTTGTTTACGGTGACCATAAAAACAAGAATAATGCGATTTACTGCAATCTTTGGACAAAATTTCAGTCTTTTCTTGCTTAACCCTAATTTTTAATGCTGTCGTGTTTAGTCATGTCTAAAATTGTGTTACGTCTATTTAAAATTCTTTAAAATTTACATGTCCTCAATAGTATAAGCCTACTCTACTTTATATTCAAATAATTTCATTTCTAAGTGTTCTGTGTACTAAACAATTACGAGAAATTATTTTTTGTATAAACTAAAAAAATAAAAAAATGAGATTTCCAGTAATCAGGATTTCCGGCTAAATTCCCATACCAATTGAATCTATTAATTGTACTATTCTTGTACTATTTGTTGAGCCTATTTGCTGAGAAACTATTGAATTCTCTTTGAAAATTACCTGACTGATCGTAACAGTGGTATTGTATAATAATAATGAATAAATAATGTGAAACGTTACAAATTGTTGTATGTGTTTTAATCATGTTGGGATGACAGGAGGATCGTATATAACATGAGATCCCTTCGCATTGTGAAAAATCGTAGAACTGCAGACAGATTAAAGAACAGTGATATTCGGGATCAGTTGAATATTTTTAGTAAAGGCTACATACGGCATTTGTAACCTTCCACTCAGACATTTGTATGCTTACAGAGTCCGAAGATTACATTTTATAAGAAGTTCTGGTATTTTTGTGATTACGACAAAAAGATGTGTTTCACGAAATTCACTAACAGTTAATTTGCCTACAACGTGCAGCCAACACGTTTTTACAGCAAATGCACCTCCGTACTTTTTAATAAGATCGTAAGTCATTTAAATTATGTTATAAGTAAGCGGGAAAGTTATCTGAGAAGTATAAAACGGGATTTATTTTCTGGGAAAAGTGCTGAAAATGTAATTAAAGTTGGTTGCCTTTGACAGCCATATTGCAATTCGACCTTATTTGTCACTTATCAGTAATTAATTTCAGTAAATTTTAAATTTGTAAACATTTTTTGTTGAACCATTTACAATCGTCGGAACTCAAAATAATCATTCACTGAAAATTTTAAAAATCCCTTACCATAATCCCCAATTAGTTTATGGTAGGCGTTTCACACCTCTTCCTCACCTCATAGGAGAGATTACGTGTTATTGACCTCACGCGGACGATTGCTTATCAAGCACCTACTTTTTGTTTCGTTTTTTACGATAAATACCTGAGACTTTGTCTTCTTTTAATGTTTCCTTTTTAATTCCAAAAGTCAAAAGTGCCTTTTTGTTAAGTAATATTGTAAACATAGTGTAAGTACATTGTTAAATCTAAAGTCTTAAGTATTTTATCTGTATTAGAAAAGTATTATTTTTGTTATTCTAAAGCAGATTATAAGTCTCTTGTGACGTATGATGGTAGAAAAGAATAAAAATAAATCACCGAATCATTGAATCGAATTATTGAAAGGTGACTGAAGAAATAAACGAAAAACTTTTTGATTACGGTTTAGTCTTTGGTTTATTTTTAAGAAAACGTTAATAAAAGAAATTCGGCAACGGGTTATTATTAATTCTTGGTCGGCCTAGTGATGAATTCGATCCTGAATTAACTGCTTGGAAATTGAAAGTAACAAAAAGTGTAACGCTATTTTTAGGTTGATTTTTTTTCGTTTTAACGCGACCGATTGAAATAAGAAATAGCTTCTGCGAACGCAGAGAAAATAACAGATATTTAGATTGAGTTTCTAGTGAAATGTAACATAGCCATTCCCCTTCACTTCGTACAACAAAACAACGAACAGCGTGCGGCCAGAAATGCGGTGACGCGATTGTGTACTCTGCTCATCAGCTCTCAGCTGGAATCCGTACATACAAACTCGCATGATTGACATTAGTAAATAAAACCGATTGATTAATAACATAATTTGTAACTGGTATCGTCTGGTGAGTGTTTCACCGTAACTTTGCAACTAATATTACCCAGCCACAAATTGATATATTTTTGTTTGCCAGTGTTCTCGTCCGTGTCAGATTAAATAGAGAGAGTGTGAAATAAATGTTTAAATAAAGTGTCGGACTCGGAACTCTAGTATGTGAACGAGCTAGACACGAAGAGGTTCTAGAGAAGTCTATACAGTCGTGGCTTTTGTAATCAATCGGTGTTAATCAGAGCTTACTCAATTTGTCATTTGTTGTGAAGTTTTTTTTCAAATTGAATATAACGCGATTGAAGTTTCCTCTCTGTGTGTCATCAGATAACAGACGCGGTACTATAGCTCTGCTCTACTTATCCTGAACCGACCTTTTCGTCTACGAATAGGCCCTATACAATATCCCAAGTCCTCAACAATCTGCCTCAAGTAATCCAATCTCAGCAGTCCTTCCCCTACACTGCACCTTCCATCACCAAAGTCATTAATGCTGGATGTCTCTTCCAGTGTCCAACATGTCTCGTGTTTCCTTTATACAAACCTCTTCTTTCTCCAATTATTTCCAGATTCCGTCCATTTGTTACTTCATCCACTGATTATACTTTTTGTATGTCCCTGCCACCGAGCCCCCTTGTATCCATACGTCCGGATTTTGTTTTCATCGGACGCAACCCTTGAATTTTACAAATGTCAAGTGAACAATATTTCGGCCACCCAACCAAGCGAAGTATTTTATCATGTTCTTCAAAACATCGCGTGTCTGTTTTAATCACTGCTTGGGCCTACTTCAACTCTGTCATAAATTGTTTCGAATCGGTAACTGTTTTGCATTGGATTAGGCCTCACGGGGCCTACACCAGTATCAAACCCTAACCGACCTCACTTTTAGAATAATAGTCTTTAAAACAATTATAATAAAAATAAAAATTATAAAAACAATAATACTTATTGAAGTTATAGACGAAACATTTTACCGAATAAGAGTGCATAACTATTTTATGTAATGTTACAGACGTAACAACGAACTAGGCACTCAAAAAATTAACACAGACGCCACGAAAGAATATGAAATACCCATACTTATACAAATATTGTGATTCTACGCTAAATTTGTTCGTTATATTCTTCTCAGTGACCATCGTAACAACTGTTCAGTTATATCGCCGAATTTGAATGATTCGCCGATGTGATTATTGCAGTTCTGTAAAATATCCCAACAGTACGTGAAAACCTTAATACGACTTTGCATAAATAAGTCATGGTTATCACAGACAATCTCCGACTCTGACATCTACCCTTGCGTGTCTTCTCGCGTGTTCCATAGTCGGTTCTTCGGATTCTTTGCCTGCAGCTGTTCGATTTCCGATGCCGCAAGCGATTGTATTCATTACCTTTCTATCTGATGGTGGATGTTAGATGCTGACTAGCCTTTAAATTTCAAAAAGTGTTTTTAAAGAACTCTAATACGTCTGGAAACTCTAGGCTGTCTACATTAAAAATTAGACAAAATTGGACCACTGTTACGGATACAACAATACTTGAACTGACAGCAGCATGTTGTCAGCGTTCGAATTAACATCAATTTAATTTTACATTCCAAGCCAGTTAAGTTTGGAGTAAATGTTAACGATGGTAGAGAACGTTAGGATGGAGAAATTCTCCTGCCATAAACGATTAAATCAGAGTGTATGCTCTCGACCTTTTATGTATGTTATGAGTGCTTAGCCCGCTCTTATTGTTCTCCATAAAATTATAATAAACAGAGTTTAATTAAGAGTAAAACACTAGGCAGTGGCCCAGTGTTGTGTGCTTGAGGGGTAATTATTTCCCCAGGAACTTGAAATCGTTTATATATTTCAGTATAAAATATGTTTTGCTTGCTATTTTTGTATACAGTTTTCGATAGGTATTTAATATTTTTTTCGTATTTTCCAATTTTATGCTTTATTATCGTTTTGAAAACACTCCGTTACTCCTTACACACGTAAACGTAAGTCTGAACCGGGAACGTAGCTTACAAGCGCTACCGGCGAACAGATGCGTAAAGCAACCACGTATTTCCACACCCGTAGCACGACTTTGAACGTTTGATTTCGAGGGCCTGTAGTACCCTCATAAAAATACATGTTTGTAGTGTCGTTTTATCTCATTTTATGAGAATCTTTTATTAATTCCTCTGACAAAACGATAACACCGATTTAATTTAACTTGACACAGATATTTACAGACACCTATTCGCTAAGGAAAAGTTTTAAACTATTCGCACAAAAAATTCAACATGCGCAGAAGGTGCCACAAAATTTGTGCCAATTTTCTGGTGTCGTTTATTTTATTTATGTTGACATGTGAATGTCATCTTTACAGGCTCATGACTTTGTAAAATTTTATATAGCTGTTATTGTAACCCTTATGCTTCCACACTGACCTTCTAGTAGTTTTATTCAGACAAATCTACCCCCGTCTCCAGAAACAGCCAGAACATCCCCCAGAATTCTGTACTATAACTGATGATTCAGTATAGTTTTGATGGTTGGATCGAACTAAAGCATTACTAAATTGTCAGAACGAGACTAATTTTTTACGCTGACTGCAAAGATAGGTGCCCGGAGTACAGTTTTTACACTCTCGACAGGGTTTAGGATAAAAAATTTACGTCAGCCTACTTTAATTTTAACTGTACAGTAAAACAAGAAAGGTAAACAACTAACATTATGCCAACTGTGGTCAAAGGGAGAGGCGATGAGGGCTGTCCGCCCCGGGCCCTTCCAACTTAGGAAGTTGTTTAAGTTCCAACAAATTTTCACTAGAACTCTTTATCTCCATTTTTTACAATTTGTTTGTCCGCTTTGACCCAGAGAATACGTAAATTGTGGTAGGGAAATCGTTTTCGTACATCGTACAGTCAGGAAACGATTCTAAACTGATTTAGTATCGTACAAGCAAATTCTCGATGAAAGCTTCTAATAATGATTTTAAATCGGTACCGGAAAGCTCAACCTTGTATATGATGACTTTTGACATTGATAAAGAAGAAATGGTGCAAGAAGTAAAAAAATTTCTCTCTCCTCAAAGTCATACAAGCGCTACTAACGTCATCTCAGAAGCAGCCGTTATCAAAGACAGCCAAGGTCTCCAGTTTACTGTCAAATGGAACTCCAGTGAATCCGTTCACAACCTATGTCCCATCCAACTGTATTTTTTATAATCTACCTGTTTGTGGTCTCACATAAAAACAAGTTTCCCAAAACTTAAATTAACAAAAAATTATCTTACGTCAATGATGTGTGCGGACAATTTTAACACTTGGTCATTTTTCTACAGATAAAACGTAACATAAGCGAACAATACTTTGAGTTTTCTCGTTTTATATGTATTTTTTCTGTTTCTGTATCTATATAAATAATGGGTAAAATATTTAGGTACATAAAACTATAAAACGTTTACTTAGTTTACCTATAGGCTATAAGAAGAACCGTAACTGGGGCACCAAAATGAAACTCCCATCTCCAGTCACCCCTAAAAAGCGCCCCGGGCCTTGGTTAGCCTTTGTCCGCCATTTACTTATCCTATACGGCCTTTAACTTGTGACGTGAGGTCTCATAACCCGAACCCGTTTGTTGGGTCACGTAACCGACGACCCCCCCCCCGCTTTGGAAGCGAGAGCGAGACTACTGTGAACATAAACAGAAAAATTCTTTCAAAAATATTGGCCTGATTTGAAAAAAATATCTCTTTCCGCTTTAATGAGCCCGAGACGCGTTACGTAAAGCAAACGTGCAGCGAATATTTCTGTTCTGTACACACGAGCGTGACCCGGATACTCACCAATGCAAAGCCGTCCACAACGATTTCCATTTTTTGCGTTCAATTAATTTTCTCATCCTTATTTCCAGTGAAAAGAATGTTGTACTGATTGGCCGTTTTTCTACACCCATAATGCGGCATAGCCCTTATAAATACCGTTTTTACAAAGACGTTCTCAATACGTTACTCTTCTCGAAACAGTGATTGTGTTTTTCTACAGCAGAGTGCATTTTTTTATTCGAAATAGATTGGTTTAGTATTCTGTAATTATGGCAGACCTAAAGACAAAATTTGAATTAAAAGAATGTGTTGTCGGAAACGTGGGAGAGAAAACTCAATGAAACTACAAAATAAAAATGATTTTGTGAGACTGGTGTACAGGTAGATTTGGTATATATAGCCCTGCAGCTAATAAATTATATTTACAAGTAATTATTTTGATACGAAATTTTTAACGGAGAGTAAATTAAATTAGACGCACTGTTTATTAAAATTAGTTTCAAGTGTAAAAAATACACATAAACAAATGATAAACACAACGATGAAATAAAAGGCAAATATTACAATACATTTCAGACATCAAACACGTTTGAAGTATTTGTTACATATATTAATGTGTGTGTGTGTGTGTGTGTGTGTGTGTGTGTGAGAGGGAGAGAGAGAGAGAGATCGACAGACAGACAGATGAGACCTAAACGTTTTAGTTCGTTTACCAGACCCCGGAATTCACTGACTTCCGATCTTCTCGCTTGTTGAGAAGCGTACTCGATGTTCCTTCCTTAGATGATACCGGGGGGCGACTTGCACGCAACTTTTACGTACGAGCGGGAAGGGTCGCACCCCCCCCTCACGGACTCAGCCAGTAGCGTATACGATCAGTTGACACGTTTAAACGACCTCGACATATAGGCTACTGCATTAAAGAAACTTTGAGATTAATGTTTTTGCTAAATTACTTGTACATTACAAAACAGGAAATGGTATGTATACCTGTATGTAACTTCATTAAATTAGTTAAAGTAATGTACCCTGCACAGACGCCTACAATAAAGACATTTTTAATAAAGGTCTTGTTCTTTACTCCTTTTTCCTGCAAAACACTTGTATCACAATACTGAATACAAAATAATAAATGCAGTTATATAGGTTTTTGACTAGTAATAATTGTATATACTATTATTAAACAAAGAAAATGTATACTAGTTGTACAATACAACCTATTACTAAGCACAATAAAAGATTTGCACCTGTTTTCGTTCTGAGTTTTTCGCTGGAGGTCCGTATGGAGGTGGTCCGTCAGGGGACGTAACACTGACGTAAACAATGTGCGGGCAGCTTGGGGTTGTTTTCCCTCCGTAACGGATATATGCACATTTAACAGATAGGTAATTGGTTCGTAGTGGCTTTTATTCCAATCCGGTGATAAGCTACAGAACCCGAAATCGCTTACTGGGAGTCATTCAAATAGTATAGTGTAATAAGTGGTTTTCAATATAAACAAATGAAAGTCTATGAAAACTTCGCCAACTGATGAGAAAGAAGACGACGAAACAAACACTAGGAGAGGGCGGGTTTGCCGTACTCTGATTTGCAAGCCACAACGTACGACTGATAGTGCATCAGTTAAAGCTACGAATCAGTTCTTACGGCTCATTAATGATGTAATTAAAAAAACGCATGTTGTGTCTACAGAGATTTAACAATATTCATAATTAATTGTCGCCTACAGTAACTTACATAGTGAGCCAATATAGCATGACTGCACAACAAAATTAACTTAATATCACGTTACATCTACAACACAATATCTTATTACCAATTAATGTTTTATTAGGATATCGTCGTCATCATCATCACCAGTATACGTTGCTGTAATAATAGGTTTGTTACTGTACACAGTTCATGTTCGTGCACATTATAAATGTATACGTATGCGCCTTGTGTGTACCTTTATAGGCTACAGCTGGGAAATCCTATTTTTCCTTTGTTTTATGATCGCATGCTTTCTCTAATGGGTCAACGTTTTATTATGGCGCTTTTCACTTTCTTCACTTTCAGTTGTTCCGTACGAATACGTTTAGATAGGAATCTTTATGGATGTAGATGGGAAATGTGGAGGGTACAATATTAATAATAATAATAATAATAACTGGTGGGATGCTTATTATAGTGTAAAATCACAAGTTTATAGTTAGAGACGGTCTCGACCACGGCAAAGAAAAGACAAATGGTTTTCTATGGACACCTTAGAAGGACGAAGGCAGATGGATAGCAAACAAGATCCTCACCCTCCTAAAAAGTAGAAATACACATGTTCAGTGGGTGAAAGAAATGTATCTAGATCTAGGAAAATGCGGAACCAGGGAGGAAGATGTGGGAAACACAAAAGTGTTCAGAAGCGAAACTGCGGAGGTGAAGGATCGTTGCGCAGGTAACCAAGGAGAATCAAAAATGTATTATCGGAAGATGGAGCAAGAGAATGAAGGAATATTGGCCAAGAGAAAGTGAAGGAAGTTGTGTATTAGCAGCTCACAAATGGCTGAAACGAAAAGTTATTGTTGCAGTAATTTATTATTGTTATTGTTACTGTCAGTATAATAATAATAATTATTATTATTATTATTATTATTATTAATTTTTATTAATAGTTAAGGATTTCGAAAAAATGAATAAGATGTCGGAAGTGCTCTTCGAGCAATAAAAATTGAAAGTACATGAAGTCACTAAATGATAGTAAATAAACATGTACTTTAGAAAGTAAATGAGATTTCATTCTAACAGATTATACACGAAAACAAAAGACAATATTAGGATATACATAAAAAAGAAATCGAACGGTTTGAGTCCTTTAGTAAGTTCAGTTACTGGAGGCGAAAGACGCTCATAAGTAGCCTTGAGAAGAAACACCTTAGCAAAACAAGTACTTACGGACAGCAAAAGTAATCAAAAACTAAGCACGTCACGAAGTTCTTAGAAGGGGAAGCACGGGGAAGACCTAGGAAAAATGATTCGGAAGATGTCACTGCAGTAGTGAGTGAACGTCACTTCCAACTTAAAATAAACTAGTGGTTGCAGCGAAGTGATGATGACGATGGGAGCAGGTAGTAAAGTTAGTAGTAGAATTAGCACTGGTGGTAGTAGTAGTAGTAGTAGTAGTAGTAGTAGTAGTAGTAGTAGTAGTAGTAGTAGTAGTAGTAGTAGTGGTAGTAGTAGTAGTAGTAGTAGTAGTAGCGTCGCGGGAACAGCATAACATCGGTGACCCGTATGGTTGCTCCATACGCGGCAGTCTGTGTGTCTATACTATGCGCATAGTGTCGAGGTATGCTTGCACGGTCTCCGGTTTATGTATAACGATGTTCGTAAATCACCGCTGCGCACTCCATACCGTCTGGACTTTTGAAGGCGGAAGAACCTTCATCTGGCCGTCTTCAAGCCTTTAGTTCGATATTCATCGTTCCGAACCATAAACAAGTGCGGATACACTCTTCGTGACTCTCCTCCCCGCCCTTTCCCTTAAAGTTCTTTTAATAAGCTTTGCCGTAGAATTTTCGAAATTCGATTACGTTATCGAAGAACTTCATCTTCTTCCTTCGTCGAACCCCAACCCAGATATTTATCGTGTGACATTTAGTGCACTTAATAACGATCTTGAGAGAGATGTTATCTATAAATTGGCCAAATTGTTTAACTTCACTGTCTTGGAACAACAATCCGATCGTTGCCAAACGAAGCAGTATTTAGTCACAGGGAAAAATTAACTTTCGTACTTTTGGAGCTTTGTTTTTCTTCATTCGTCAGTGATTCTGTTAATACGAAACGCAAGTTTACGACTAAATTCTAAAGTTTCTTGACGCCACATAATAATCATCACAAGAATAATATAGTAGTGTCTTCTGTAACAACATTAAAATGCCTGACACAAGTTATCACAGAATTAACAGCGATCATCAGAGACTGAATAGTAAAATTATTAACCGCGTTTTTTATTTAAACTTTCGGGTTTGGCCCCGTTATTGTTACCAGTTTCTGGGACATCTGCACCGTCATGCTATCGGCCCCGACCGCTCGAGTCGTCTGATCGTCAGGCAGTAACGAAGAGATACCACGACCGAGAAATACGATTGTCTCCGGCCGTAAAAGTCTACGAAAATATAATTACTGTTTTGCGGATTTACTTGTACATTCTTTTTATTTTTTACAAAGTATACAAACAAAGATTTTAAAAACATACACAAAATAATTTCCACACCGTCACACAGCCCTGTGTGGGGGGAAACTACTTCCTGAATGAATAGTCGAGTAACTATCGGATAAATGAACCGAAACGCAAGAACTATATGGTTTAAAAAAAGGGAAATGGAAAATATTACATATGTATCCTCGCTCTCTCTCTCTCTCTCTCTCTCTCTCTCTCTCTCTCTCTCTCTCTCTCTCTCTCTCTCTCTCTCTCTCTCTCTCTCTCTCACACACACACACACATCTAACAAGTATGTACACACAAACGCGTATAGGCCTATTGATGAACACAAAACAAGAAACACAAAAGGAACAGAAAAAAATAACGGACACAGATTATAAAAACAGAGACAGAGCGGCATAAGATATTCCATCCATTTCACTGGATGAACCGCAGGAATCTCGATATATCCCCAAAATCAGTGGCATATTTTCCTAGATGCGGACACAGCGGCTGCGGGGGATTCGTCCTGTGGTGTGGGGGGGGGGGTCACGTTACGGTTGTAAAGTAATCCCTGTTCTTAACTAACTTCCACTGACAGAAAAAATGTAAACACAAATTAATGTAAAAAACTTTTTTGGAAAAGATCCTAAGGATGCCTACTGTCTTGTCTGCTACGGACGATAGATTTCATACCAATCACTAGCGTCTTGATTAGGCTCAGAAACATATGTTTACGTGTCTTCAGCACAACTGGATTCCTTGACGAACTGATTGCTCCTGAAGAGAACCAATTAAACGTGCCGTGTACCGCTCTTGCGTCTAGTTACAACAATTCATCTCCAGAGCTAAAGAATCATAGAATATTCTGACGTTTTCCATAAATATTAAATTAATACGGTTTTGTTAGTGGTTATAATCACAAACAGAATTAACACTGTTGCACACCACTACAGAGGAATTATTCCGATTAGCGCTTTCAAGTTCTACAGCACATCATCAGATCTGAAAATCATTATCATTATCAGATTCCCCGATCTGATGATGAGCTATGAAGCATGAAAGCGCTAATCGGATTAATTTCTCTATAGTGGTGTGTAACATCAGTGTTAATTCTGTTTTTCATAAACTTAAATGTGAGAGGGTTCCGATGACGAAGTTTATAACGAAGAGTTGAAGATATTGAAGAATGTACAAAGAATGTACGAAACTAAAAATTAATTAGAAAAACCTCCAGATAGGAATTATACTTCGAAAAAATTGAATCTAAATGGTGTCTTGTAAAAAAATTATCATTTTTAAACATTACAGAACTAAATTTAATGTTGTGTGTGTGTGTGTGTGTGTGTGTGTGTGTGTGTGTGTGTGTGTGTGTGTGTGTGTGTGTGTGTGTGTGTGTGTGTGTGTGTGTGTGTGTGTGTGTGTGTGTGACATGTCATTACTTAAGTAAGGATCATTATCTTGTGGGGAGAAATAAATCAACGCTGAAATTTCTAGGCGGAGGCTTCACTTTTGGGGCTTAAATACGGTCCTGTCCCCTCGTACGATTGTGTCTGTGTGCCAGCGAAGCGACGCGAACGTACCACATTATTCCGTGACACGACGTTAGTAACGGATCACTAGACAGACAGTTTTGTAACATGTAAAGCGAAGGGAACGAGGAAGGAGCGGACCAGACAGAGGATGGTTTGGTAATCACGCGTGAAGAATTCGCCGCCGCCGGTTTACGCAATCACCAATAATCGCCGTTGATTTTCGGTTATGTAGAAGTGAGTGATTTCTGTTACGCGTCAGACAGAACAAATACGAGCGCTGCGCTTCTTAACGAATTTCTTTTAAATTAATCGATTTTAGAGAACGTCCGCGTTCACTTACACTGACGCGCGCGCGCAATTTCACACTGTGAGTCCCGTGTTGTATGCACAAGTGTGTGTGTGTAAGGTGGCGTCTACTTGGGGCAAAAAAAAATTTCCCAGCAGTTAGCCTGACTAGTGCCATTGCTCAGTATACTAGTCAGATTTGCATATTTGACACGCACACCACCTCCGCCGCGCGATCGCAAATAACGACTTATATACATAACTTGACTTCGCGCGCGCGCCGCGCGAATGTGTGTGTGATAAATTTAAGCCTTCCGCTTCAAACTGAAATGTTCGCTACTAATACTGTGCTTCCTTTCATTTCCGTGAAATTAAAACCGAATGGGGAAATTCCTTCTGCAACGTTGATTCAGCATGTAGGCCTAAATATGAATCGGTTCTAGCCACATCCCTGCACTTAGAAATATGTAGATTTTCTTATTTTCGTAAACCAAGAATGACAGTTTTGACGTGAATAAATTTGAATGACTTGAATGGATGGACGGACGAATGAATGAATGAATGAATGAATGACCGAACGAAAACACGAATGAATAAATGAATGAATGAACAAATGAATGCATGTGAGAGTAGATATAATTTTAAATTAATACTTTTAAAAACATATTCGTTCTAAGGCTGTAACGTGTATAGATAGTTAAAGTATCAATTATAGGATGTAAAAGTCGTTCTTCACAAGAAGTCGAACGTCACTTCGACACGAGGAGTTAGCAAGATTTCGGTTTCCGTGTCAACTTCATTAAACGTTTGGTCTGCGAAACCAACCGATTTTTGCAATTTATTTTACGTTTTCTGTTGCCCAATTGATCTGACTGTCACGTTCTTCACATTCTTCCATCTACTCTTTGAGTGTAATTTTATAACGCGAATATGACATACTGACAAGTCACATTGTGCGAACAAATGCAGCGCTGTTAAATAGTTTCAAAGTGTGCTTTTGTTGTTTTTCGAATAACGTGCTGACGACCTGTTCGAAGAGCAAACAATCGATACTAAATGTTTAGCAAAAAATTACTTACTATGCGTTGTTAACGCCCAGAAATGTGCTCTCTGAGAATAATCTTGGCAGCTGGAGTGATCGTCAAAGCGTTATTGTGTAAATAAGAAGGAGAAACTGGTAAACGAGTATCAGCTATAAAATAAAATTATTACCGTTAAAAATAAGTAGATGCCAAAAAACTGCGAAAAAATTAATAGCGTGTTACTACAAAATCTAATCACGAACGGTGAACCTTGGAGTCGCCAGGATTTCCTAGTCGACAATACACAGTCGTGTTCGTAAGGTCGATAAATGGGGAGGACTACTGAAAATTCATGAGCGTCGGAACCAAGACGCTATTCATAATTTAACCACTTCCGTTACGTATGTATACATACTAAACAGTATTCAAACAAATGTTCCACAAGTTGGAGTTTGAATAACAAATTACCACATAAAGGTGGCTGTAAAGTACTTACCCCCACACGAAACTACGGTGAACATGAATTTCCAAACCACTGTCGTTGAAGAAATGCCTCTGCGGTCGAATAAAGCGCCAGACGTTGGACCAAAAAGATTTTATTTTCATTAAAATTCAGATCCGGGCTGTAAGGCCGTGATCTACTACAATTACCCTGCTGACGTCATCAGACGTTTCGACCTTTGCCACAGTACTGTAGTTTTACTGACTAACACCTGGCCAGTTGTTTCAAAAACCGTTTCACTGAAGATGGCCTCCAGTGGTGAGGCCTAGACGTCTCGTGATGACATCCCGTCAGCAGTGTACACCACGGCCTTACCGCCCGGATCTGAATTTGAATAATTATGGCGGCAGCACTGAAAGCCTAAGTAGTAGATTTTATTTTTTCCTTTCTTCGTATTGTTTAAATTAGCAGCCATCCTTACTATTTCTTTTATGAATTTGCCAACTGCTATAATTTTTATTGTTCGACTAAGCTTTTCGTCATCACTGACATCATCAGGTCTTCAACAATGTCCGGTCTTCAGATCGGAATTGATTTTTTATAAAGTAAGAAGTCTACTTAATAAGAAGTCTGAAGAATTGCTTTTGTCTATTTTGAGCATTCCTCTTTAAAATCTATGCTCCACGGCTGGAAACGTAAATTCGTTTGTTGAAGACCTGATGATGTCAGTGATGACGAAAAGCTTAGTCGAACAATAAAGATTTTATTTTTGTTTTGGGTTAGGCCTATACTTTCGAAAAGGTGTTTCAGGAAAGTTTGTTTTGGTCTTCACTTTAACCCCTTAACGAATGGATATTAAAAAGTGCCACTTATTCACAGAAGTCATCTCCCAACACCGTCACTACTCTCAATTATTCGTACAGAAACGGACAAATATGAACAGTAAGTATAAAAAAATATGAGTTTGTTTATTTCTTATTCAGTCCGTTTTCTGCCTCTTCGAGATATTCTCAAAATTCTTCTGAAGACAAGTTCTAATCGTTTGAGTTTCCTTCTGTTACTTTCTGCGATTCGCCATGTCTCCCGCTCCACTTAACCGATTATTTTTTATAAAGTAAGAAGTCTACTTGATAAGAAGTCTGAAGAATTGCTTTTGTCTATTTTGAGCATTCCTCTTTAAAATCTATGCTCCACGGCTGGAAACGTAAATTCGTCATTCGCATACGTGACCGCAAAAACAAATACTGTGACAGCAGCTAGTGCAATATTTACTGGACGTCCTCGAAGACTGTGTTTAGTCATTTAGTCATTTGTGTCAGAGCTTTGTTTGTTTAATAACGGTCTAGATAAAATTAGTAAAATTAGACCGCATGTATCCCAACCACTATATAGGGCGAAACGAATCTTCTTTCCACTTTTTGTTGCAATGAAAATTGAGATTTCTGGTTGCACGGAGTGGATATAGGTTACTCAGAAATAAAAACAATAACTAGAAAATAGGAATTATAAACTAAAAATAAAAATAATAAAAACTAGAAATAGGAGGAAAGGTAAAAAACACCACACGAAAACAAAATGATAAAAATACCCAAAATGTATGAATCATAGTTCCCTTATGCTACCGAAGTCAAACGGATAGAAAAGAGTGTGAAAATAAATATAACGAATAAGGTGGAACATATACACGCGGAGAAATGAGAAACATTAATTGTTTCTCCCCTTCATCTTAAAATGACGTTAATTAATTTTTTTGCCAAATCTCCAAATAAATTCACGCATTTTTTGGAGCCAGAAATTACAAACGGAAGGAAATTTAACATGTGTGAAACGTCCTGGAATGGAGGACTGTCTTGGAAGACCCAAAAAGACCGGAAAGGATGTGTAACAAAGGCAATACGCTCAAGAACCCTGAAAGAGAGGGCCAGTGGGGGGGGGGAATAATATTACGTGTTATAGCAACAAAGAAGTTACATTCTCCGTCAACACAACGTTAACCTTATTTTGGGAATTTATATTAAGCTTATACGTAAAGCGATAATGTTAGTTGGGGTAACCACACTGCCGTGAATCGTTTCGTCTTGTTTATGCGATGTCAGGAAATGAAGAAGTCTTTTATATTTCATTGAGTTTTTGTGTTTCATCTGATGACCGTTTGCAACTTTTACTGTGAAACCGCGAAGCTGTTTTGTTCGGTTTAACGTCCGGCGACCGGTAATGCAGCTCAGCAGAGAGCTCTCGCCAGTGAAACCGTGACCATCCCAACAGATCTCACACAGTCCCAAAGAGAGATTTGTGCTAAGACGTAACACTAGAAATTTACATTTTAATTAGTGGACTGAGACGCGTATACAATTTAGCGTGTTTAAGACCTGGTTCCCACCCAATTGTTGTACCTCTCGGGCGGTTAAATTTCTCGAACCCATTGTTTCTAGCGTTTCCTGGAAAGTGTCAGTTCATCGGTTTATAATATTAGAATAATTAATGCGAGTTCCCACATTTGTGGCTCATAAGACTTGGCAGTTCCATCGATGTTGTCGCGATATTTTGTACGCAATAAATTGTTGGCGGTCTACACG
This sequence comes from Magicicada septendecula, assembly GCA_034769895.1. NCBI lineage: Eukaryota > Metazoa > Arthropoda > Insecta > Hemiptera > Cicadidae > Magicicada > Magicicada septendecula. The sequence goes on from CM068376.1 coordinate 105,463,044, forward strand.
CGTTTCAAATGTGAAAGTCAAAAATTAAATTATGTATTCAGATTTTTAGAATTTAGTATTTGGTTTTATTTTACTGAATAGTAGTGCACAACAGATGTATAAATCAGAAGAACATTAGGGCAAACCCGAAAATGAATTGAAATGAACAACAAATTAAAGAGCAAAGAAAAATCGCTACAATTGGACTTCGTAAGAAGGAGCTGCAATGTTTAAATACGGGCCGTGTTGGTGAAACTTTGGAGCTATTGGGGCGGAAGATTTGGAAAAGGTGTCTAACGAAGAAGGAGAGGGAATTCACCGGAACTCCTTAACCGAGGCATCACTATCCGGCTCTATAAAAGTCAATAGATTTTGCGTTATTACACTTCTCTATTACCCTATACAATCAGGTGTTCATAAGTCCTTCCACCGTGTATCTTACGCCCTTTACACTCTTAAACGCAACTTTACAAGGTACAGTTAAATAACAAGCCGGAGTAGTAGAGCTATGCTAAAACATAAGTGCTGTATGTAACCAAAGTAGGCCTAATCAAATATTATTTGTTGGTGTCATAATTTTCCGGTTACGATAAAATCGAATCCACCAGGATAACAAGATGCTTCCAAGAACGTATACTTAATTCATAAAGAAGACATTCTCTTCATAGCTTCCCATAAAAAGCGACTTAAAAGTAGTTTCTAGTAACGGATGTAAACAGTGCAAAGCAGGTTACAGACGACAGTAGTTAATACGCGTAAAAGTACCATCGATATGGCTCCGACAGTTAATGTCTCACGAGGTGTCATTAGAAGCCAACTGTGACGGAATATTTGTGTTTAAATTTTGAAAACAGACGTTATACGTGACTGATTCAAAGGCTATTTTTTGTAAAATGACATCGATGATGCCTAACGTCGGTGTTCCAAATTTAAATAGAGTGTGGTCAATCTTTATCGCCTGTCATCGGATATGACACTGATCAGTGGCGAAACCAAGGGGATTAAAAGAAGGTTGATGATGCCGTCGATGAGGTCGTATATGTAAAACCTACGGGGGGGGGCATTACCATAATCATAACGTAACCCGTCAGTCACTCCTCCTGCTTATCATCAGTAACGCGCCGCCAGAGGAAAATCTGCTCTTCCATGGAACAGTAACCCCGCTTCACCTCCAACCATATATCAGTATAAGTGAAAGTAAATTAATTTATTAGGTACAATAAAGAAGGGTGTTCGAACTTAAAGTTTCTTTTCTCGTAACACGATAGCTCTTAATTTTCTATATAGTATCCTAGATTTAATTCCCTGCACCTAATTTCAATTAACGGTTATGCATGAAGCGACCTTATAAAATACCTGGAAATATTCATGTCGGACTGTGTTTTGGAACGTGTTCAACGAGTTCGAAATAAGTTCAACAATACTAAATACGTAGATCTATGCAAGGTGAGCAGGAAACGAAAGCGGCCCTCTCATACGAAACGCGGGATTAGGTAATAGTGCGGTGGACGCATTTCAACTACTCCACGTCGTGTAAAGAAAGATATGTTGAAAAATATTTTTTTCATTTCTAATAAAGCAATGTGAGGAAGTTTCGCCGATCGGGCCGGTGTGCAGCATACGCAGGTTTCCCCGCTAGACCGTGAAACAGGTTCCTAACCTACAAAGTCAATCGCCTGCAACCTTATTGCTAATATCGGTACAACGTTGATCGTACAAAGCGCACAACTTTTCCGCTGTTGGAGTAATTTTATACATTCGTTCGCGTGACCATTTTCCACACTGAATTTTACCAATTTTACCTTTTCACGTGAATTATTTTCGACATTAGGCTACTACAGCAACTGTTGAAAATCTGAGTCCGTAAACTTCGAATATATTTAAAGAACAGTTTTTTAATTATCCAACGTATAAATAACTACTACGATTTTCCCCCAAGTTACTCAATACGACGCACGCGTGCTCATAAGTAAATGCCGGGAATCGTCATTGTTTCCACACGGATTGTGTCATCGACCTCTTCCGACTGCTCCTCCCAGCGAAATGTCTTCATTGAGCAATCTGTCTATCCCGGAACAGTTCATCCAAGCTTGTAAGAGATTTACACGTTTGTGTCTGAATTATGCGTTAAAACAACAGACAACAGAAACAACAGCTTTTACGAAACAGAGTACGACACTAACTTAAAAAATATATTAGTCTAAAAAACAGAAAAGGGAAACCTTATGAAGTCTTCTGTGTGGAACGTGGCCTGAATCGTGGACAATTGAGACGTGAGAGAGAGGGGGGAGAGAGAGGGCATAGTTAGAATAATTATGAGAGAATGCGAGGATTTCTTGGAAAAGTAGAGTGAGAAATGAAGAAACATCTCTGAGGACAAATAGGCTACAAAAAAGTATGTAGAATTATTGCGACAGACGTTTCCATCAAAACCAAAAGTTTTCATCGATGGCTAGAACACTGGATGTGTATAACAGCTGCATGGAGTGCATGGAGAGCTGATAGAATTATGTAAGTATCTGAAGTTTCGGATTTAAATTAGAGAAGTCTAATTTTAGAATTGCGAGCCACCATTCTGCTTCAAAAAACTACAGGCGGAAAGGATTAATTTGGTGCAGTATTTACGGGGAGGGACGAATGGGACCAGACCCTCCCCCAAAGGGTCCAAAAACGTTGACGAGGCATTATGTTAATCTGTTAAATTGTAAGCTGTTTTATTACTTTTTCAGCTGTTTACGCTAATATACTAGTAACAGTATACTAGTAAATCAACAAGGTTTAATAACGCGTATTTTTATTTTGTCATTACCGTTTACGTTCATAAGATTGATTTCACGTAGTTATCATACGTTTTTCGGCCACTTTAAAGATAAGTAATATTGATTAGTCTCAAGTTGGTTTTTGTTTTGTATACAGCCGAGTCGACAGGACCCCCCCCCCCAAAGGGCCGAAAGGTGTATTCTAGATACACCACTGATCTGGTGGTAGTCACATTAAAGGCATTTTACGTTGAATAAAATTAAATAAACATAATAACGCGTATATAAATAATTTTTACTAACGATTGCACTGATAAAATCGTATATTCATTAATTTACAAAAAACTTAATTAAAATTCAAGCCGCATGCTTGACGATATGGATTTACTGCCATACATCTGTCCTGTTGGGCGCAACCTTTAAATTATCTTTCGGTGTAAGACACTGTTTATGTCTAAAAACGAAGCCACGTAACATGTGCCAATAAATCAGAATCGTAAAAGATTCCTTACCACCTGGATCAAAGGTACATTGGAAATAATACGAAACTAACAACACGGAGTAATTCGATTATCAGGTGTTCGCGTTGTCGATAATGATGACTAGTGTCGATTAGTGTCGGCAACAGAAATGGCAGAGGCGGGACAGAAGTGGGTTCCAAAAATCAGACAACCCGAGCAAAAGTAAAGATAAACGCAATTTCGCCTTGTTTTATTTTATCAACTTACAAATGATGCAGAAACGTTTATTATGAAAATCGTTGAAAAAATTTTTATTAATTAGTAAATCTGACAAAACCCGCTGCGGTCAAACGATAATTTAATAAAGTCTTTCAAACTGTTTGTTTTTTCAATTTGATTTACTTTTCTAAACCGTCTGCAATCGTAACCCTTAGCCCACAATGTAGCGCCAAAGAATTTTACCGTAAGATTTCTTCATGACCAAACGAGGAAAATCGGTAATACTTTAATCGACGATCAAGCTGATTTTCAAGTACGGAGAAATTTATGACGAGAATTCATAATACTTTTTGATGAAACATAATGAAATATCTTTCATGATTCGAATAATGAAAAATCTTTGTGAGTAAATATAAAACTTTATTTTTAAGTTATGACGAATAAATAATGTATTCACAAAACTTTAGCGGGCGCAAGCGCTAGAGGCTACTTGGGGTTTGCTGTTACTTGTTTTCTGAGTTCACATAAATTTGTACTGTGCCTGATGACGGTTGCAGAAACGTCACTTTTGATAGACTGGGCTATGTTCTCAAGTGTCGCACTGACACTGTTGAAAGTATCGATTCTCGTAAAGCTGTTACTCAGTTAATTTCTTATGCAACAAATAGGTAGGGGTACCGCGGGCGTCATGAATGTGAATTCACATATATAAGAAAAAAATGATTCGGACTGGTATTTAAGCTGATAAAGAGACCTCGGAAGACTTTTCACGAGATGGGCTCAGATTGTGCGCAACTACGTATAACACACACATATTTAGTGGGCCGGAGGGGGGCACCATCCAGCTGAACGACTAAGCGAAGCGAAGCTTACAGAATTGTTTGGTTTTCTTACGCAGTTATGAACCACGGAAAGTGTCGAGTTGGAAAATCAAGCAAAAGCTCTTATAGAATTTTACTCAAAAGATTTAAATAACGATCTTATAATAGAATTGACCCCGAGTAAAATTGCAAGAGGTTTTTTTTTCAAAACGTTCGAATGAAGATGATAGATTATCTTCAAAGATAGATTGCCTGCTCAAAGTATTAAACTGGATTATTGATTGTAAAAATGTACAATAAATTGTTTTTCCAAACATACACATTGCTTATCGTTGGGGTTTGATGATTCCAATAGGTAACTGCGAAATGAAAGATCATTTGCTGTATTAAAACGCATTAAAGATATGCTGAGTACAACTACGGGAGATTACCTTCGTTAGCGAACTTGAATACTGAAAGCGAGACACTTGAATCGCGCGATTTAGAACGACTTATACATCACATCATTAAGGTAAAATCAAGAAAGAAATGGATTGATTAATATTTTCTAAGCTTAAGTAGACCTACTACTATCTTCATTAAATATTTAGCTACTACTATTCAGCTAAATATTTGTTATTTGAGAGTTCAATAAAATAACTGTTAACTTTCGAAATTGTGTATGGCGTTTATCAGCGTAAATAATGGATAAAATGTTGAATTTTGAAGGGGGGGAACCCCTCTGATGGCAGCATAGGGCACCACGCGATTCTAATCCGGCCCCGGGCGTAGGTATATCATAAACCAACTGCAATGATTTCTTTACAATACATAGCAACCAGGAAGCTTTGAAGGCGGTGAAAGATTGTTTGCAGCACGGGCAAGATCAAAGGGATCGAGTCAGCTCACCAATCTATAGCGACAGGTGTTCATGATTCTTTCACGGTTCGTATTGCGGAGTGGCCGAAAAGTAGATTACGGGGACTATAGAAGGAACCGTAATAGAGAAATTTACCGCTATTGAGGATAAGTCAAACCGAGAGGAATTTTGTATCGCATTAAGAAATTAACGCTGGGCGCAAAATTGTTAATCGCTGTGTAGAGAATTATTGTTACATCGATAAAAGTTGTACCAAAATTTCACTGAAAAACGAGTAACAGTGCACACTTGTAAACGACTAATGTCCACCAATGCCTAGCTTTTTTCCTGCGAAGAAGCTACTGCGAGCTACGAGCTATGTTAAACGGATAAGCCCACATTCCTCAAGTATGTATTTGCAATATCCAATCCACGTGCAAAAGTTTGTGATGATAAGAGATAACAACAAAGGTTACAATATCCTTTGCACATCCGACCACAGACTGTTTGCATTGCATTATAATAGGCATGTTAACGTTCTGTTTTACTGTAAATAACACAAAAATTGTAAGAAATAAGAAAATAAACGAAAAAAGTGGAAACTGTCAATTAGCGGCCGCAACGATTCACACGGTGGCCGTGATTGAGATCTCGCTGTAAACATTTCTTCTTTCTCTCGCAGTAACATTGAAACAATACAATTCATAAGAGAAAGTGTTTTAAAAATAAACAAGTTTTTTGATGTTTTATGATAATTGTTGTATAAACAACGACCGTGCATCTCTGTTAAACATTCTACTCACTGTTTATCTATTCTACCCTGCGTGTTTGTGTGCGTGCGAGCGTTTAGGGGTGAATAATTCAATGTTCTGTGTGTTTAGTCTGTGTGAGCAAAACATAAACAAAGGAATCGTTGAACTTTTATAAGTTTTTTTTTTTCATGTCGGACGTTCAAAAGATCAACAAATTTAGACATCGCTTCGCGGAAAGTCTACTCCTTGCCTAAGCGTCCGTTCCCCGACATTTAGACATCGCTTCGCGGAAAGTCTACTCCTTGCCTAAGCGTCCGTTCCCCGACATTTAGACATCGCTTCGCGGAAAGTCTACTCCTTGCCTAAGCGTCCGTTCCCCGACATTTAGATACCGCTTCGCGGAAAGTCTACTTCTTGCCTAAGCGTCCGTTCCCCGACATTTTCCTTTCGTTCTGAGAAAGTAGTAACGTTTATTTCGCGTATGTTTAAAGCGATTATAATCTCAGCGGCTTTCCTGGCTTACAAAAACCTGTCCCCGAAATTTTTTACAATCAAGTTGTCGACGTTTCCGGTTTTTGCTTGTTTCAGTGGAACTTGCGGCTTTGTGAACAAAATTAATTTTTGTAACCTCGCCTAAGCAAACAGCGAAGCAGTCGATTGATCGTTATGTTTAACAAAGAAAGTGAATTTTTTGGCTGGTTCATTCATCTTATTTGTGTTTTCATTGTTGTATTCGGCGGATTTCTCTCCTACAGAGTACGTTATCACAGATTATTTGACCGATCCGTTGGCTTCGACTGAGCAACGTGTGATGTATTATCAACACGCCTTGCTTTTATAAATCCGAATTATATATTTTCACGAAGGGAATCTGGACATGACCCGGTGATACAGAGAGCGAACGGATTTCTATAAAGGCCGAAGTAACAAACACTTTTTTCTGTTGACTATGAGGGAAATCACAGGGACGAAACGGCTTTTCGTTTTCCCTGTTTCTAGGCCTACAGACGCACAGGCATACGTTAGCGATGTATTTTTACATAGTTAAAAAAAATATATAAATACTTTTTACGATACGATGCAAGACCTTATCCTTTGGCTCTTGAATAAATTCTAATGCTCGTCAAGAGTCTTGAAAACGATCCACGGCTGTAATAGATTGGTCTATTATACCATCAACGAACCACGGTCGGTGATACGTTAATTTTTTTAACTCTAATAAATTCGCATCACAGAAATAATCAAGTGGAATAAAGGCGTGGCTGGACTCTACGTGAACCGCAGATTCGATACCCGTTATCATATTTCTCGGGTGCTGTCAACTTACCCCAAGGTAAATAATATACATCACAAACTTTAGTATCTCCCCGTTTTGTCTCGAATAATTTAGGCCTAAGCATGGTCATATTATGAAAACAAAATGTAACTACCAAATTAGGCCGGCAATGGAAAATAAAAAAAAATTGGTAATATTTCTGGTCGGCAGTCTGAAACATTATTACGGGGCTCCCTTATTTAGATAATACGAATCCGCGCGATTTTTTTCTACGTAGCTTTTTAAATCACGTACATAATTAAGGCTTATAATCGAGAAGAAACACAGAACGTATTATACGGCACAAAACTATTTACTACACTGTATATAGGCCTACTATATAGGCTACGACGTATATTTCAGACCACCAAAAGTTCCCTAAAATTTCTGCCTACCCAGCACCACACAAACATTTCGGGCTTTAGCGCCTTAGAAATCCGCTGACCGAGTAGCGTACGTAATTTTTCCGAAACGGGCTTCTATGTCCCGGCCCGGCGATGATTAGAAACAGATGTCATGCGTTAACAATGGTAGGCCTATCAATATTGTCAACCAAGAGAAGCCATGCCGATCGATAATGTTTTTTATCGAACGCATAACCGAACTGAATTTACTTTCCCTATTAGTTAAAAAATAATTACCCGATAATTAATAAATATATAATAATTTTCCATTAATATTGTTTTCGCATTAAATAACGTCTTCTTTTAGTTATATGGTAAAAAAAACGCATACAAAAACTAAGCACGCCTTTTCCGTAGAAATATAAAAATTCGAACGAAATAGATTCAAGTACATTTTATTTAAGAGAATTCGTAAACGAATAAAACTGAGCTGCACTAATCGCTTTGTCAAAATATAATACTTTAATTGTAATCATAGTTACTGGAAACGAGAGTGTGAGCAGCGTAGAAAGCTTTACTATAGCGGATATGACGGATCGAGACCAACGGCTGATTATAATCTAGTGAGAGCGATGATGATAATGATAGTAATGATGGCGTTTATGATTATGACAATAGTTACGATTATGACTGTGGTAGTGATGATGATGATGATGATGATGATGGTTGATGACGACGACGACGGGGACCGGTTATGTTGAAGTAGTGATCGCACAAAGTGACTTACCGAAAACATTCTGAAATTATTAAAACAGTAATATTATATAATTAAAGAAAATAACAGTTACTTACAGAAAATAGTTAATCACAGAAGTACGATGTCTACGAACCCCATAAACAGACACCATTATTAATAATCGTTTCTTTATCACTCGGTTACTATCAGTTGAACTTTCATAGATTTTTCAAAAATATTTAAACAGTTTATAAATTTCACGCCTTCTTGAAGCACTACAATTTAATTCACCGATTTATTTCTAAAAATTATTTTTAAAAAAATTGCTTGCTACCGGTATTTAAGTACGGCCCGTTATTATCACTGGTAGTACTATCATGACTAATCGCGTTTTGACCGAATGAATAATATTAAAAATTAAACGTTTTCACTTCTAATCGTTTGAAATCACAGATACACAGTACGGAGCACAAGTACACTGAATACACTTTAACGAGTGTAAGAGTTGAACACTCGCGTGAGTGGCCAGAAGAAAGGTAACTACAGACGTTCAACCTTGTCTGCTGTCGGATGAAAAGTGAACTCTAGTGTTGCCAGACTCGACTTTCTTCTTCAAGGTCTCTCGCGCTGGAGGGGACCACATCACATCATGCTTTCACTTTAGTCTTCCTTTGTCCATCTCCCACTGTTGTATTGTATTCTTCAGTCACATAAGCGTGACACGCATATTAAACGTACTCACGCGTCCAACCCTCTCTCTCGCACCCCGTCCGGTGGACAGACTGCATTTAATCGTGAAGTAAACAAACGCCCACTCAATTGCACTTTCAAATAATTGTACTTTCATACAAACAACTGTACTTTCAATTAAAACAAAAATTGATAATGACAACCAGATGTAATCATGTTAATTAATTAACAATAATGTCTAATATTTTATGAAACAGATGTTTTTCCTTAGATTTTATTGTCCATGTCGTGTCCGATGTTATCACTAACTATGTAAAATAATTCTGACGCGTAACAGAATACTTTTTATTTCCATAAAAATGTACAAATTTGTATTAAAATCCAACAGGAAATTAAACTAGCCACCTACTCCAGTACATATGGTTGGTAATTTTCCATCAACTAAAGAGAACAAACGAAATATATGAAGTATCAACGTGATGGTGTTAAATTGATTAAAATATTAGCGTTATACATTTAAATAAACAAAACAAAATTTTTCACGTGTATAAACCAAACCACTCAAGAAAGTTTATTAACTCTTTATCGTAATTTTACAATTTAGAGTAACTGAAAACTACAAAAAATAATATACATAAATGACACAAAATTAATATTTCACATTCATATTCAAAATCCTTATTACTAAATCTGTGAGCTCTGGTCTGTCTCAGATGAATGCTACATTTCCAAGTTTATCAACTCTTCAACACTATGTTTACCTAACAAGAAAACTTTTTGACATTTTTAAAAAATACTTCAATTTTGTTTGTCTGTTTAATATTAGCAGGCAGTAAATTAAAGTCTTTTAGTCCACGATATAAAAAATTAACGTCGCACACTTGACTTAATTACTTTAGGTCTAATAAAATTACCTTGTAGTTTGTTTCCAATTCTATAATATTGATCGGGACCTTGCATGACCTACGTATGACCTTGCTTACAATACTCTCAGTGCTTTATAAACGAATAGGTGTCGTAGACGTAAAACCAGAACCAATGCTGTCGCAAATCTGTTTTGAAAAAGTAAGAATGCGAAGTAAAAAATTTTGGTTCGAGATCAAGACCGTTAAGTGGGGTGCCACCACATAACTCAATACCGTTATGAAGCTTGAATGGATGAGAGCGTAGATATTTCAACAGAGGAAAATTACATATAGGCCTATATTTCGTTAAAAAAAAAATTGTCTTAAATTTTTTCTTACATAGATTTTTAGTTTTTCTTTGTGACTCTCCTATGTTATTTTATTGTCAAGCATAATTCCTTAACTCATAATTTCATTTATTTGTTCAACAGATGGACAGGCATATTTTATGCGATTTTGGCAACTGTGTGTGTGTGTGTGTGTGTTGTGTGAACATACAAGTTTAAAGCCACACAAACCAAGATTTAGAATCTTCACGCAAACCAAAATTTAGAATATTGGTGTTATCAGTATTAACAATCATTCTATTCCATGCACACCTTCACTTAATAAAACTAAATCTTCGCCGATGTTGTTATAAATCGGCAACCATTCATTTTGTTGTATACTGAGACCAATATTATCAGTAAAAACCATAATTCTACCATGAAAATTCTGACAAATCTCTAACGAGTCACTAAACAATTAAGAACAGGGTTGCAGATAATACCCAATACTGTGGGACACACGTGTGACTTCGCGGTCATGAATATACTGATTTCCAACACGTAATCTCTGCACCAGACCGCTCCCTGGCGATGCGTCTAATATCGGCTGATTCTAGTTTTTGTAATAACAACTACAAGAATAAAATAAATAGTAAATTTGTATGTCTTCGTAAAACATGTAATGATATTTATCCTGATTTAATTTTTTCTTTCTTTCCGTTCGTTTATTTACCTTGTTTGTTCTGTGTTTAGAGATGCCGTGACAACTCGGATTGTTCAGAGCAATAAACAGAGTAGACGGCCTTTTCTTCTGATGATTCAGAAAAATGAAGTGAATTATTTAACTGTGTCTTCTAATACTGTGTACGCACTTCTTCGATCTCTGTCGTCAGACAGATAATATTCTCTGTTTCTGATATGAACAGGAAGCACATATTATTCACAATTTGCAATTACTAAAATGAGATTTTTTATTTTCATTAATTCTATACATGCAGTGTTCTAACCACCTGACGTGTTTTGTTATACTTACAAGGTGTGTGCCCATTTCCATAACATACACTTACGTACGCGCGCGCGCGCACACACACACCACACACAATGCAAGGAATAATGAATTTGAATTAAATAAGTCTTACAAAGTAGGCTAATACAAATATTGAAGTCATAGTTGTTTGGTATACATAAGTACTCCAATTACCAAAGTAGTACCAACAAGACTAAAAAAATCTGACTCGTTTATCGATGGAAAACTCCAAGGGGAGAGTTAAAATAAAAAATAACATAATAGAGATTTTTGACTTTATATAGTGACTCGCACCACTATGTTCAACATTGCCCTGAACAAAATCATAAAGATTATGGAAATAAATATACAGTGGACTGTATGGAACTGCAGATAATCGCATATACAGAAGATATTGACATAATAAGGAGGTCGAAGCGAGCAGTCAGGATGTTGTATGAATCCACAAAAGAAGACTGCAGATGTCGGGTTGGAAATCAATGTGGAAAAATAAAGTAACAGAAATGAAAACGAAGGGGAAACAGGATCAGAACAGGGTTATCACATATAACAGCTTCGGGACTGTCCGAGATTTTAACTACGTTGGAAGAAAAGTAAATGACTACAATTATATGAGAAACAGAACTCTGAAGGTTAGCAGGGCACTCTACCGGCTAAAATCCTGCATAGGGTCTAAACGAGTTCAACAAAAGTCTAAACACATGATACACAAGACGAGAATTGGACATATCATGGGAGCGAAATTTAGACGCTCAGCAAGAAGGGATGCCGGATATATTCACGTACCGAGTACTGACGGATATTTTAGACCAGTTAGGGGTACTGGTGTACGGCGCATCAGGTTCAGGTACAAACTACAAGAACTGTACAAAGAGCCCAGTATTATAGAATACGTAAAGCTAGAATGCCTTAAGATGTGTAGCACGTACTGAGCGGTGACTTATACCAGAAAAGCCGAGTGGGCATCATAAGAAGGGAAAGAACAAGAAAGCTTTGGCAGAGGACTAGATTCGGCAAGACGCTGGAACTGGCGAGCGAGACATCGAGACGTCCCGATATGGTCTGTAGCACCATGGTAAGAACAAGAATTTTAACAAAGAAATTAAATATCGTTTTTATAACACAAAAGTTTATATTTTTTAGCGGTAGACTTAGAATTTATAATACCATTGTCAACTAAATTTATTAGTTTAATTTTAATAACAATAAGCTTCAGATTTACTATATATTGCAGCATATAAATGCAGTCTAATTCTTACACTTATATGAAGGAATATAAATAATAACACTCTCCCTCCCCCTCTCTGTCTGTCTGTCTGTCTGTCTGTCTCTGTCTGTCTCTCTCTCTCTCTCTCTCTCTCTCTCTCTCTCTCTCTCTCTCTCTCTCTCTCTCTCTCTCTCTCTCTCATTCGTTAGACACAATGTGTAATTATATGGGTCAGTATGTCAGTATAATCTAAGATATACAGTAAGATGTACAGTACATTAACTTTTGTTAGAAATTGGAGCGTTTTTTCTACTGGTCATATAACATTTATAACCAACAAATGTATAAGTACCTATGTATATGTATATGCACACAAAATATATGTGTATATGACATACACATATATGTATATTATATATATATATATAATATATGTATATTGTATACATATATGTACATATGTAACAAACGTATAAGTATGATGTACATAGAGTTGATCAAACTCACGAGCGCCCGCTGCATACACATTCTTATTGCTGGATGTACATGGTAGTTATAATTCAAAAACCTTTGCTTTTAGTAAATGTTTATACCCCCTTACACACACACACACGCGCGCGCGTAATTGGAATAGTGCCTTCATAATATTAAAAGACACCATTAATTAATTTACATAATGTTTATAGCATCAGGCGGAAGGTTTTTGGCCGTCTACCACATGTTCATTGCTCTGAAAGATTCCACTTTCCACGGTACCACTAACTACAAAATACCCATCATAATTAATTAATTAATTACAATAAATATTCTTATTCATTTTCGCACAATTTGGAATGAGCAATATGTGGATTACCGGTATGCTGACTATTAATTGCGTAATTCTTACGCCCTTTGCAACGAGGTTTGAGAAGTTTATTAGGATTCCATGATGTACAATATTTCATTATTTTTTTGCATATGGCAATTTCCGCTTCCTCCTGTTCTGTTTCGGTCAACTTTTTCTCCTCTTTTCTAAGCGGTTTTCTGATTGCATCCTGCCTGCTTATATCTGCTTCTCGCCTTTAATGAATTTGTCTCATACAATTTTCGAGTTATCATTTTCTCATTTATTCTCTTTCCTGCATTCTCCTTATGTGACCATACCGTATTTACCTCTTTCTCTCTGTTCTGTCTACGACATCGTCTTCAACATTCATCCTTTCTCTCTTGCCAGTATTTACTATGTGTTAAATTCTAAGGACGTTGCAACTTTTCCTTTGTTTATTATTGAGTTATCAGACTTCATCATTATACAAAGCAGTACCACTATCACCAGACTGTGTATGGCTACAAGGATAAAATACACAACACACAGAGACGGCGTTGAAAAAGTTAACATAAAATAATTAAAATAATAGACTAATTATAAAATGAGATTACAATATAACTACCACATACAAGAAGTCCTGGTCGAGAGTGAGGGAGGTGATTACTCAAACCTACGTGTAAGGAGAATAATACATCCTATTCAGATCCGTTAACACTAGTTTTTCATCAGACAAACCGAATTTCAAAAACTTGGCATAATATCTATAATTGTTATCTAGGCTTTCACGGCGTCGTAGTTATTAATATTATTGTTTGCCGGGCTATCAGTCCGTGGTCCGATGTTATTGTCTGCCGGGCTATCAGTCCGTTGTCCGATGTTATTGTCTGCCGGGCTATCAGTCCGTGGTCCGATGTTATTGTCTGCCGGGCTATCAGTCCGTGGTCCGATGTTATTGTCTGCCGGGCTATCAGTCCGTGGTCCGATGTTATTGTCTGCCGGGCTATCAGTCCGTGGTCCGATGTTATTGTCTGCCGGGCTATCAGTCCGTGGTCCGATGTAATTGTCTGCCGGGCTATCAGTCCGTTGTCCGATGTTATTGTCTGCCGGGCTATCAGTCCGTGGTCCGATGTTATTGTCTGCCGGGCTATCAGTCCGTGGTCCGATGTTATTTAAGGCAAACGTTTAAGTCAGTCAAGCGGTGGCCATCTTCAGTGCTTGAGGACTAATACACTCACTGTTAGACCTGTGCCAGTCTATCAGTGCTCAAGCACAGAAGATGCCCACTGATGGAGTGGCTGTAACGTTTGGGTTAAATAACATCGACCTGATAGCCCGGCAAACAATAATATTAATATATACGTATCTATACTTTTACTCTGCAGGCCCCTATTGTTTTTTTTTTCGGATTCATCACTCAAAAATGTGGTGGGAGCAGGAGGCAGATATGTTAGGGAGGTGAAAATTGTGAAAAATCGTAAAAATTCTTGTGCGATATGAAATGGAAGGGAATTTTAACACATGTCTTAATATAGTATTCGTTTTTAGACATTTTTAGAAATTTTGGGCCGCCGGAGCCTGAAGAGCGGGTAGAATTTTTATGAAATCGCAAAAATCCATGTGGGATATCAAATTAAAAAGAATTTTTCCTCAAATCTGAATACCGAGTAAAATTTTTGAAATTTAAAAATTTTGGGATTCCAGAACCCTAAATGTGAGTAAACATTTTCTTAAAATCGCAAAAATTCCTTTTTAGGTATTAAACAAGAATAATCTGATACTGAAATTTACTTAATAATAAATGCATTTTGTTCAAAATAGTGAGCGAGCTCTGTAGTTCATGAGCTTACTATTTATTATTATTATTGTTGTTGTTGTTGTTGTTGTCGATGTTGTTGTTTTTCAAGTGCTGCAGATTTACAAGTGAGAGGATGGCACTGGAGATGGAACTCGGGGAGTTCACGCCCGAGAGAGTAGTTGAGTTTATGCTTCGAGGCAAGGCGAAATAGGACCGCATCACTGCATTTATTAATTGGGTCCTACTAGGAAAAACGAGACAGGCGCAACTAGCACCCAACGGACAGTAGAAGGTAAAGGACAACTAGAAGGGTGCAATGGGTTCCATCCTGAAGTAACGAGTGGTTCCAGGATAGATACGAATGCCTGAATTAGACGGGGTTTTTTAGTGGGCGAGAGTCCCACGCACCAGGGGAAATACGGTTTCCTCTGACGATACATTAAGCATTTTTCCCACTGTAAAAAAAACATTATTATTATTAACGTATTGTTAATAATTGTACTTATTAAGTAACGAATTATAAAACATGGGCGCAGCGAGGGGGGTTCACTTCAGCCGGATTCGGGAACGGTTTTACAGTTCTGTGAATAACACTATTAAAATTAAAAGAAAATTAACTCGTTGTTTGTTTTTGTTTTGTTTCAGTCAGGAAGGTAATTGCGGAAATGCAAGGATTACGTTATAGGTTACTCAAAAGATGATCTAAAATTTAACAAACTCCTCAAAACGGCTACAGCGTACTTAAAGTAAGATATTTAAATATTTTCTGTCAATGCAACAACATTGAGCCACACATATACAGAACGAATGATAGGCGGGTCAAGCTGGTCGTACACTATAAACCGAAGAGTCTAATTTGAGCAGTTGCTGGTGTAGACAATGCCGCCTCTTGCATTTATTCTTTGTGCAACAAATGATTTTCACTCTGTGCGCTGTTCATTTTGGCCCTGTGTTTTTAGCGTTTTCGTATGTAGATATTAAGTGCTGAACAGATACTACGCCATAACATTGAAGCTTTCACGGTCGGAGTCATATTCAGTAAAATAATTTTTCCTAAGATACTACACCGACCGGATTTTATTCCAAAATGGCGTCAAACGCTTTCTCTGCTTCCTTTCCAGAGCCGTTAAGCTGCCTTCTGGAAGCTCGTGGCCCTGCTCCAGCCAACAAACATCTTCCGCGCCGAAGTGACAGTAATAATGATACTGATGTTACAATAGCAATTCTCGGTCGGGAGAGGAATATCGCTTATGGAAGGCAAGCGGACCAAGCGCAAGTGAAAACTAACTACTATACAGCCTCCCGTCACGACTACTCATAGCCAACCAGCGTGTTCAAATCCTGTACTCAGTTCCCAGTTAGACTCGGTCGACTGTCCAGTTCCTGTTATCTTCTGGTAACATCGGGCTCCACCAGGGCGCTGGGTTAAAAAAACACCCTAGTCAAACAATGCAACGCAACGCAACGCAAGTTCAGACAGATAAGAATCAGCTCGAGTTTCTTCGGCTGCACTGTCGTCCTAGGCACGGGATACCGCGAAGTAAGTGACTCCTTGTTGGAGTCTTTCGCGTGGTTCCAGCCGACGCCTGCCGCCCACATCACTAAGGCTCTAAGCTCAGGCGGGTCACTCCTTAAGGGAGCCACGGAGACGCACCTCAAATGTGGGGCCAGGCCGGTGCACCAAAAGATATACAATATTAAACGCTTTCCATCTGCTCGAGCCGCTTCGGCTGCGCAGTCGTCCGAGGCATGGGAAACCGCAAGGCGTGCAAGTGCCTAATTGCGAGAGTCATTCACCTGGGCGTGGCAGCTCATCAATCGTCTACGCCAGCGCGGCTCCAAGCTCCTTCGGGTGAAACCTTAAGGAGCTGTGCTCCCGGCGTGGAGGAATTACGATCTCCTCTACTGCACGCATTTCTTGCAAAGGGGATCCGTAATCTAACTGCTTGTGCTGCGAACGAATGACTCGAACTTCTGCCGCTCCTTTTGTGAACCAGGGCGCCGCGCAACTCGTCTGGCTGTCAGATCTGTGTTAAACCTTAAGTTCCGCCGATTGACATCCCTGAAATTACACCCAAATGGTTTCATCTCTAAGAACAGTCGTTTCATCGGTCAAGTCGAGGCAAAGTGCAGCAGCTGACCTACACATCCCGTGACTTCCGTTCCAGATGGGGTTTCTTATCGGAACGGAACAACTCCTTCCACACTTTGGCTCTTCCCCTGGAGCGAGAAGTTAAAATTTTAATTTCTAGGAGAAGACATTCAGGAAGCCCAAGGAAAAGGTCTTTCTAGTGAAGAAGTGAAGAAACGAACAGCATTAAGGTATTAAATTGTAGATAAAGATGAAGGGGATACTTACCTGTCTTTACGTACCAGCTCCTGTCACTTCTCTTTTATCAGTCTTCTCTGCTGTCTTCCCGTCTTCTCTTGCTATATTTTTATTGTACTCCTCGAGATCTCTGTTTCTCAGTTTTCCTTCATACACCATCCTGATTAGACACGTTTCGTGTATATTTGCGTACCAATTCAATTAGCCTTCTTATAAATTTTGTTCACTGCCTTCACTTAGTTTTTTGGGCTACGTTACAGGGCCGGTCCACACCAGGTAAGCGGCCTTCTAGGGAGGTGCAATTTGGGAACATCAAATTTTGAGAGAGAGTAAAAAAAAATGATTATAAAAGTTATATTTTCAAAGTCTTACATTCGCACCACAAAGAATCAAGAAAGACTCGTAGGACTGGCCACAATGTCAGTTGAAAGCGAGTTTTAGCCAAAGAAATTGAACTAAAAGAACTGGCTGCACACTTCGCTATAATAAAAACACTAAAAATTTTGTATAAGTTACCTACTAAGTATTATTGACGTTTTTCTGACTAAATTCAATTTATAATTTTACATCCATCAATTAACTTCAATTTTTCAGATGTCCTGTTTTATTTTGTGTACGTTCTTTAAATTATGTTTAAAATCATTTTGTACTATTGTGATAATGAATGATTTTCACTTACTAATCGTAGTTTTATAATTAATAAAACGACAATTGTAATTTCCTTTTAGTGATCTTACTGTAATTTGTAATAAATTCTATCGTCTAATTTTTAACAATCGAAAATTTACTACTTGGAGAACATGGGCTTCGAATGTGATGTAGGCCTAGTTGATGCTTTAACAAGTTAAAAGTTTAATAAAGTTAAAGTGAAAACACAAATAACACTAATGCCTCTTTCAGTTATGGTGTAATGTTTTTGCCACTTTTAGTTGAAGGGAGAGAGCTGCACTTTTATTCTTTGCATAGGGCGGCAAAATACGGAGTGATACATTATATCCATTTTCGCTTTATTTTAATTGTTGTTTAAAACTTTAATTTCTATAGCTTAATTTAATTCTTTGAGTTTCGTTAAACTTAACGCTTCGGATGTCTATACGTTCTCACAGGCAAATGTTTACACTCTCTTTTTTAAGAGATTTCTCCCTTTCCACGGACCGAAATTTTAATACTAGTAAGTAAATAGTCTTCCTCTTACCACTACCCTTTTTTTATCTTTTCACTCGTTCTTCCATTTTGTGTCACTATTGGACCAAATACTTTAATTTTTTTCTTTCTTCTCACCGAGTTTACAGCGTTCGGATCTCCAGTCATTTCTAATCGACCGTTCCTTCTCGTATCTGACTTATTCTTCCTTCGTCTACCCGTTTCTTCTTTCCTGGCGATTTCCATTGTACGAACTAGTCCGAGAGGTTTACTTCCCCTTTTTTCGTACATGGCCTCGTAACGCTTCATTTGATTTGTTCTTGGTTAGGAAATCGTTCTGTAATTCACAATCACTGAAAGTTATTTAGTGACGATTGGATTCGAAACGATTATTCACGCATTGATAACCCACCTTTTCTTATTTTCAATATCTATTTTTATTTCACCTTATATTGTGGAGCATTTTTTTATCTTTTACTCTGATGTTTGATACTTTCTCGGCTCTTGATTTTACTGCAGCTGTTAGGTAATGTAATTTTTCTTATCTATTCTCCATTGGCCACACCTCGCTTCAGTATGAAACAATACTTTCACTAGAGCCTTCTATACGATTTTCTTGTGAATAGCCGTTACCTCTTTGATTCCGTCTTTGAGTGCATCGTTTGTTTTATTTGCAAACAACTTTTGATCTGAGGTGTAGTGGTGCGGGATAAGAGATCGTCGGCGGCTCCCCCCCCCCCCCGACCGGAAGACAAAGGAACGAAGCCTAAGGCCTCGTTGTCAGTGAAAAGCGTACTTGACAACTGCATCATGTAGACACCTGCGTAAAAGCAAGTTCAGCAAGGGTTTCAAAAGTATTTTCGACAGTAACAAAGTCAAACATTATAACATTAAAAGCTTACCGGTCCTCGGATTTAAGCGTTTATTAATAACAAATGTAGAACATACAAAATGTAATAATATAAAAAATTTAGAACGTTCAAAATGTGGTAAATAAATAAGATGCAAATGTAGGGCATAGCTTATCGCCAAAACAATATCCAACATAAATTTTAACAGAAAAATTGCATTTAAATGAACAAAAATCAATCACTTATGATTAGCGTTTAATCGTTACTGTTGAGACACCGTAGACAGAACAATTTACCCACAAAAACACGACTTAGGAGTTTTGTAAATGTGTAAACTTCCAAGTATAAATGCTAACATCAAAACTTTAAAGTGTACACCAACAATAAACATCAAAAATTATATACTGTGTTTCAAAATTTAACTTTTCTGGCATTAATTGTTGGAAAGTCGGTAATTATATCACTGTAATCTAAAGAAGGAGCAATGACGTTTCCAGCTGTAAATATCGCCAGATTTCAACTCTGTTTTGAGGTACTGTTAATCGTTGGTAAGTATTAATTATTTTAATTAACCGATCTTTCACAAACACTGTTGACGTAAGAAAAAGTTATTATCCCTTTCTAATCCCGCTGAAGAAATTAAATGTGTGTTGCTGTTAAATTTTTCCCTATTTAATAAAAAGTGTGACGTCTTTTAGTCAAGTGATTCATTCTTTGCTTAATCATTTTGCAAGCACCGGTTGCTTAATAATTACTAGAAAAAAATTATTCTTACAAAAAACGTCATAGTCCTTCTTGATCCTATGGCACTGTCTCCTCTACGTTCACCCTCCATATCGGAGGACTTACATTGTCATACTTCCAGTATCTGTGGTGATAACAACCTCCCACTTTCTACTTGGGCGGCTTTTTTGTCTTTTGCCCTCCATGTGTCCAATGAGGGCTGTTTCGGTATTCTCCCATTACTCATTCTCACAAAATGGGCAACCCATTACAGTCTCCTCGGTTTCATGTAAATTTCCACCGCCGTCTCATTTAAATGATAATAAACATCCTGATTGTCTCGTATCTTTCACTCCTCATGTCGGCTGAAGATGAGCCTCAGGCGGCCATCATTCACATACGCCTAAATATTACAAATAATCCTGTTTACAAAAGGATCCTGGAATAATGAGCTGCTGTGTCTTAGTAATGCCACTGACACACAGTTAATTCCTCCAGTCGTTCTATTTGTCTGTCAGCGTTTCCAGACGCGTAACGAAGTTTATCCTACTGTCTGTAAGATTTTTAGGATTTTGTTCACAAAGGAAGAAAGTAGAAAAAGAGTAAAGATTTTCAATAATTAGTCATCCAGTAACGAATCCCGTGTTAGGAAATCAGTCTTCTAAAAGTAATCATGTTTTCAGCTTTATAAAATGAAAACAAAGTTTTTGAACTCTATGCTCATTTTGCCGCCCTTCTAGCTGTGGTGCATGGGGCGGTCGCCCTTTTTCTCTCCTAGAGGCATAGGGTTATACGAATCATTTAGGTATAACAGAAAGGGCATCATCGAATGTACAGCTGCCTGAATCCGAACACATCTTATTTCATATTAGAATTTATCGCTAATTTCTGATAAAGTTCTTCGAAATAGGGTTAAGGCGAAATTGGGCAGTTACTGTCATTTCATAACTTTAGATTAGAAATTATAATCTAAAATTATAATTACTGTGTGGAAAAGTGGCCTCGTAGAACGTCTATGAGGAACTCTGATAATCTGGCCAGGTAAGAGGGGGGTAGGAAACCGTGTGTCATGAAGCTCTCAAATTACAGAACATCATCATCTGGGACGACTTTGATGAAGTCGCGTGACAGTATAATCATTTCAAAAAATCCAATATCTTTATTATCCGTAACTGTTGCCTCCGTGGAAAATAGGTGAAGTGAAATGAAATGAAGCGAAATAAGCTAAGTGGCGGGGGGTGAAAGCATCAATGGTTATCAGGACTGTGGCATGTCGAAAGAATAGAACCCCTCTGGAAGAAGGAAAAGAGGTGCAACCAGAATGAGACAATTGGATGGTGTGTAAGATGACCGAAAAAGATCACTTACTTAATTTACTAATGTTGTTTCCAAAATTACGTGGCTACAATAGACACACTTAGATTTTTGGTTAACCTAGAGTTGCCGTTTCTTAAAATGAACTCATAGGTTTGAAAAACTAGGTCATTCCCGGACATGAACATGTACATATAGGTATAACAAAAATAAAATACCATGATGTATCATTAGCAAGTCACTTATAATAAACTTACTATGCTGTTGAAAAAATAAGAATGATTTCCAAAATGACTTGTTGGTTTGGAAAAAGTTTTAGTTCACAAAATACACTTAATATTTATTAGCGACAAAAATAAAATATATGCACAATACGCTACTGTTAATTATTATTAAAGGGTACCATTTCCTTAACAATAGCAATATTTTAATTTTAAAGTAAATAATTACAAATGAAATATTAAACATTAATTATAAAGTATAAGTGAAAAATGAAACTATACAATCGTTTTTCCTTCTTTTTTTTTTAAGAAGCGTCTGTCAATACTTTTCTTGTGTGCCCATTCTTAAGAGCATCTTGTCGAAATTTCGGCTTCCCAATCAAGTTTTCCTTTTCGGAACGAGGAAAAATTTTTTCTAATGGATGAACAAATAAGTACATAATGCTAAAAATAAAACAAATTTACACTATTTTAATTCAAACGCAATGTCTCAACATAATAAACATCGTAAACACTTGTCAAGTGAGTAACTTACGTGTAATTGTCACCTAAGCAATCAGCGTTACAGTTTTTTCTGGACTGATAAAATCCAGGACTTTTCTCTCTCTCTCTCTCTCTCTCTCTCTCTCTCTCTCTCTCTCTCTCTCTCTCTCTCTCTCTCTCTCTCTCACACACACGCGCGCGCGCGCGCGCACACACACACACACACACACACACACACACAAGATGGCATATCCGGGAATATGAGTGGACAGACGACAACGCTAGTTAACCACTTGAAGCAATGAAGTTCGGCTTTATCTATATACTTTCGCACACTGAGAACGATAAGTCGGAGAAAACGCGCCCCCCCCACACACACATAAACAACAGAAAAACATCATCGTCACAAATCAATGGCGTAACAAAAGCTATTATTTGGGGGGGGGGCAGACAAGCTTGATTTTCCTCAGGACAAATGTGAAATTCAAGATTCTTTCCATATGATTTTATTAATTCTTTGCGTCCCAAAGTTTCTGAGTAAAGCAACGAGCACTATAAGGATTGCAAAAAATATGGAAAAGCACTGACTTCAAAATATTTATCTTGATTAATTGTTATTCAAATTATAATTGAAAAAAGAAGTTTTGTGTCATTAGGAGTCAGGTTAATTCTAAATTTGTATCCTTAATAAATCTGTGAAAGTGAATCTTTCTGAAGATATTTTGAAAACCCCGGTTTAATACACCTCCGTACTTTAATTTAAGAATGTCCCAAGAACGTCTTAAGCGACTTATAGTTTGTGTTAACGTACATTGTTTTTATGTAAAATCCAGAAATAAATTTTTTTATTTATCCGAATTAAAGTCAACGAACTGTTGGTGTACCTGAACAAAGACGACGGTTCAAACCATAGACATATTAGACTAGAGGAATCATGACACAGACAACCCTTTAAGAAATGCATCTGGACGAAAAAATGAAGGTAGGCTCTCCCTTCGTTTCCTGGGAAGTACATAATATTTTTAAGGCTGCAAATCCATACGTGTTTTACCAAATGTTGGGTGATTTTCATTACGAAAACTCTGTTTTATTAATTTACAAATATTGTAGTTCCTTTTATTTCCACGATTTTTATAAATCTTATATTAACACATGCAACTGGGTTAGGAGTAGCTCTACGTTAAGTAACTGTAGAATTCTCCTGAAATCTGTAATAGCTTTGGGGGGGGGGATTGATCCACCTCCGTAGTTAAGCCACTGTGAGTGCTTCAATATTATCGCACAGCATTCTGCAGCGTGGCATGTGTCAATCGTCACAGCCGTGTCAGTTCCAGGCTTACTCCTTCGTCCTCTCACACGAAATCCCGCACTGTAGGCCTATATAGGCCATGAGCTTAAATCCCCGACTGACCTTTCAAAACCATCGTTATTAGTCCATTCGCTCACAGATTATGACCCCTCCATATCCGTACAAAATGAGTCGACGTTTTGACAATGTTTATTGTCATCACCAGGGCCTGTGTATGAAATACAAAAGAAACACAACGGAACAATTAAATATTTGGGTGAACGTGGTCGTGTATGTGAGTGTGTGTGCGTGCGTTTGTATGTATCATTGTATATGTGAACACTTGAGATAGTTTGTTTACATCTTCCAATATTATCTTTAAGAAAACGAGAAAATTATAGT
This sequence comes from Magicicada septendecula, assembly GCA_034769895.1. Taxonomy (NCBI): domain Eukaryota; kingdom Metazoa; phylum Arthropoda; class Insecta; order Hemiptera; family Cicadidae; genus Magicicada; species Magicicada septendecula. The sequence goes on from CM068376.1 coordinate 105,486,720, forward strand.
ATGACAGAACTTAATTTATACAGTATTACAATTTAAATTACTATATGTAATGATATTTTAATTAATTAAACAAACAGTAATCAACAATTGGATATTAGATTGGTACACAAATTGTTTATGTACATAGTTGAACATCCCCTAATTTGGTTTTAGTTATAGGTAATAATTTTACTATGCCATATGTTGACTGCTGTATGTTAAATAATGACAAAGATTATGGTGTTGGTGTAATGTGTGTGTGTGTACACATACGAGTTTTGATACAAAATTTCGTGCACTTTTGGAATTTTCTTTGCTGGAAATATCCAGTAGCGGGAACAAATCGCCCGTGGAAAAATCGGCTAACAGTAGAGTAGAGAGTGGCAACTTTGCGTCCAGCCAAACAACTAAACGTTAAATAATTTTACACTCAGTACGCGCGAGACATACTTTTCACTTCAACATACTATTTTAGAAGTGTCAATATTATTATACCATGTTTTAATTTCTAAGTTTTATTGTTTAAGTATTAATTATGTTAAGCGACTTATACACGTTTCCTCTCATACTTCAGTGGCCGACACCACTTTACAGGCTAGAGCAATAAGTAGTCAACCCTTTCTGCCATATTTGAAAGATCGAAACTGCAATCAGTCAATGTTTTCCTCACTAGGTTTTCTTAATATTTTGTTTACTATTACCAAAGAAGCTACAGCACATGAACCATTAGTTTTTTTCACAATAACCGATTTTAATTTTTTGTTTTGGTTTTAATTTTTTGATACTTATTATATACTTTTTACATTTCTGTTATATAACCAAACTATTTTTTTTTTAATTTCCATTTGATTTATAACTATTCCATCTTCTGAATGTACGTCAAACTCTCTAAACATTTTCGGAGGATTTTTATTTGTTCCCTGTTTCTGTAGAATTACTGAATTTTGTTTTACCCAGGTTTAGTAGGTTTTTCTTCTTGTTTGCTTCCTTAGACCAAAAACTGACCTGTCGTATCTGAAGCCGCTTTCTTGAGACTCAACATTCAACTGTTTGAGGAGTTATTCGTTGTTAGCTTGTTATTCAAGCTTTCCAAGGCGTTATTTTTGCTACGCCTAGCATTTCCGCAACGCCATATGTCTACTGCAAGTTCGGAGTTTTTCGAGCCGCGGTTAGTTACATAACAGTGAAGGAACGTTACTGTTTTGTTTGCATGAATAAACGTAGTGTTTTGTTCATGAGACCGGACGATATTTAAGCCGACTGGAATAACCGATTGTTTTTGTAATGTTAGTACACCTTCTGTGTGGGTGCATTTAGTGTTTTAGCCATTTTGGTTGCACAGTTTAGATTTTCCCAGGGGACCGAACCCCCCCCCCCCCCGCCAGAGGGTCGAAAAATGTCGACGAGGAGTTTTGTTAATTATTTAATTTTCGAGGGTGTTTTATTACTTCTTCGTCTGTATAATATAGTAATGACTCTTTTTTTAAATATACAAACAAGTTTATTACACAGCATTTGCGTATACGTTTGAAATATGCAATATAGGAAAATCAATGAAGTCAATAATTGTCTTGTAAACAAGTTTCAATAACGCGTATTTTTATTGTGTCATTACAGTTTACGTTAATATGATTGATTCCAGGACGTTTTTTATCACACGTTTTTCAGCCACTTTGAAGTTAGTAATACTGATTAGTCATATGCCGTTTTTTCTTTTGTTAAGGTCGACTCGACCGGAACCCCCCCCTCCAAATTCTATATGCGTCACTGGCATTTGCCAGCTACTTAAGAGTTGTGTTTTGGTCTACTAGGCGATTTTATTTTAATGTTCTACATTGCTTGAAGAGCTTGCATTAAGCCTTATGTAAAGAACGATATAAACTACTACAACGGGGGAAAGTGAGCCTGGTATGCATTACCGAGCGCTTTACAAGTGGTACAAAAGCTTCAGAGACACTGGGCTGGAAATCGTGATACCACGGTGAATATTGTCGTACTGTATTCTATGAAATTTTATTATTAGTTGCTACGGTCATTAAAGAGTACTTTTGTGACACTTAGGTGACGGTATTCGTAGGAATCAACCAGATTTAAGGAATTAAGGTTTATGGAACTTGTACAACGATAATACACCACCACACACTTTATTGCTTGTTCAAAAATTTCAGCCAAAAGAAACATCGTAGCTACACTGCACATGCCGTCTTCGCCAGATATTTCCCCATTTGGTCTTTTCCAATTTAATGGAAAGGTAACGTTTCGTGACTTTTGAAGACATACAACGAAATTCACTGAGCGAACTGAATGCTAAAAGAGCATAATATAAATGTTTTGAAGACTGAAAACTTAGCATAATTTCGTTATACCCAACGGAGATTATTTTGAAGGGGGCATTATAAATAGAAACTGATAAAGACATAATTTTTCAAATAAACAAATGCTGAATGAACTTTTGACAAACCTCACACTTACGGTGATTCACTGTAAACGCTTTTTCTTACTTTTATGAGTTCTATTTCTTCACATCATTTGCTATCTTCTCCACCTTTGTGATAATAGTTTTTTCTCTTCACCTCAATATTCTCCAAATTTCATGTGTTTAACGGCCTCTCGATTTATTTTTGATCTCTCTCTTAGAGGGAAACTGGGGGTTCAAACTCAGCCCTCAGGGCATATCTGGACCACAGCATCCGCGATCTGGACCGCAGCATCCGCGACTTTTTCGCTGATCTGTGTCCTGGACCCACAGCATCCCGATGGACCACAGCATCCGTGAATAAATTTTTTTTATTTTTTTTAAATTGATTTTTTTTTATTTTTTTAATTTGATGTTATTATTTTTTTAATTAAATTGATTTGGTGGGATGAGGTTCAATGGACCACCAGCATCCGTGAATATAATTTTTTATTTTTTTAAGAAAGCTGATTTGCATATCAGTGGGTGGTGTTGGGTGTGAGGTTGTTTTTTTTTTTATTTCATATCAGTGGGTGGGGATGGTTCCAACTCGATGCATTATAGTGTATATTAAAATATATGATCAGGTGTACCAACCTTTGCATGAGTTCAAATTTGTCGTGTGTTATAATGTATATTAAATCTATATGATCAGGTGTACCAACCTCTGTATTATTATTATAGTGTATAGATATTTTATATGAGCAGGTTTGTCAACATTTTCTGTGGCGGGGGGAGGGAAATTCAAATATGTGTTATATTGTGTATGTATAGAGCAGATCTGTCAACATTTTTTTCTCTTCTGTGGTGGGAAATTCAAACTATATGATCATAATTGGTACTCTCTCTCGCTCTCTCACACGTTGTGTATGTCTCTCTCACTCTCTCTTGTTGTCAAACCGTTCTCCTCTCTCTCGGTGGTCAGTACCGAGCGCATGTATATGAAATTAGAAAGTTTATATTTATTCGACAAATATTAACGTCCTCTCTCTCTCTCTCTCTCTCTCTCTCTCTCTCTCTCTCTCTCTCTCTCTCTCTCTCTCACCCTCACACGTTTCAACTATGCAATCTCTCTCTCTCTCTTACCGTGTACATTGAGTAGTCGGTGTGTGACGAATAAATAATTTTAGCGCTCTCTCGTTGTCAAAACGTCGTATTCATTTTTCAATGTATTAAATAATTAATTAATAGTTTTATAATGCAGTCAGTGTGATTGATCCTTGTTAGAAATATATATATTTGGCGTCAATGAACTACTTACCTGTTGTATTGTTACAGATGACAAATCCATACGTTAACGGCCTAGCAATCTGGTACAATACTTCTGTTTTAAGGTTGCAGTTTACACACACACATAGGTTCAGTAGTGTATAGCGAAATAAATTAAAATTATACACAAACATGAAAACGGTGTCTGAAATTCATACAAATTTTCTGATGTAACAGTTCACAAAAATAAATTAATTGTACACATGTTCAGAGGTGTAGAGTGAAATAAAATAAAGTCATAATTTGTTTAAATGATTAAATATATTGTAACATTCACAATATAAAATTCACAATTAAATAAATACATTATAAATTGATATTTTTCGAAAGTTTATATATAAGTGTGTGTCGTACTTGTAGAAGAAGCAACCTGCAACATAACAATACAACAACATTAAAATCATGTTAAATATCACGCACACGCGCGCGCACGCACACACACACACACACACACACACAGACGTACACGCACACAGACGCATACGCACACACATACATACATACAACGTGCATACGTTTGACTTGAATCATGTACATGTAGGTCCAATAAAACATATAACAGATTTAAATACGCAACGTAATCACACACATACATACATACAACGTACACACGTTTGGGTTACACCACACGCGCACGCACACACACACACAGACGTACACGCACACAGACGCATACGCACACACATACATACATACAACGTGCATACGATTGACTTGAATCATGTACATGTAGGTCCAATAAAACAGATAACAGATTTAAATATGCTATAGTCATTGTAAGACGTTACAATCCTTGAAGTGTTTTGTCCTTTCATCAAACTTTGTAAATTAGAATCTGCACTACATTCAAACATACACACACACAATGATAAAAAAATTGTTTATTAAAAGTATTTTGTTACCTTAACGAGGTACTATTTCCATATGTACTGTTTGATTCCTCATGCCCCGAAACACGAGATGTAGGTCGCTGGGGCTTATATGACGGAGCTCTTCATCTGTAAAGACGCCAGCATACCTCTTAGGTAGATATACACGATAGCGTAGCTCACCATCTTCCAACGTTACAAGCACAGACTTCCCATATTTTGTGTCCACATGCACCATGTTAACAATCGGATACTGCTTGTTCAATGTTAATTCTGCACACCGTTTGTACTCAATAGCAGAAACTGCATTGAATTTTGTGATAAACGACATTATTTATGAGAAGTGAAGACGTCTGTATCAAACTAGGTGGAACTAAACAATGACTACAAAGAAGACTAGTGAAAGTAATGGTGGTGGTGGTGGTGATGTGGTCATTAGGAAAGTTCACGTTCATCGCCTGAAGCTTTGCATGTACATACACACAGGCAGAATTACCGCTGTTACAAAATATATATATTAGGAAAGACAAGCCCACAGACTACTAGAAATAGTTATCGTCTGAAAAAAAAGAAACCACACATTACGAACTAATATCGTTACAATAATAATACATAAACTTACGTTTACGGTCGTCCAAACTGAAGTATGGAGTGGCAATAACTATAGATATCACAGTAAGAATTTTTGTTGTTGTTTTTAACAGGTGATGTTTTTCATCTTCTGAAGCTTTGCATACAGAATTATGACTGTTACATAATATATATTAGGAAAGTCGACAGAAATAGTTATCGCCTGCAGCAAGAATTTTTGTTGTTGTTGTTTTTAACAGGTGGTGTTTTTCATCCCCTGAAGCTTTGCATGTACATGCATGCAGAATTATGGTTGTTACATAATATATATATTAGGATGTGCTGAGTCAAAAGATTCAGCGCTAGTTCAGTCATTTTATTGGCAGTTTTGACGTTATTGGCAGTACGAAATTTAAGGCAGTAATTAGTGCTGCGCTCTACCCGTGGATAGGAAAAATTAATAGTTTAGACAACGGCGGTTGGGGGGCGGCACTTGCCGACTCTCAGTGGTATGAACGTTCCTAGTGCTGCGTCCTGGCGAGATTTTCCTTACACAAACGGTGACGAAGCTGAGATACAAGTTAAGGTCTGTCTGGCTACATACCGCGTGGGTGACGATCGACATTATATTCCTTCGGTGGAGAGTAGAATTAATTCCATCTTCTACTTCTAATAACTATGGAAAAATAGTTTCTTAAACGACTGCGGTGAGTTTTTCAACAGCGAGAGTAGTCAGATTCCTTCTTATGGGGACCTGTGCGTCAATTTTAGTTTTACACGTGTGGAAATCTTGAACTCAAAACACCGTTCCCTTCTTAACTTCCTCACAACCAATCAACAACTAGAAGACAAATTGAGGGAAAACCCAAGTGTGAGGTACAGACGTTAATAAATATAAGTTACAGAAGAATTGTGAGGAGAGTTCCTGAAGAGAGTTAAAATGTGATGAAGGAGGGAAGCATCGGAGAGCCAACACTAACGTCGTCGCCGCATCAACAAAGTGTAAGAAGCATTGTTTTTAACAACTTGAAAGTTTCAGAAAGGAGTTACTTCTTTTGCGAAAATATTATATTGTGACAGATACCATAAATAAGGAAAGTGTATTATTAAAGAACATTATTTAAATTAAGTAACTGCAAAACTATTTAAAAAGTTTTCGTTATTTTATAAGTATAGTTTATTCTAACTAGTTCTCGTTATCAATGTAAATGAAAACGTATAATATAATTTGTAATAAAATGTAGATCAGTTTAATAGCCAACTAAACATTTCTCTCAGATGCCTCAATTTTTGAGCCCTCAAAACCACCATACTCTTGTAAGTGCTAGTGTTGATACTTCAGATTTTAAGTATTTAGTTTTAGGGTTAGAAATAAATTATTGGTTAGTCATTAGACCAGTTTTAATAGCAAAAACTAATGTTAAAAGTTTTGTTCGTTTACTCTAAAGAGCATTCATATTTTCGTATTTATTCATAGATTTACTGCTCACTACGTGTTAATACACAGTATACAAAGTGTTTTACACTAATTGATACTGTGTCCAGCTTGAGAGGGCGTGGCATTTATCTTGCCCTGTACTGTCGTGGTAGAGACAGTGTGCCGCATTGATAGAGGGAAAGAAAATTTAAAGCCATTTCGATGAAAAATAGTAAGAAAAATACACGAGCCAAAAGGAAATAAGCGGATTAACAAATAGAGACATTAGTGAAATTCTGAGGGAGAGGAAACGGTTAAGTAATAAAACCATAAAAAGTTAAATTTTATGAAAATGTAAACAGGAAGGAAGGTCATCCAACTGGAAAATCGATAATGAAGTGGAAGTAACAAAAAACACACTGTCTGGCTACATACCGCGTGGGTGACGATCGACATTATATTCCTTCGGTGGAGAGTAGAATTAATTCCATCTTCTACTTCTAATAACTATGGAAAAATAGTTTCTTAAACGACTGCGGTGAGTTTTGATTACATTATTTTAATTATATATTAAATTTCACTGGAGAAAACGTTTTTTTTAGTAAGCTTGAGTAAGCGTACCCACTTGTCGAATCATGCATTGTGAAATACGTAATTGTTGTAAAGTTTTTATAAACCGATAAAACTAGATTATTGGAGTGTCTGAATCTCGGCCCTAAAACCTAAAGTACATTAACAACAAAATAATTAAGTTTGAACTTTCATTAACACCGATGTAACGAGATTGTGTTGTGCACTTAACCTATTGCACCATGCGTCGTCATTAAGTGGTATAAAGTTTTGCTACAATGACAGTAAAACTTTATACATATATATATGGGAACTTACTCAGGCACGTTAAATGTAAATCATGTCAAATTCAAATTAATGGTGTTCTCAAAATTATATGTAGTAAAAAACTATGTGTTTTAAATAAATTCTGCACCACGTGGTAACCACAATTTCACTCTAAGTTATAAGTTCATAAGATGTTACAGAGCCAAGATAAATTATTATATTGCAAAAAGCAACTCACATTCGGTGAGGTTCAGTTTATAAAGAATCATTGTTAGAGAGTTTTTTAAATAAGGCATGTTGGCCAAAATAATTTTACCAAGTTTCATTATGTAGCCCATAACTAGGTGTTGCCTTTATATATGTATTTTGGAGGGTGTCCAAACAGTGGGGGCATTTGTGTGTGGTCTCTCACTAAAAATATAATGTGTGATCAGGGTTCGCCGATCAGAGACAGAGTCCGGCTACATGACTGAACAAATTCCATCTTAAAAGCTCCACACTCGCCACCGAAGAGAATTAGCTCACCACAACAACAACACCAAATGCCAATCATGAGATCGCCACATATTCATAAAAGAGAATATCCTTCTGGACCCATAAGCAGGTGAAAAACAACCATTTATAATTAACACATAGAATCAACATGGCACCACCAGTTATACATAACCATCAGTTTCTACCGTTCAAGTAAACATTCATTTGGATCCCCAATTGATGGGACAGTTTAGTGTGTACACTAAGACAAAGAATTAATTGTAAAATTTCAATATATTTATAGTAAATTGTCAGTTCAGAGACTGACATGGTTACAAGACAGCATCCAACATAGATTCCCACTCATTTCATTATAGGGGTTTCTCTACAGAGTTAAAGTCAGTTTTGTTTTTAGTAATTTTCTCAAGTTTGATTTACTATGCATAAAAACATATTTTCTCTTATTTTTAAAATCAGTTTATTTCATTTGTATAAAAAGATTACTGGGGAGGTAGGCGGATTTTTAACTAGTTTCAACCAAGCTATGCATGTCGAAACACTTTTCAACTTGTTTGTCGAGACTTTGTCGAGACTTGTTTGTTGAAACAAGCCGAAAGTTGAATGAACATGTCTGTCTCTGACCTAAGTGTATTTTTTATAAGGTGCTAATATTGTGCAATTTTTCTCTTTTCATTAACTGGCCCTATTTAAGTATATATAAATTCTTTATACTAATTCTGATAACTGGGGGGCGTTAATTATTTTAAACAATTTTTATTTCTCACCTTAATTAAGTATTTTAGCACTTAGCCACTTAGGCACTTACCTTTGAATTTTTATTAGGTCCTAGGGACATTTGTATGCGATACATTCTCTTATACACATGACGTGCAATTAACCCACACCATGTGGGTACTATTATAAATGTAAATTTCTTATCCTAATTCGGATTATTATAAACGGAAAAGTTAGAATTTATATACACCAGAAGGGTAATATAAAAAAGGGCGTGGCAAGAGACCTTTATGTATTTTATGTACACTGTTGTATAATGTATTTTTTTGTCCTGTGGAACATGTTATGTCTGTATATTTCTGTGTACATTTTGGGGGATATATATATATAAATATTATGCATTACTGTACTTTTGGTGGGAACTTGGGATATAGGGATTTATTATTCAGGGTCTTTTACAACAGAAAGTTAACACATGTAGGCATGTGGATATATCCTTTTTAGTTTGTTTTTTTTTAATGGAGGTATTCTATCTCAATAATCGTGGCTGATCATTTCTTTAAATAAATTATTTATTTTATTTAACAGTATAACAAGTATAGGAAGTGTCACCTTTAAAGTTCATTTAATTGGTTGAGTAATTATTTTAATTATTAATAGTAACTGGGAATGAAATCATTTATCTTCATTAATTTATATACTGCATTTTAAAAGGAACACATAATATAAATTTTATATTTTATTAAATAGTTTAATGGGAGCTTTATTTTGAGGTTAATGATTATTTTAAAATTTCAATTCATTGATGGTGACATAGCAATTATTTTTTGGATTCCGTTAATATTTTTCAGGTGGCCTTGTTGAGAGGGTATACTTCTTTATTTAACCATTTAAAGGGGAATTATAAATCACTGTTGTTTTTTTTATTATTGTTGTTATGAGATAGAATAATAAAATGGGATTGTTAATTATTTGATTCTTGCGTTTTCATTGGAAGTCCCGTCATACTGGACCCGGCACAATTTTTTGCTTCTCTAGGCCTTAGCCTAGTTTTAATTAACTTGTGGCCCCTCTTTACAAAAAGAAATATTCTTTTTGTTTTAACTACTCAAGATGAAGTAGGGGTTACATTTGGTAGCAGAGCGCGCTTACGATGAGGGTCAACCCGAGGGTCCTGTGGGTGTGACGGGGCTTGCAAACTTAGGAAATATTTTGGAACTTTCACAATGTTAAGTTCAAATAGAACTTAGAAAAATTTTAAAGGCCCTATATCCCCAGTGAAAATATTTTTTGTTAGTTTTAAGGTTTGAAATATATGTATATGTACTTGCCCGCCTTGCATAGTGAATAGTGCCACGTGGTAGGAAATATTAGAAGGGGAAATCCCTGGGCAAGACTTATCGCAGTCGGTGCTTGGTTAGTTTGAGTTTACCTTGCCCATGTTCGGGGAGGTGTTGTTTTTTTTTGATTATGCGGTATGGCCCGATCGGCAGTCGGTTTCTTCCGATAAATGGTAGCCGGAAGTAACCTAAGAAATGGTTAAAATAAATTTTCGTTGGTTGGTATTTTGTTTTTCGTGTTGTGTGTGTTGTGTGTGTGTCGCGTTCCTTTTGTCTGGTGTAATCGAGTGTGAGCTGTTCAGGTAGTGGGTTAGTTCTCGCATCGGTAGGTGGACCCGCAGTCTACTCTTTGGAAGAACAGTACTTGGGTTTTTCAGATTCTGGTTTTATTTAAAATAAGTTTTAAAGTTTATGTTAAGTGTGCCGACCACGAAGTGAGGATGACTTCAATGAATCCTGAGTTGTTTTTAAGGGAGGAAATTGAGTTCGAGCTCCGGGCCCGGGGTAAAGAAACCCGAGGCAATGTCCAAACCTTACGACGGCTGCTCCGTGAAGCGCTGGCCGCGGGTGATGCGCTCTCCAGGGTCACTATCACTGACCCCGAGAGTGAGTGGGAACGGTGTACGGAAAAATGGGGTGAGCTGCAGGAGTTGGCTCAATCCGTCGAAAGTTTGGAGGAGGGACCGGGATGCTCTCTCGTTTTCCGGCGGATCCGGCAACGTATGCAGCACTTGATTCATCGGCTGCAGAATTTACTGGCACAAGTCAGTGAACCGCCATATATAATACCGCCACCATATAATATAACAGACATAATACAGGAGATTACCTCGACCCTCGAAGGGTCACCACCGGTAAGAGCATCCACCCCAATTCCGGTTGTGGAGGAGTCCGTGGTCTCAGCGGTGAACACTTCTTCATACAGAGAAGTAGAGCCTGTACTGACTGGTTCGGGGGCGGCAACGTACAACCACCTGCCCAACCCACTTGCCCATATAATACAACAACTTCCAGTCGTGGACGGACTGGAAGCAGACAAACTATTACCTTTTTTCAAAATAGTCTTTGAATTGAAGGACTATCCGGGTATGCTGGAGCGAACGGTGCTCGAACTCATCTTCCCCTACTGTCGCGGTACCATGGCTGACAGGGTGGCGGAGGTAATGCGACGCAAGGAAGGTGTGGATGAGTTCCACCGGGTGGTGCTGAGGGCGTTCGTACCCAGTAGACTGATGGAGCAATTGCGCCATCGTCATTTTTATAAAGTTCAGGCACGGGGCGAAACATTGGCCCAGTACGTGCTGCGAATGCGCCAGGTAGCTCGTATTCTGGGAATGGGAATGTCGGAGGAAGTGGTAGTACATCACATTCTCGACGGCGTCTCTGCCGACGACCGTCTGCGACTAGTTTTTGCACAGCGGCCGCAGTGGTTTACCGACCTGGAGCGACTCTGCGTTATGACGGAAACCATGCAGATGACCGACCAGGCGAGCGGAAACAGTAGACGAGCCGAACCAAGACCTCAGACATCGGAAGGGACCAGAGAGCCTACCTTCCCCCGACAGGCCCAGCCAGCTCGATATCGTCAGCAAACAACTTCAAATTCAGTGATTTGTTATAATTGTAACCGCCCGGGACACGTGGCGAGAAATTGTACGCGAGGGCGCGCGCGACCAGCACCACCTATGTCTAGACCAGCGCCAAAAAACTAAGTAGACAGGGGAAGATATTTCGGAGGATGTCTTCCCCCCGCTTCAATTCTGTTCAACTTCCGCCGACCTCCAGGCAGTCGTTAAAAGACCAATCTTCTAATATCAAGGTCCAGTCCGCTACCTCGCAACAACTTTCTGTATGCCCCTTTCTGTCGCTCGAGGTAAAGGGGGGTCAGCTCAGAGCCTTAGTTGACTCCGGTTCAGCCCGATCCATCATTTCATCTCGGGTACATGCGGACCTTGAACGACAGGGTTTAATTAAAAGGTCAGACAAGTCATCTGCAATATGCTGGACGGCATTCCGGGAAATCTTGCCTATCTCCCGGGTTACTTCCTTTAAGATCAAAATCGATGGGTTTTCTTGGGTGTGGTCTTTTCTGGTTTCTCCTGCTCTGGGAGTGGATTGTATCATTGGTGCCGATTTCATCGCAAAAAGTGGTCTCGTGCTGGACATCCAAGCGCACCAATGTTTTTTTAAATTTAATCGGGAGGTTTTAATTCCGTTCCTTGGGTACCAGGGCGCTAAGCCGGGTATCCAAGAAGTAGCTTGTCCCGATTCTGCACGAGACCATCTCACTCCATCCCAGCAGACGGCCTTAGATCATTTGTGTGAGGAATTTCCCGAGGTGTTAACTCCTACTTTGGGACTCACACACCTGCTGGAATACAAAATCAGCCTTACAGATTCAAAAATAGTGAGGTCACACCCTTACAAGTTTGCCCCTCCAAAGATGACCATTCTGCGAGAGAAGGTTCAAGAATTATTGGACCAAGGGGTGATTGAACCTTCTCATTCCAGCTATGCCAGTCCAGCATTTTTAGTGCCAAAGCCTGGTGGCAAACAAAGAATGGTTATTGATTACAGGAAGTTGAACGCCAATATCGAGGTGGATTCTGTTCCCCTCCCGGATTTACATTCGGCCTTTGATTGGTTCAGTGGGGCCAGATTTTATACCATTATCGATCTGAACGCGGCCTATCATCAGATACCTCTTGCCCAAGAAAGTAAACCATATACGGCTTTTTGTGTACCCTGGAATTTGTACCAGTACACAAGGGTTCCCATGGGTTTGGCTATGGGGGCCCAGACACTTACTCGCCTTCTCGACACTGTCTTTCACGACATCAAATTCCGTTTCGTCTATAATTATCTTAACGATCTTTTGGTATATAGCGAGACTTTCGAGGATCATCTGCGGCATTTAAGAGAGGTGTTGGGTCGCTTAAGAGAGGCTGGCCTCACTGTCAATCCCGAAAAGGTTCGTTTCGCCCAAGAGAGTATTTCTTTCTTGGGCCATTTAATTTCATACAAGGGCGTGACGGTAGACCCAGAGAGGACACAAGGCATCCGTGACTTTCCTCCGCCAAGGGATGCGAAAGGCATAGCGAGATTCGTCGGTATGATAAATTTTTATCGGCGTTTCATACCGAATATCGCTGAAATTGCCGCTCCCTTGAATGAACTGAGGAAGAAGGGGGCAAAGTTTACATGTGGGGAAAACCAACAGAAGGCTTTCGCTACCTTAAAGGAAGCCATCATTTCCCCACCGGTGTTGCGGATGCCCGACTTTTCAAAGCCGTTCATTTTGCAGACGGACGCGAGTTCGGTTGCGCTCGGAGCGGTCCTTTCCCAAGTTATTGACGACGCTAGGCAGCCTGTGGCTTTTATCTCACGCACGTTGACCCAGCAAGAACGTAAATCATCCATTTATGAGCTAGAGTGTTTAGCTGTTGTGTACGCTCTAGATAAGTTCAGGCGTTTCCTGGAACATGCTAAGTTCCTGCTCGAGACCGACAATCAGGCTCTCTCATGGCTTCTAGCTCATCCCCGGCAACTGGGTAAAATTGGTAGATGGGTGGTGAAAATCTCATCCTTTAAGTTCACCGTGCAACACATCAGGGGATCCCAGAATGTGGTTGCAGATGCCTTATCCCGTATGTTTGCCCAACCCAGTGATGCCCAAGCTGAGCAACCCTGTTCCGTTCTTCTTGATTTTCCATTAGCCTTCACTGATGTGTTACCCCATCAGTTAAACGACGAAGTGCTGGGTCAAGTCATCCAAAATATTAAGCAGGGTAACGTACAGGCCCCTTATTTCTTGTCCAAGGGAGTCCTTTGTTGTCGAGAAAGAAAAGGACGAGCACCTAAAATCGTGCTGCCTAGCAAATTACTGCCCATGGTCTTCAGTTATTACCATGATTCCCCAATCGGAGGCCACAAGGGAATTTCGAAGACCATTTCCAGTATTAGGAAACATTTTATCTGGAAGGGCATGGATAGAGACATCGCGACGAGAGTAAAAAACTGTCATCTGTGTGGCTTGAGCAAGCCTGCCCAGAACACGAAATTACGGTTGTTATCTTCTGAGGTGGCGAGCAGACCAATGGAAAAGTTATTTATTGACTACGTGGGGCCGTTCCCCCGTAGCAAGTCAGGTAATGCTTACCTGCTTGTTTGTGTAGATGCTTTTTCAAAGTTTGCCTGGCTACTGCCCTTACGACAGGCAACCGCTCGTTTGACCATCAACGCTTTACAGAACCACGTTTTTCAGCATTTCGGTCTTCCGACCATCATTGTCTCGGACAATGGCCCGCAATTTATTTCAAACCAATTCAGGCGTATGTGTTTCGCCAGTGGCATCAAACACGTAACCACTTCCCCTTATTACCCACAACCGTCCCATGCGGAGAGATTCAATCGGAATCTCCGGTCCGCCTTGATTGCTTATCACGCTGAGCAACAAACCACCTGGGATCAGAATCTGAAGTGGTTACAATTAGCATTCAACACGGCCAGACACGACAGTCATCAGGCCGTGCCCTTTGAAATTTTGTTTGGATTCTCGCCCGCACTCCCGTTGACCAACCTATGGGATATCGAAGATCTTCTGCCGCGGGAGCCCAATCATAGAACTGCGGAGAGATGGAAAATGGCTCGGAAGAATTTGCTGTGAAGTTAACATAGCTCAGACAAAATAACGATAATGTAGACGCACACGTAATCACACATCCGACGTGCATGCACACAGACGCATACGCAACACGCGCACACACGAACACATAGACGCACACGCACACACATACATACGACGTTGACATGAATCATGTTAGGTCCATTACGTTGTGTTGCACTGACTCGAAATTTATAGATGACTTCCATACAGATTTAAATAATACTTTCATGCTTTTGGCTGTCCTAAAAACATATCTATTTCATAGGACGTTATGTATTACAACATTTTTAATTTCGTTTAGCAACACTCGTAGACGGACATGGGCGATAGCTATTTATGTATGAAAGTAAGCCATGTGTCAAATTAGAAAGTGAAAGTAAAATGCATTGATTTAGACACCAAACCTCTGAACATACATGCAATTAATATCAATATCTGTGATGTGTGTGAGAGAGACAATTTAATGTGCATCAACTTTCAAACGTGTACGCTACCGCCGTATGATATATATATACACACAAGACGACATGTCACTATTTCTCATTTGTATGAAACACTCATCGTACAATCGGCTATTGTGTATAACAACAACAACATTTAAGAGGTAAGTAAAAGATTTGCATATGTTACTAAGTAAAAAAAAAAAAAACATAATTTTATTGAATATTCAGATTTTATTTAAATTGTGCTTATAGTCGTCTATTTGATTTTTTGGTCTGTTGCCTAATGAAGCACATGTGCTTAGGTCAGTTACTGTTGTCAAGAACGGTGTTTTTGTTTGACAGATATTTTTGATGTGTTTGTAGATTTCCAATTTTAAGTGTTCTAAATACGCTGTCCTGTCATTATTATTATATGAGGTTAATCTGTATTATTACATGAGTCATCAATCGTTTAACATGAACATCAATCGAGTAACTCAAGAAGCGATTACTGGGTACGTTTATGTACTATACATTTAGACAGAATTTACTGATATCACGAGTAGACCTACTTAAATACGTTCAATACAAAAAAGGATTAATTGCCCTACACCTGAGTGCTGTATTTTACGAATCCGTGCGTATTTGCTACATAAGGATTAATATAATTACTCATACGTCTGATCAATAAGCTCTTTTGACAAATGTAACGAAATTTAGAAATGCATTTTCTCATAACAAAATACAACGTACCCTTTCATTTTATATTCAAACTATTCTTATCTGAAACAGAACGTTATATAGATAATACGCTGTCCTGTTTTAAAAAAAATGTGTGTGTGTGTGTGTGTGTGTGTGTGTGTTGAAAGCCTTATGTATATATTTATATATAGCACATAATGTATATGATAATGAAGCAGGTACTGTTATTATTATTATTATAGGAACGCACGCAGCTATCATCGCTGAGGTTGAATGTACAGAAGTAAACGAGCTTCAGATATGGACGAATACGTACATTCTTTTACAAACCGTCTGAACAGCTATTACAACATCAAACGTCGTGGGCATATTAAAATTTACGTTCCTATATACCCGCATGAGAACGTGAAATTGTCCGATCTGGCTATAATTAATGATTTTTCTGTTATACAAACATTTTTAATGTGAGTGTCTCATAGCATTGTTAATTTCGTTAGTAAACTTGTATATGCCTGCAGGCGATAACTATTTCTGTGGACTTTCCTAATATATATATTATGTAACAACCATAATTCTGCATGCATGTACATGCAAAGCTTCAGGGGATGAAAAACACCACCTGTTAAAAACAACAACAACAAAAATTCTTGCTGCAGGCGATAACTATTTCTGTCGACTTTCCTAATATATATTATGTAACAGTCATAATTCTGTATGCAAAGCTTCAGAGGATGAAAAACATCACCTGTTAAAAACAACAACAAAAATTCTTACTGTGATATCTATAGTTATTGCCACTCCATACTTCAGTTTGGATGACCGTAAACGTAAGTTTATGTATTATTATTGTAACGATATTAGTTCGTAATGTGTGGTTTCTTTTTTTTTCAGACGATAACTATTTCTAGTAGTCTGTGGGCTTGTCTTTCCTAATATATATATTTTGTAACAGCGGTAATTCTGCCTGTGTGTATGTACATGCAAAGCTTCAGGCGATGAACGTGAACTTTCCTAATGACCACATCACCACCACCACCACCATTCCTTTCACTAATCTTCTTTGTAGTCATTGTTTAGTTCCACCTAGTTTGATACAGACGTCTTCACTTCTCATAAATAATGTCGTTTATCACAAAATTCAATGCAGTTTCTGCTATTGAGTACAAACGGTGTGCAGAATTAACATTGAACAAGCAGTATCCGATTGTTAACATGGTGCATGTGGACACAAAATATGGGAAGTCTGTGCTTGTAACGTTGGAAGATGGTGAGCTACGCTATCGTGTATATCTACCTAAGAGGTATGCTGGCGTCTTTACAGATGAAGAGCTCCGTCATATAAGCCCCAGCGACCTACATCTCGTGTTTCGGGGCATGAGGAATCAAACAGTACATATGGAAATAGTACCTCGTTAAGGTAACAAAATACTTTTAATAAATAATTTTTTTATCATTGTGTGTGTGTATGTTTGAATGTACTGCAGATTCTAATTTACAAAGTTTGATTAAAGGACAAAACACTTCAAGGATTGTAACGTCTTACAATGACTATAGCATATTTAAATCTGTTATCTGTTTTATTGGACCTACATGTACATGATTCAAGTCAATCGTATGCACGTTGTATGTATGTATGTGTGTGCGTATGCGTCTGTGTGCGTGTACGTCTGTGTGTGTGTGTGTGCGTGCGCGTGTGGTGTAACCCAAACGTGTGTACGTTGTATCTATGTATGTGTGTGATTACGTTGCGTATTTAAATCTGTTATCTGTTTTATTGGACCTACATGTACATGATTCAAGTCAATCGTATGCACGTTGTATGTATGTATGTGTGTGCGTATGCGTCTGTGTGCGTGTACGTCTGTGTGTGTGTGTGCGTGCGCGTGTGGTGTAACCCAAACGTGTGTACGTTGTATGTATGTATGTGTGTGATTACGTTGCGTATTTAAATCTGTTATCTGTTTTATTGGACCTACATGTACATGATTCAAGTCAAACGTATGCACGTTGTATGTATGTATGTGTGTGCGTATGCGTCTGTGTGCGTGTACGTCTGTGTGTGTGTGTGTGCGTGTACGTCTGTGTGTGTGTGTGTGTGTGTGCGCGCGCGCGCGCGTGTGTGATATTTAACATGATTTTAATGTTGTTGTATTGTTATGTTGCAGGTTGCTTCTTCTACAAGTACGACACACACTTATATATAAACTTTCGAAAAATATCAATTTATAATGTATTTATTTAATTGTGAATTTTATATTGTGAATGTTACAATATATTTAATCATTTAAACAAATTATGACTTTATTTTATTTCACTCTACACCTCTGAACATGTGTACAATTAATTTATTTTTGTGAACTGTTACATCAGAAGATTTGTATGAATTTCAGACACCGTTTTCATGTGTGTGTATAATTTTAATTTATTTCGCTATACACTACTGAACCTATGTGTGTGTGTAAACTGCAACCTTAAAACAGAAGTATTGTACCAGATTGCTAGGCCGTTAACGTATGGATTTGTCATCTGTAACAATACAACAGGTAAGTAGTTCATTGACGCCAAATATATATATTTCTAACAAGGATCAATCCCACTGACTGCATTATAAAACTATTAATTAATTATTTAATACATTGAAAAATGAATACGACGTTTTGACAACGAGAGAGCGCTAAAATAATTTATTCGTCACACACCGACTACTCAATGTACACGGTAAGAGAGAGAGAGAGATTGCATAGTTGAAACGTGTGAGAGAGAGAGAGAGAGAGAGAGAGAGAGAGAGAGAGAAGACGTTGACACAGTTGAAACAAGTGAGAGTGAGAGAGAGAGAGAGAGAGAGAGAGAGAGAGAGAGAGAGAGAGAGAGAGAGAGAGAGAGAGAGAGAGAGGACGTTAATATTTGTCGAATAAATATAAACTTTCTAATTTCATATACATGCGCTCGGTACTGACCACCGAGAGAGAGGAGAACGGTTTGACAACAAGAGAGAGTGAGAGAGACATACACAACGTGTGAGAGAGCGAGAGAGAGTACCAATTATGATCATATAGTTTGAATTTCCCACCACAGAAGAGAAAAAAATGTTGACAGATCTGCTCTATACATACACAATATAACACATATTTGAATTTCCCTCCCCCGCCACAGAAAATGTTGACAAACCTGCTCATATAAAATATCTATACACTATAATAATAATACAGAGGTTGGTACACCTGATCATATAGATTTAATATGCATTATAACACACGACAAATTTGAACTCATGCAAAGGTTGGTACACCTGATCATATATTTTAATATACACTATAATGCATCGAGTTGGAACCATCCCCACCCACTGATATGAAATAAAAAAAAAACCTCCCACCCAACACCACCCACTGATATGCAAATCAGCTTTCTTAAAAAAATAAAAAATTATATTCACGGATGCTGGTGGTCCATTGAACCTCATCCCACCAAATCAATTTAATTAAAAAAATAATAACATCAAATTAAAAAAATAAAAAAAAATAAAAAAAATCAATTTAAAAAAAAAAAAAAATTTATTCACGGATGCTGTGGTCCATCGGGATGCTGTGGGTCCAGGACACAGATCAGCGAAAAAGTCGCGGATGCTGCGGTCCAGATCGCGGATGCTGTGGTCCAGATATGCCCTGAGGGCTGAGTTTGAACCCCCAGTTTCCCTCTACTCTCTTGGTGTGTTTTTTGTTACTTCCACTTCATTATCGATTTTCCAGTTGGATGACCTTCCTTCCTGTTTACATTTTCATAAAATTTAACTTTTTATGGTTTTATTACTTAACCGTTTCCTCTCCCTCAGAATTTCACTAATGTCTCTATTTGTTAATCAGCTTATTTCCTTTTGGCTCGTGTATTTTTCTTACTATTTTTCATCGAAATGGCTTTAAATTTTCTTTCCCTCTATCAATGCGGCACACTGTCTCTACCACGACAGTACAGGGCAAGATAAATGCCACGCCCTCTCAAGCTGGACACAGTATCAATTAGTGTAAGACACTTTGTATACTGTGTATTAACACGTAGTGAGCAGTAAATCTATGAATAAATACGAAAATATGAATGCTCTTTAGAGTAAACGAACAAAACTTTTTAACATTAGTTTTTGCTATTAAAACTGGTCTAATGACTAACCAATAATTTATTTCTAACCCTAAAACTAAATACTTAAAATCTGAAGTATCAACACTAGCACTTACAAGAGTATGGTGGTTTTGAGGGCTCAAAAATTGAGGCATCTGAGAGAAATGTTTAGTTGGCTATTAAACTGATCTACATTTTATTACAAATTATATTATACGTTTTCATTTACATTGATAACGAGAACTAGTTAGAATAAACTATACTTATAAAATAACGAAAACTTTTTAAATAGTTTTGCAGTTACTTAATTTAAATAATGTTCTTTAATAATACACTTTCCTTATTTATGGTATCTGTCACAATATAATATTTTCGCAAAAGAAGTAACTCCTTTCTGAAACTTTCAAGTTGTTAAAAACAATGCTTCTTACACTTTGTTGATGCGGCGACGACGTTAGTGTTGGCTCTCCGATGCTTCCCTCCTTCATCACATTTTAACTCTCTTCAGGAACTCTCCTCACAATTCTTCTGTAACTTATATTTATTAACGTCTGTACCTCACACTTGGGTTTTCCCTCAATTTGTCTTCTAGTTGTTGATTGGTTGTGAGGAAGTTAAGAAGGGAACGGTGTTTTGGGTTCAAGATTTCCACACGTGTAAAACTAAAATTGACGCACAGGTCCCCATAAGAAGGAATCTGACTACTCTCGCTGATGGAAAATTCTCATTTATTATATTTCTGGAGTTTAGCAGATCAAGTGAACTAGCGCATGTTTCTGCTCTGGTCTTGAATTTCGGACGCTTGAGAGTATCTTTGATCTCATTGTCTTACACACTGCAGCTTGCTCTTCCGTTGTCACTAAACCAGCTGGAAGGTTTTAGTCTTCTACTGGCGAGGAGATGAATGGTTCAGTGGTTTCATCGTTGCAGTAATCCATTAATACAACGCTTAATGTCATTTTTACGAGTGAGAAATGGAACATTTACTACATTACATAGCATTTTGTTAGGAAAATTTTGTATTTTCTTATCTCCCGGTTCGGCACATCAGTGAAGCCAGATGCACACATCCAGACTACCTGATTGTATATCCTTACTTTATCGAATAATTTAATTTAGATTTTCTTCCCATTAACCAGTCTACAGGTTACTACTTTGTTTCCCATTCACCAACAGCTTTCATTGCTTTGTTTGCGCTCTTTCCACCTTAACTCGGTCTTATGAATCATGTCCAGATAAATTTGCTGTATTTCCTTAACTAGCGATATAAACCTTTCATAATCGAGGAATGATGAAAGGTTTTATGAGTTTCCATCAACGAATAGACATAATTTTTAATAATTTTTGCGTCGACGTTCCGACAATTTTTATTGTCATCAGGACCTGAGTAAAAGCAATACAGAAATAATTAAACACGCAAACACACTAATTAATTGAGTGAATAACATAAGGTATGATTACTGTAACATAAGGTACATATAATCCGTATAAAAAATCACCTGGTCCTCCAGGCTGGGGGTTTTGCGTCGGGTTAACATCCCGACCAAGTAAAAATAAAATCGTTACGAAAACAACAACCAAGACTCGGGAAGGAATGCCTTCTTGCGAAACGAACTGGAATTAGAATACGGATATGAGGACTGGATCATAGAAACAATCCAAAGTAGAACGTGAGCTAATTCGACATCGAATGTGAGCTTCGAAACATGAACCTCGATTCTACATCGAATGTGAGGACTAAGATGTGCTGGAAGATCTAAGAAGAATGGATGTGAGGGGTACACTGAGAGAGCAATGAATAAGAGACGTTGGAGAATTGGAAGTCAGGGCTAACGTTGAGCTGCAGTGCTAAAGAAGATAGGAAGGTATACATATAATATTCTAAAAACATTATTAAGACATTAGTATAAATTATAGTTGACTGTATATGTGAATCAGTACGGAAAGCAATACATGTCTAATATGTATTATGGCCTGAATACATGGTGTAGGAATGTTTGAGTATTTACATTGTTAAAAGTAAGTATTATATTTAAACCTGTTTTGACTTCTATGTCATTATGAGAGCAGTATTAACACGTAAACAAAACATTCAGATTCAACTTACTCGTTGTAGTTTCTGACATACATTATTAATTATTACTTTTAATACTGGACACTTTTATCTAAAAATACATCTGAGAGTATATAGAACACAAATATGGAATATTAGAAACATTCAATTTTAGGAAAAAGTCATTCCTATATCATGTGGTAATGATCGTTAGTTTATATTCACATTATTGTAAAATGATATTTTATGTAGACATATAGAGATTTGTGTAAACCTATGTATAAATACATAGAAATTCGCGCACACGTGTAAATTCTTTGTCTCTCCTCTTCAGGCCCCCTCCTCTCCCGTTCAGGCTCTCTCCACCCTCCCTTGCTTTTTGACTCTCCCTTTCTCTTTCATTCGCTGTCTTTGACTCTCACTCTCTCTCACACGTGCGCGCGCGCGCATACACACACACACACACGCGCGCGCTCTAATTCACGTATATCACACATACTTAAACTTCGTAAAGTACTAACAACAATTCATACAGAGTTCCTGTCTATTAAGTTATCGCAAACATGTATAGTATAGCGTAGGCCTAACTCTGCACACATACACACTACAGGTGACACTGTATATACGGTATGTATATAGGCCTACAAATATGTATATTCTAGTCTAGGTAAGCGTGAATTAAGCATTAATTAACAACGGCAATGTTTGATTATAATCGAATATATATTTATTTAATTCACGGATTCATAATTACTAGATTGAAGAAACAAACGAATTAGTAGCAAATAATATTATGAGTGAAACACTAACAACTGTAGGCAAGTTACGACACCAAACATACAACTGTAAGATGTTCACACCGTCCACCCAAATTCATAACCCGAAACTCATTTCTTAACTATTTGTTACTGAAATTGGTATCAGTGGCGTATATAGACATTGGCCTGGGGGGTCCGGGGTTGAGTCGGCTGCATACAAAAGATAAAAACAAGTGAAGACTAATCAACATTACCGTCTGTAATGTGGTTGAAAACGTGTGATAGTATCCTGAAATCAGTCTCATTAAAGTAAACAGTAATAATTCAATAAAAAAACGCGTTACTGAAACATTATTTACAAGACACTGACTGAATCGATTTTCCTATATATCATATTTCAGACTTATAGCCTACGCTAATTCTGTCTAATAAACCTGTCTGTATATTAAAAAAAGAGTTACCACTTTACTAGCGTACACAGCTGAAAATAATAATAAAACAGCCTAAAAATTAAGAGATTAAAAAAATTCGTCAACTTTTTCGACCCTCTGCTCCCCCCCCCCCCCCCGTAAATATGTCCCTGATTAGTATACTAATACTGATATTAATTTATTAAATGTAAATTAAAATAAACAAATAAAATTAAAGTAAAATTATATTAATATGACACTTTGTCATGACTAATGATCTTCAATGTAATGGTTGTGAGTAAACAATAATTATTGAAAAAATCGACCCCGTAAAACTGGGTATTACTGTACACATTTTGAAAACTATCAGTTTTCAAAGTGAATACTATCAGTTTTGAAAAAGACTTCTCAGCTGATGCATTCGGTACGCCTACCATCATCTATAAAGACAAACAGATTCTTCTCTCGGGAAGGGGGTGAATTAAAGGCCTTCGCCCTTGAATATTTGGCTATAGTACGTTCAGACGCTAGACGTCTTAAGAATATTTGTCAAAAATGTTTATTAATTAAGCATGTACATGCCCCTATATCATTACTCTCAATAGCGTGGGGTTAGTTTAGAACTTGGCTATTCTATTCGATAGTGACAGTTTTCGTCCGATGAAATTAACCCACGAAGAAGCAGGGCATTAATTCTTTTAGCAACTGCTGCTTAACAAAAAAAAAAAAAAACAAACAAATGAAAACAATTAAATATGTCAGTAAGCAAGCAAGGGAAATGACAAGGCGATTCTGTATCCAATTAAATGGTGAGTGAACTGAACGTTGAAATTCATTGTCGCCGCCGGAAAACAGCGTGTGTCTAATAAACTGTACATTCACACCTGTTTCAGTGTCAGCGTCACTTGCAAGCGACGCACGCATATAGGTTTTTGTTCTGCCGAGTCCGTTTGGAACACAGGCACAGGCGTCGTATCGCCTACAGTTGTAAACTACTACCCTAGAATGTAGGCCTATCTTCTTACTTCGCGTTCCACCACCTCCAGAGAGAATCAACCACATGCGGTGGCGAGCACTTGGGATATATTTCAATAATAATCCTACTATTCTCCTATACATTTCCTCCTACTATTCAATAATATATCCTACTCCCTAACTACCAACTTACCATTCGGCGCTACAGCCTTTGGTGACCCTTGGGCCTCTTTTAAATCGTCCTTCACCCATTCCTATGCTTATACGTTCCAACCATTCCAAAAGCGGTCAACTCATTAGAGGTCAGCGGTCATAGATGAAAACAATTACTGTTCATAATGCTTTTAGGGTTTAAAATGTCATCTCTTCTCCCCACACGACCCATTCAGTGTAGTCTTCGAGCTGTTTTCGAATCTTTCTATATCCTTTCGCTTTATTAACTGATTTAACTCTTCATTCATTATAGCGATTTCTTCAGTTATTATTTTATAAATTGATTCAAAGATTTTACTCAAAAGTTTCCTTCCACACGTTCTTAACGCTTGTAGGTGGCCACACGGCGTATTGTAGGTGGCCACACGGCGTATTGTAGGTGGCCGCACTGCGTATTGTAGGTGGCCGCACGGCGTATTGTAGGTGGCCACACGGCGTATTGTAGGTGGCCACACGGCGTATTTGGTTTCTGTAAATTCTTTTATCAAAGTTATTAAAGTCATCAAAATTATCTACTGTATTACAAAAATAACTCGGTCGAAAAGCAGTGTGTTTCAAGAAATGAAAAAAATTCTAAGCATTTGGATTGATGATCAGACATTAAGTCATCTCACTATCATTGAGAAAGCGAGAAGCATTTTTACTTTCATTCAGGACGAAAAAGGAGAGAATCAGAAACATTTGGAGATAGTAAGGTTTAAGAGGTTTGATAGGTTTAAGAAACGTCACAACTATAAATAACAGGTGAGACAGCTAGCGTGCATTATCAGCCTGCGTTACATTAAAATATAAATATATTTAAAAGTAAAACAACAAATAAAAAAGAATAAAACAATTAGTAAACAATAATCATTGAAAAAATCGACCCCGTACAGCGCTGACTCGTATAGCGCTTTGTGATCGCGGAATGTATCTCTACCGCTAAACTGGGTATTATTATACACTTTTTGAAAACTATCAGTTTTCAAAGTGAAAACTATCAGTTTTTAAAAAGACTTTTCAGCTGATGCATTCGGTACGCCTACCGTCATCGATAAAGACAAACAGATTCTTCTCTCGGGAAGGGGGTGAATTAAAGTCCTTCACCCTTTAATATTTGCCTATAGTACGTTCAGACGGTAGACGTTTTAAGAATATTTGTCAGAAATATTTATTAATTAAGCATGTATATGCCCCTATATTATTACTCCCAATAGCGTGGGGTTAGTTTAGAACGTGGTTATTCTTACAGCCGGAATGTTCAGGACGAGGCGCCCGGCAACTTCCTCTTCAGTAGTGCGTAATAAATTATTTCGCCCCTTCAACTGCTGTGCAGACCAATGTTAATCGTCCATTTCATCACGATTGTGGTTAACAATAGGCATTTTGGTAAGCAGAGAGTGACAATCTGCGGAGGTGTTTCGACAGATAGTCACAAAATTCAAGCCTGAATTTTGTGAACAGCTGTTTTGCGTGGAAGGTCTATAATTGCTTCTGCGTTTTTGTAGAGAAGTTCCCATTTCTTGCCAACTGCTGCTGCTTTAGTTCTGGAATAATTCTTAGTTTTGTTACCACCTGTATGTAATTTTCGAATGAGGAGTACGATAGTGATCATGCTGTTCAAAAGTTTAAAAACTTCATTTTTCAAAACAGGGAAACTGTTTATTCCAGGCGTATGCGAACATAATTAATTTTTTTTAAACACTTGCTCCCTAAGTTGAACCTTCCTTTCCTTTCTCATCTAATCTCTTTTTTTATGTTCCTGAACCAAATTTTTTCTTTCTATAATAAACAGAAATAAAATAACAATTGAATGTTTCTACTTGTGTGCAAAATTGTGTAAATTATACCTCTACATTATTTTAAATTAAATTTTTTTTTAACACTTCCGTAAAAGTGTAAACAAACGGGCCACATCAACTTTTACAAGACACTTTGTGGTATCAGAAAAGTGGAATAAAACATGAAAACTGATTTTTCCACCGTTTTCTTGAGTAGACATAAAGCTATCTCAAATGAAGTTAGTCTTACCAAAAGTACACAATGGACTATTCAGAAACAGATTTATAAAATCAGACTCTGAGAGACTACATTTAGATAAACAATTAGATGACTACACTCGTGTAAATATTTTTAGACAATGACGTAAGTTTAACAGAGATTACCTAACGCGGCGTCCTACGGAAAGTTAAAATAAAATTCAAGTCGAGTAATCATATATTGCTAGATCTCATTCCCGTATAACATTTCAACAATAAGAGCATATACCCGACGTTTAACATTCATAAGAGCATACGTTGTCGGTTCTAACGCCGGTACTGACTGGAAGTAGTAGCTGTGTAGCCAAACTCCAACGAAGCGATGGAAATGTAGGTAGCGTACCGATAAGAAACGGAATACATAGATAATGGACAAAACTGATTAGGTATGATGCAACTGCCGTGACTGCTAGAACGCATAGTAGGACGGGGACTGACGTTTTGACGAATATAAAGGTGCCTCCGACGAATGCCAACGAACTGGACTCATCAAACGAGGGGGTCGAAGGAGAACAGAGACAACAGTGACGTTGGTAAACAGTAGACAAAAAAAAAACTGTAAACTTCTTCCCCCCCCCCCACACACACACACATACCGTCATCATCATTAGTACTGTTGTGCCCACTGCTCGGTCATTCACCGGTGATTTCTCTTCTGAAAAAGTCTCCCCCAAGTTCACCGAAACTCTTTATTACATCAGATCATCAGGCCGTATTTCACAGGCCCGTTAAAGTGTCTATATGTCACACGACCTTCAATCTAGTGAAGATGACCCAAGCACAAGATGACCGCGGTCCACTGAGTCGAAGGTTAGATAAAGCGCGGACCTCCCCCTTCCTACCAAGATAATCAAAATCAAACCAAAGTATACAATTCATTTTGGAAAGGTATGTATATTAATTAAAAACGACTGACGTGGTGTGGGCACGTAAGAATAGTGGGAGATGACAGATGGATACCAACGCTTATGAACTGGAGGAGTCCGTTTGATGAAGAAGAGGTAGGCTTCGAAGGTCCGAGCAGTGACGGAAAGACGAGATCTCAGAGACGGAGAATGAGAAAATAGAATGATTGACGCTGCGACTGGGATGTGGAAAGTAGCGACGGCTGTGAACATCCTATACTGCAGTGTGTGTGTGTCTGTGTGTGTGTTTTAACTAAAATTAATTTTCTCTAATTTAACCAATTTTAGTTAACTAAAATCATCTGAAAGTATCCAGAGTGGGATTAGAAGTGCGTGGTGCCCTATGCTGCCATCAGACTGGTGCCCCCCCCCCCGATTCAAAATTCAACATTTTATCCATTATTTATACTGATAAATGGCATACACAATTTCGAAAGTTAAAAATTATTTTACTAACGTCTCAAATTACAACAAATATTTAGCTAAATAGTGATTACAATGAGCATAGTAGCACTTAAGCTTAGAAAATACTAATCGATCAATTTTTT
Organism: Magicicada septendecula; assembly: GCA_034769895.1. NCBI lineage: Eukaryota > Metazoa > Arthropoda > Insecta > Hemiptera > Cicadidae > Magicicada > Magicicada septendecula. The sequence continues at coordinate 105,514,448 of CM068376.1, forward strand.
CTTGATTTTGTTTTAACGGAGTCTTCTATAATTTCTTCTAAATCGGTTATTCAAGTATATCGCTTTCAATATTCAACCTTGCTAACGAAGGTAATCTCTCATCTCCCATACTTGAACTCAACATATCTTTAATCGTTTTACTGAAGAAAATGCTCTTTCAGATTCCCAGTTAGCTATTGGAATCGTGAAAAGCACGGGATAAGCTATGTATAAATTAGGAAATACATCAATTATTTGCAGTCAATAATCCAGTTTAATACTTTAAGCGAACAAACGGTATTTTCATGGAATCTGTCATCTTCATTCGAAAGGTTTGAAAAACCACCTCTTTCTTGCAATTTTACTCGTGGCACAAATTGCTCAGTTCTATTAGAAGATCGTCGAAAAGTGTGCAAACATATTTTTATGATTTTGGAATGAGGATATTTCTTTTATTTATTTTTTTTTCACATTTATTATTACAAAAAGATTTTTTGATTTAGAGCTGGATGGTGCCCCTTTGATAGCTGAGGTCCTGGTGCCCGGTGCTGCAGCATACCCTTATGGGTATCCGCCACTGAAAGTATCACTCCCTTACTCAACATTAGGCTTAAGTTAGTTTCACCAGCTCTGGAAGCTACTCGTGTGTCGCCGATTACGCTCAGCCGATTTACGTATGCTGGACTTTTTTAGCCAGACTAGATAAATATTTTTTTAATATTTATATTTTTTAGTCCCTCTGACCACATTTGGGTCAATTTAGGTTCGTGACCAATTGCCGTGTTCTCGTTCAACAAAATTTTCTGTTTATCTTCAGACAATGTTCTTAATTCGATAAGTGTATAATGTGCGTTAATTTGGTTTGGTATACGCATAACTAGTTTCTACAGCCATCAATGTTTATATCATTGTTGTATTCATTATCCATATTTCTAACCCACTAGACGCTGCATGAAGCTTGCGTTTATTAAAAACTTTGTTTTTAAAACACTGTTGGAGTTTGTTACACAATCTCAATGTCGCACGTCTTCCCGTTGGCGAAACAACTTTACCGTATTCGTTAGACATGTAAGACATACGTAACCAAGTGTAGAGTATAAGGTATGAACTACGTATTTACAAACTATAAATATAAAATTTTATATCACGCACACTCGTTTAAAAGAAAATATTCATTAAGCTACACAGCCGACTTCATAATTGTTGAAATTAAGATCCGGGGTATCGGGCCATGATCCACTAAATCAGACGTTTCGGGCTCGCGTCTCGACGCCATCTTCAGTGCAACACGGTTTTCAATACAACTGACACGGTGTTCGTCAGTGACCACAGTGCTGTGGCACAGAAACCGCAGTTCTAAAAACCGTGTTTCTTGCACGTTACACACATGTATGTAATTTTCTAATGAGGAGTATACTAGTGATCTAGCTTTTGAAAGTTAAAAAAACGGAAACTGTGCATCGTTTTGTACCATGTACCATGTACCATGTTACTATGTACCATGTACCATATACCATGTTACTATGTTGGTATATAGTAGACCACGGCCCAACAGCCTGGATCTTAATTACAACAAAGTATTCATTATTTGTAAAACTTTTTACACACATTTATTACTACCAAACAGTATCATATACAAAGGGAATAAACTTTCTTGAGTTTGGATTCCGACAGAAACTAATGAATCCCAGTAAGATATGCGTAATGGGATCAATAGTAGAGTTAGAGTTGGGATGTAGATTGTCTGAACCATCTGACACCCGCTGAGGATTCCGACAAGGGGAGGCTATGTTGCTGCTGTTGTTCAGCCTAATCCTAGAATGGGTTGTGCGATAGTTGGACGATTTAAAGCAGGACTAGGTAAATTGTATAAGATCTTTGCATAGACCTGATTTCTGTAAATGGAGAGAGGCGGACATTTCTGTTCTTTGCTACGATCAGTGCCACTGAGCAAACGGTTCTCGAGTCAGTGCAGAAAAAAAAACTAAATATGTGGAACTAACTCGGCGGTCCCATCTCAATCGAGAAGATCTAGCAGTTTATCAGTATACCTTTGAAAATGTCACATTATTTAAATATCTACATTCCATGGTGACAGATACAAATGACACAGATAAATCACTGGTGAAAACTTGCAACCTTACACAATGTCTTGTCATCCAAATATCTGTCGAGATACCAAATTAAGAGTGTGTATAAGCCAGTAGTGCTACATCAGAGGCGAATCCTCATAGCAAGCAACGCAAGTAGTGCTTGCCAAAAGAAAATCAGGCAAAAGTAAATAAATGATTACGTAACCAACATTATTGTTGTCACTAGAAACTGTTTCACATGTCTTCTTATCTCGTTCATCTTTCTGAAATCGGCGGCACATTTGGCACCTGTCTTCCAGTCAAAATGATACTGATGACTTGATTTGATCAAACTCATCAACATCACTTCACTTCTAGTTCTGTGCGCTGTTTTAACAGCTGACTGACCGCTCTGCGCCCAAGGCAGTCACTTCAAAAAATGCTTCGGTTCACAAACTATACCCTGATTAACGAAAGAAAGTGACTGGCGGAGCGGCCGCGCGGCGACCGAGTTTGTAGTAAAAACATCCCACTTAATAACCTCGTGGAAACGTAAAATACAGGGCTAGAAATGTCTAATGAACTGTATTTTAATCATCAATTAAAGACGTTTTTAACAAACTTTTCTAATTTTTTAAATCTTTTTTCAATTAATTTATATTGAGAGTTAAATAAAAAAATACACGAATTTGAATTAAAAATTTAGGGTTTATCATTTTTATTACGTAAGAACTCAGAGGTTAAGCATCGGAAAAACATTTCTTGTAGACAAATGGTAGGCCACCTTCTTTAGTACAATATATCAAATATTGAGATTCCTACGATTAAAATTAACGACGTTATTAATTTTTTTCTAATGTCCTGTTAACTCAGTTGTTAAAAGTTGTAGATGAATGAGATTTGCGTGACGCTCTCTTTAGATAACTAAGTGTAGAAGACATATACAACTTACACCTTGTACGTGATAGGAATACTACAATGGATTAATATATAAAGTGAATTTCACAGAGAGCAGTGCGTGGCGCTCTGCGGCGGAAGTACAGTCAGAATCTAGTGGACCCATTTTATTCGTGTGCTACCGTCTTCGTTTGAAGACTACTAACTCACAGCTATAAGTGTTTTAATAAGTGTTTCTTATAGAGTGTTTTAATAGTGTATTTTTATGATTTATACACATATTTTATGAGCGGATTCCATAAAAGCTGAAGAACACTACAATACTTGTAAGTACCTTACTGTCTTTATTATTTATTTGTCAATGCTAATAACAACTAATTTACTAATTGTTTTTTACATTTCAATACATTATAACAGTAAAATACTGTTATAATTATGCAATATCTGGTAGACCGAGCTTTGCTCGGTAGTTTTAAACTGTAAACTGTATTTCATAGTTAAATAATTAGTTGTTGAGAAATTTGAATGGCATTAACAATTTCCCAGTAATTACATTGCACTTCAATTAGTAGTATTAAAGTTGATCACAAAACAAAAATAGTTTATTAACAAGAAAACAATAAATACCTACCGCAAAAGAGTGATAAACAATCATTCAAGACCATCTGTTATAAAAAGCATGTAGTTCAACTAAACCACAAAAGTCTGGTCAGATGTAAGTTTTTGACAGATCTCCAGGTAGATAGATTAGATTAAATAAGTAGACAGATAACTAAAATCTCTGTATATACTTATGAGAGGTTGGTGACTCGTAGCAAGTTGTCTGTGTCAATGTGTGAGCCGTGAGCGTATGCACCACTTTCTTTGGGCTGTTACTGTACCTTGACTCGGCGCGCCGTTGAGCGATGTTAGTTCTAATTTTCCTATATTAACTGATTGCGGTTATATTTCGTAATATTTGAAGGTTACATACCACTTTGTATTGATGAATACAATTTTGTTATGCTTATTGTGAAAAAACTCAATGAAAAAAATTATTAATAACGGAGTTAACAGTACATTTGGAAAAAATTAATAACGTCGTTAATATTATTCGTAGAAATCTCAATTTTTGATATATTGTACTAAAGAAGGTGGACTACCATTTGTCTACAAGAAATGTTTTTCCGATGCTTAACTTCTGAGTTCTTACGTAATAAAAACGATAAACCCTAACTTTTTAATTCAAATTCGTGTATTTTTTTCTTTAACTCTCAATGTAAATTAATTGAAAAAAGATTTTAAAAATTAGAAAAGTTTGTTAAAAAGTCTTTAATTGATGATTAAAATACAGTTCATTAGACATTTCTAGCCCTGTATTTTACGTTTCAACGAGGTTATTAAGTGGAATGTTTTTACTACAAACTCGGTCGCCGCGCGGCCGCCCAGTCACTTTCTTTCGTTAATCAGGGTATATGTTAGCCATAATTTCAGACATCTTAGCATTTATTTAGGATTTCATAAATACGTTTTTTTGTCTAGCCTTCTTTTTTACATTAGGCTACAGTTAGAAATGCTCGATCTTATAACAGTCTAACCTACGAGTACGATGGTTTGCTGGTACCTGCGTAGAATGCTAAACCGCACAGCACCTCTCAGAGGTGCAAACAGTCTTTAGTAAGTAGCGGTAGGAGTGCTCAGAGGGCGCTAGCAGTGTCCCAGCTCGGTAAACATACAACTATTTTGCTCTTGTTTATTGTTTTGGTTGTTGATGTTTGAGGTTACCTCCCTGCAGTGTGTCCTGGATTGAAATTGTTTTTGCTGTTGTTGAAATCATTTTTTTTTTAAGTAGGAAGTAGAGTCACAGCCACTTTTTTAATCCTTATACTAATTGCACGTGATGAATATTTTTCTCACAGCCACACAAACAAGTGAGCACCTAAATGTTTTTAAATGATTTTCCCGCATTGGAATTTTATTGTGCACGTGCTTATATTGTGTTTAGAGTCGATGCTTGCCCTACCCATCGGGTCAGGAATCGCCACTGTGTTATATGGGAATGAGACTTGGACGATGACGCTTAGACAACAACAGTAGCAATGAGTTTTGAGAACGAAGTCTTAAAGAAAATCATGCGATTTGTATACGACACAGAAAGTAACGGATGGCGAGGAAGAGGAATCGAAGTAGTTAGAGAATAACAGGTCAGGCCCAAAGGCGCCTCTTCAGGCGAAGGATTAGGCTCTCCGGCCCCCCCCCCCATCAAAGACCTACCTTTCTCCACCATCCCTTAATTAAAGACATTTTACATTTCTTTGAATCGTTAAATTCCCTTCTAATTACCAAATTTTTGTTATGTTGCAGACAGCAGACTAAGTTTATAATTGACCTGCTAGGAACTTGATATGGAAGAATAAAACCACAATACTAGTTAACTTCAAAGAAGATAATTTTTTTATGATAATCTCAAAACCACAATATTTTACAGACTGTTTTTATTATGCCTACTAATATTCTAAGTCATACAAAAAGTGTTGGTTTGAACACATAAATAATACACTTATAATAAAGTAAGAAAGATTTACTTGAAAAGGAAACTTATTTATTACCTTAAGACGCTATTGTTTATCTTTAAATAAGATCTGAACATTCCAGAGGATGTTTTACAGTATCGCTACTTAAAAAATAATAGCCCATCATTAACATAAATTGAAAATGTTAGGTCAATATAACATTTTACACAAAAGTAATATACAGGCCGATATAGTGTAATAAATTGTAACAAAAGTTGTTTAAGTTTGTGTAATTTGAGCCTGTTCAAGATAGTCGTTTTAGTCATTATTTAATAGTTCTGTTTCTACTTTTTCTATCATCAAAAGAAGTCAATCATTTTTCTAAAAGTCGACTAGACTTTGTTTGGCTTTTTCCTTTTCGATGGAGAACAATCAACAATGCCAACCCACTCAAGCGCTGCTAGCTCATGGTACTCCTTACATAGGTTTTAATAAGTTTTAGTTTTGAAAAACATCTTTCTGCCTTTGCCACCGTGGCAGCCACGGTAAGATACATGAAACATGCCGTGCATACATCACAGTAACCAGACACTGGAGTGTTTTACCTATAATAAGAAACGTAAAAGTTCCTTAACACCATTCATCGTCAAAAACATGTTCCATGTTTAAAAAATGTAAAATACGAATTTTTAATTAATTTTTTGCAGTTTAGGGGGACCGCCCCGCCTGCTCATTCTGGGTACGCCACTGGTCGGACCCACATAACAACCAAAATTAGAGCTAGAAGATTACAGTGGACTAGAGTGGTGACTGTATCGTTTTAAAAGCAGAAAACAAGAGAGATGTCAGGAAAATACGTGTGAACCAAAAAGGCCGTCAAGGAGACCACGAACAAGATAAATGGACCTGGAACGGGAAACGGGAAGGCATTTTGTAATTACTTAAATAAATGTTGAATTGCTAAAAATGAAAGAAACTGAAGTACTAATTAGAACTAACTCTGTGTAAATGACACTGAACCTAGCTGATAGTCGTTTTAAATTCAGCTTTACCAACCGTTTCTTTAGACTGATAAAATTCTGGACTTGGACAAAAGTATCCCCTTCGAATGTGCCCCTCTCAAACGTCCTGAAAACCCGGACGGATGGCTACCTATTATAGTTAATATCATTTGTGTTGTCTGATATTCTATTTCCACTTCATATTAATTTAAATGAAATTAATTTTACTGTACTGTTTAAACAAATATGCTTTTCACTGAAAATACATGCTACTAGCATCTACCGAAATGTTCGTATATAGAAAACACAATACTTCAGTTTTTTGAAAGATGCACCAAATCAGATCTCTACTATGGGTGCGTGGCTGCGTGTGTACGTTTGTGCACGTGCGCGTGTGTCTAACACATTTGTAGTGGTAGGAGTATTTTCATTAACCAGTAGCGAGAGTTATCGTACCAGTAGATAATTCATATATATTATTCAGTTCTCATTTAAATTCAAGGAGCGGATGACATAAACGAGAATACCCGCTGTCTTAATACTCAATTAATATACAAGATATAGGCAGACAATACGTCAGACAAAACAATTACCGGTATTTTTACGTATTGTCTTTCGGACGGACACAGAATATGATAAATGTTTCGTCCACTGGGATTCAATACACCGTTATATACGATACGATCTTACAGCTGTGTGGTGTAATGACCTCATGGCCAGTCGACGCGCGCGCGTACCAATAACATTTAGTTGTTATTTACATTGCATCATTTGTTATTAATTTATTTCTTATCTTTCCCATCTGCTTTGCATACGAAACATACCGTAACCCTGTTCCCATTCATAATCAGAGTCTCCGTTAGCAACTGTGAACCTAGCCGCGGGATCACTGTATCCCCCAAAACTAAACAACTGCTTCGTCAACCGGCTTGTTACATTCTAGAGAACATCGATTTAAAGGTCTACAGAACGGTGTCCCTATTAAATGTAATGTGCATTCAAAAAATTCAGCTTATAGATATAATCCTTAAAGTGCAAGTAATTAATTAGGATAAAGTTTCTTCATTATTTAACGTTATTCATCACAAGATATATAGAAAAAAAGACTAAAATTATTTCCCCTCCATTCCTTTGTTTTTTTTTTTTCGGACTCGTATCTACGAAGTCTGAGCTATTGACACACTGACATGATGTGAACAATGAGTACAAAATGAATACTGGCGGCATATTTGCGATAACTCAATTAACTTTGACACTTTGACATATCCAGTTCCGACAGATTCCATTCACATATGGAGCGTTTGAATGTACTACTGCCTCGGCCAAAAGTATGACAATCGGGAGGCTTTGGCGTAATAATGTTCTTGAAATTGCAGCACTTTCTGACATTGTCTCTGTGCACCAGTCGGTAAAATGAGGTTACCGTTTTGTGTTATCGCCTTCAATGGAGCTGGTCAGTCTTGTCGTCGTCATTCTGCTGTCGGCTTAGCCGTTGTTTCATGATGTGAAGAAACATGCCAACAAAACTACACTGATAGGGCACAACAAATTAATTATGACTATTATGACTGATAATAGTTGCTTTGATGCTGGCGGGCAACAGTTTAAATGGTGGAGCTATAAATCTGTACCCCACGTTCAAACAACCAAAGTTATTGTTATGTTTTATATAACTATACATTTTTAGAAACTCACTGAGCTATACTATCCAAATAACTTTGTTACGACGATCGTATTGTTTATACATGATTTTTCTTATTTTGTCTCATCATAAAGACAATTCAGAAAAAACGAAAATTTATAACGTAATTATGAATATTCTGTAGTTACTTATCAATTATATCTCGTATTCATTTTTCTCACAACTGATGCTCAGTCCTTTCTGTATTTGTTTTCTACTCAGAACTGGAGCCGTCAGTAAGAGTAGTGTTGATAATTAAACAGTTTATCTTCCCCTTTCAAGACATATATAACGTAACAAAATCACACCTCGCGCTGCCAGTTAGTTAAATACTTAGTAATTTGTGTGGTTCCATATTGAGAGAGTTGGTTATTTACGTTTGGCTAGTTATAACATTGTAGTTTTGTGTCGTTATTTGAGTAAAGATTTTTTTAACAGTTGATCAATGTTTTAAAAAAAGCGTTTAGGAGACAAGATAAGAATAACTGAAAATAAGATATGTTCTCTCTCTCTCGCTCCCCCTCTCTCTCTCTCTCTCTCTCTCTCTCTCTCTCTCTCTCTCTCTCTCTCTCTCTCTCCTCTTTTTCTCATTCATTTCATTCCTTTCCCTCTATGTTCATTTTAATCACATTACATTAACTGGACTTAAACTATTAATGTTATAACAAAACTTTAACCTCAGACATTGTTTATTAAAAATGCAAATTGTATGAAACTAGAGAATTCCTATAGACTTTGTGTTGCAAATACCGAATAATATAAAAAAGAAAAATTGTATATTACCTCTAGTTTTTATTTTACGTATGTTGGTAACAATTAGATATTATTTTGGGAAAGTTATGATAAGTTAAGAAATATTGCTACACTGGTGTCTAATACGTTTTAGTTGTTAAAAATTAGCTATTTTAAGTTCCTGGTCTTACATTTGTGTTAATATTTTAGTGGGAATAGGATTACCTCCTATTTCTAAGGCTTCAGCCTGTCCAGGGTTTCCATCAAAGACAGTATATAGATAAATAGAACACAAAGTTTTTTTGGCCTGGCAAACATATTACATTAAAATTTCCCCAACAGCAACATTATTTTGTAAAACGGAAACTAATTTAGAATTAAGTTCACATTCTTATTTACTTATTAAAAATATATTTACAATTTTAAAATCTGAATTGCTTCAATGATATTGTTATTTTTGAATACTTAGACTATAATTATTCTGTATGCCCTAAATATAAAGGCCAATCCCTTACACTTCTGAAAAATATGTATTTATTGGCCACATATCGGAATAAGCAAATCGCAGAGACGAGATATTATCCCAGATTTATTTACACAACAAGATCAATGAATTGAGTGAATGTTTGTGTGTGTGCGCGCGCGCATGCGCGTGAGTGAGATGAGACGGTTTGTTTTACATCGGCAAAATAATTACCCTCTAACATATTGTTATACTTAAATACATAGACATAATATTTCAAAACAAAATTAATATAATATTACAATTTAAAATATTGATAATGTAATAATCCTTTAATGATTTTATAAATAATTATAAATGCAATGATCATCGAATCTATATTGGAATTGGTACAGATGACAATACATGTGTACATATAGCATAGAAAAATATGTTGTAATAGCCGAATAGGGATTGTAAGAATATTCCATTATGTATATTATTAAAAGTTATTATTACTATTTTTCACTCACTACTAGTATTGAAAACACAATCCATACATTAGATATATGTACTATAATTACATTAGAGATATATTTTGTCTATGTATTTAAGTAAAACAATATGTAAGGGATGTAATTAGTTTGCTGACGTAAAACAAACTGTCTCAACTCCCTCACACGCACGCCCACGCACACGCTGTCGCACTCACGCACACACATTCACGCAATTAATTGATCTTGTTGTGTTCAATTTGCCCTAGTGTCTGTACACAGGTCCTGGTGATGACAATAAATATTGTCGAAACGTCGACACAAATTACGTAAAATTTGTGTTATACTTCTTGACCGGTCTTCGCTAAACCTTCCATCGTTAAAATTTATTGATCGACGGTCACTACTAAATTAAGAAATAATAATAATAATTAGGCTGCCTTATGTGAGCCATTTGTCATTCAAGAATGGAAGTGTGGTCAGCACTACGCTTCTGCCGCCCATAATTACCGCGGGCACCTCGTAAAACTTTATGATACGCCTGGAAATGTAACCGAGACCTTGAGATTAGAACTGAGTCGCCATACCTACTTGTCTACTAACTCCTCCGTCTACTAACTCCTACATGTTTATATAATATATGCCTATAGATTATGAAATTAAAAGAAATATCAATTTTCTCAAATAATAAGTATACAAGTAGCCTATCGGCCTATATTACACTTTTATAAAAGGTAACAGACATATTGTGTAACGTACCATTAATTAAACACGGGGTAAATTAATTAGTCATATACAAATCAGTTCAAGGATAACAACTTAATAATAAAAAATAATCGGTCACAGAGCCACAGACAAACCCACAAAATGCTTAATATCACAGAACGTTTACTTATCACAAACGTCACGAATGTAAATAATTTTCGCGGCAAATATAAAATTATTTTTTCTAATGTAAGTTTCATTTATGCTGTGTGATAACTCTTATGTCAAGCGTTTCTTGCAGTTGCGATATATCACACGACTATCACTGCACAACAATGAAAACGTAAATTCTACGAAACTATAGAATCTATAGACTATATCTATCTATCTATCAAGTCTATTAGATTTGTGGTGGAGATACCGAATATGAAAAAGAAAATTGAAAATTAGCTCTAATTTTTATTTTACGTATGTTGATAACAATTAGATAATATTTTGGGAAAATTATTCCAAGTTAAGAAATATGCTACACTGGGGTGTAATACGTATTAGTTGTTAAAAATTAGTTAGTTTAAGTTCCTGGTCTTAACATTTGTGTTTCTGTTTTAGTAGGAAATACCTCCTGAACAATATTTTCAGTGACCTATATTTCTTTTTTTCAGACAAATGTACTACTGGGTGTAAACATTACGACTACTGATTACGTTTATGGTGAAGAGAGATAGTTTTTGTGATCTTGCTACATTTGACCAAATGTCGCGAGGTTGCGTGAACAGTGCAGATAACTCTTTTTTATGTCTGTGGTCAAATGACTTTCTCTTCTCAAAAGCAGGGAACAAACCATTAATTAGAAAAGCCTACCACTGTTATTTTGGTTGCAGTATTGGAGAACAGGATAAAACCTGGGCATCGGACATTGTTTGCAATATTCTAAGGAATTGGTTAGTGGAGAAGGACGTTCAGTGCGTGCGCTTTTCTGTTCCCATAATATGTAGGGAGTCCACCGTTCATATAAGAGACTGCTAATTTTGCATGATATATAATAGTAATATTAATATAATATAATACATAATAATGCTCAGCAGACAATTTTTCAAGAAAAAAACGAATAATTGTTTATCCCAATATTTCATCTGCCATGAGTCTAGTTCCACATGGAGAAAGACTACAAGCACATAAACCACCAAATTAATTCCATGTTTATTATGATGACGAGGAGGAAAGAAGTTGAACTGAAGGTGAATCTCCTGAACCTCTTAAATCTAAGTATCCTGAGTTTATTGCGAATATCCCTTCTAGTGAGTCTCACAGTCTAACTAACAATGAGCTAAGTGATCTCATAAGGGATTTAAATCACTCCAGAAGTGAAGCTGAGCATTTGTCATCACAATTTCAGCAGTGGAATTTACTGAACGAAAAATTAAACATCTCTACCGGTTCAGCCTTTATTTTTACTATGCAAGACAACCTTGTGACATGTGTAAATATAAATGGTCTAATAGAAGCTCTTAGAATTAATAACAACCCTCGAGATTGGATATTGGAAACTCTTCATTGACTCCTCCAGCTGAGTTTAAAAGCAGTGCTTTTCCATATCGGTAACGAGCTTCATCCAATCCCAATCGGATGTGCTGTTCAAATGAAAGAGTCTTATGACAACATGAAACTTCTGCTTGAGGCTATTAAATACTGTGATTTTCAATGGGAAGTTTGTGGTGATCTGAAAGTTGTTTTTCAGTTACTAGGTATGCAGTTAGAGTACACCAAATATTAGGATAATTTTAGATATATTTCTAAAGAAATGAAACCGAGAGAGTGAGGCTAACAAAGATTTAAGAGGAAAATTTCCTCGAATAAGTGGAGCCAAAGTCAAGGAAAATCACAGATTCGAGAACTTTTCAGAGACCGCCAAATCGATGAAACTTTCCAGGGCGACGAGAAAACTGCAAGGGAAAATTTTAAGAGTGTTTGTTCACAGTTTTTGGGAAAAAGAAGAGCACCGAATTATAAGGAGGTTGTGGGTGAGATGGTGTCATGTTACAAAGAACTTGGTTGTAACATGTCCGCTTTCTTCATGGATATGTTCACGCTTACGTAGAATATAATAGAGAATAAATATATATGAATGTGTATGTACGTGTATAGAGTGCCGTTTTGTAGTGTGTATGGATGCGCGAAACAGAGGCATTCATAGCCTACCTGGTCGCTAAAACGTAAAAAAACACTAACAATGTAAAACACAAGTTACTTGAACACAACATAACAATCCTAAAAGCTGACAAAGGTAACATAAGCGTCATAATGGACAAACATCAATTAAACACTAAAATCGAAAATTTCTTCAAAGAAAATAATATAACGGAAATAAATAAAGACCCCACACTAAAATTTCATAAACAGATTAACAAATTTATAAACAACACAAAACATATAATCAAACCAGAAAGCGCCAAATACCTTAAACAAATAAAACCTAACCCCCCTAAACTAAATGCATTACCAAAAATACATAAACCTAACATTCCCATCAGACCATTAATAAACAACACACAGGCCCCCTCCCACAAAATCGCAAAACAACTAGACAAAATAATCAGAGAAAACATTAATCTTAGTAACAACACATCTATAAAAAACAACATCAACCTAGTCAGGAAAACTGAACACATCCACATCCCACATAACTCAACTCTGGCATCTTTTGATATAACCAATCTATACACTAATGTCCCCATCAAAGAAACCATCCAAACACTAGAACAACTACTCAGACAAAACAACACACCTGAAACACACATATAAGAGATCATCACACTTACCAAAATAATAACTGAACAAAATTACTTTACATACAATAACAAGATATACACACAAACAGAAGGTCTCCCGATGGGATCCCCCATATCAGGAATACTAGCAGAAATATATATACACAACATAGAACAGAACCACATAATAAACAACAACAAATACACTAACAAAATTATATACTGGCACAGGTATGTAGATGATATATTACTTTTATTCAAAGGCAACACAAGACAAGTTGAAAACTTCCACAAATACATAAACACTATACACCACAAATTAAAATTTACACTGGAAATTGAACAAAACAATAGTATAAATTTTCTAGACCTAACAATTAACAAAACTAACAATACACACACGTACAAAATATACAGGAAACCAACCACAACTGACATGGTTATACACAACACATCAAACCACCCAACACAACATAAACATGCGGCCTTCAACCATATGCTCCATAGACTAACTAAAATACCCTTAAATAAACAAGATTACACCGACGAACTCAACACAATAAAATACATAGCAATCAAAAACGGTTACAACCCTAATTTAATAAACACACTACACAAACGCATCAAAAACAAAAACAACAAAACACAAAATACTATCAACACACAGCACAATAAATACATCACACTCACATACCACAACTCCTACACACACAAAATCGCCAACACATTCAGAAAACACAAATACAAAATAGCATACAGAACAACCAATACCATCAAAAAATACATCAATAATACAAACACAGACATAGACAAATATAACAAAACAGGTGTTTACAAATTAAATTGTAATGACTGCAATAGTTTCTACATAGGCCAGACGGGAAGATCTTTTTCATCCCGTTATTCTGAACACTTAAAAGCTTTAACCAACAACAATATACACTCCGCATTTGCCACACACATACACACAGAAAACCACAGTTACACCAACATAGACACTAATCTTGAAATTTTACATTACTTACCCAAAGGTCGAAAACTCAACACAACTGAACAATACGAAATATATAAACACCACACAACACAACCAAACAACATACTTAACGATCAATTACAATATAAATCACATACACTTTTTGACACAATTATACAAAAAACAAACATTAAGTTGAATCCCCGCGCCAATCCCCTTCCTCCACGCACCACCCCCACTACACCTTCCACACAACAACCATTACTAAATGATGGCAGTCTGTCTCTAAGCTGAAGAAGGCGAATACGTACGCCGAAACGCATTCGACGAGAAGAGAATAAACATTAAGTTCACAAGAAAAAGTTTCATTTTTAGATAAGTGTTAGTGCTGTGAAAGAAGAGATGAATAATCAAGACAACATTTTTTTTATGTAATCGTTCGGATAATTACATCTGGTGCCAATGGAACCCTACTTAAACGATAAGCGTTTAATTCTATTGACAATAGATCATAGCCTAATAGGCCCACATCTTTTACTTTATTTGAGTCCCGAGTTAAATAATTTGATTTTCTAGCCGTGTGTTTATTATTAAACTTGCTTATGGTGTATTGTTTATGAGCGACAGCTTGAAGAGGGTGAGTTTAAACGGACCTTGGCGCCTCGAATAATTTACACACCTCGGCAAGTAAATACATACTTCTTTGTGAATAAAATAACTACACCACTACCGCATATTTTTTTTTTTTACGTTTCCCAGTGAAAGAGGCCTCTGTTTTCAGTCACCAACAGTTCGTTGACCATCAGTACGGAGAGGGCAGAATCTCACCCTTCGTCCTTCGTCTATTCATTTTACTTCCGCACCGGCACCCTGTTTTACGATTCTGAAAAGATCACTCTGACATTTTTAAGGGGGAAACTATCATAAACCGCGCGGCCAACAATTTTTTCCCGTTAGAAAGGTCCAAAAGTTTTATTGCGCCTCGCACGGTCAAAACCTTTTGTTCCAGTAACTTTTCCCCTACACATGACGTAAACCTTGCAAACAGGATACTCAGAAACAACGCTACAACAGTTACCGATGCGTATAGTTTCATTTATAAAATAAATACAATGAAACGTGAAATGAAACAAAAAAAAAGAAAAGTCATAATTATCTCTTATAAAATCCTTGGATGTTATCAACTTTTAAAATGTTGTCCGATGTTCGGTCTTTGGATCATATCCGTTGTCTGTCTAACAGAGACTTTGTTAGAACGATGCGCTGTAGACTGTTTGACTTGACCCGATGTTCGGTCTTTGGATCATATCCGTTGTCTGTCTAACAGAGACTTTGTTAGAACGATGCGCTGTAGACTGTTTGACTTGCCGTCATACATGCTTATTCTCTCCGTTACCCGTCTGCCAACGAAAAACGCTGTCTCATTATTAATAAACGTTACGATGCGGCTTTGTGCGGTATGATGCGGTCATGAGTAGCCTAGTAGTGAGTAATGCAGATAGAGTTCACACTAATGCACATGCTATAGGATATTTACAAAGTAAAGGAATTTTACATAAAACTCGCATCTGCAACAATGGACATGAAATTAATTACAAAGCGCTGATGACAGGCAACGCTGGGGTTGCAGCAGACGGGTGTCTCGTGAGTACAAGCAAGTTCATGAAGGTACTTGTTTCAACCGGATAGAATTGGTTTTTAGAAAAACAATTTTGTTAACCTACTTCTGGGCTGAAGAATTAGCTACCGTAAAATTCTGCGAAGAGGAACTGGCGATAAATCACAAGACAAGAATAGACTACGGGTTTAATAGTTGAAATAGATGAAAGTTTGTTCTCACCAAGAAAATATCAAGCGGGCCGTGTTTTGCCACAAAAGTAGGAATTTGGCAGGTATTGTCACGTAACTCAAGATTGTTTCTTGTACGCAATGGAAAATAGAAGTGCGGAACAATTATTCGAGATGTTATCCTTCCAGGTACCACAATTATATCAGATGAGTGGCGGACATATAATGTGCCGCGAAACTGTGGTCACATTACAGCGAATGATTCGTATAATTTTGTAGAGACACAAACCGGGCTTCATATCGAAACGATCAGACAGCAGGCAAAACATTGTAACAAGTCATCACAGTGTGGCACACACAGAACGCTGTTAGACTCCTACTTTTGGCAGTTTCCTTGAGACTTTTGTGTATGAAAAAATTTCTTCAGAGACACTACCAGCGTCCTGTAGAAGAAGTCCGATAATTGATGTGCTACCTTTGAGCCTTTAGTCCTACTTTGAGTTATATTCGGAGACCCACATCTCAGTTTTTTCTGCCTTCAGCGCCCTTGGGAACCTTCCCCTTCCAGTATGAAGAGACTCTCTAACCCTCGAAACCTAATAGCTTAGGGGTAGAAAGATCAAAAGTCGGTCAAGAGAGACTAGATAAGAAAGGGACCGCACCTAAGGCATGTTGAAGCAAGATGAGGATCCACCTAAAACCCTATCCACAAGGTGTCTCCCCCTGAAGACCAGGGGTGGGTTATACATAAGAGGGGTTATCATCTAACATCAAAAATAGGCGTTATCGTATAACGTCAACTTATATACTTTAAAAGGCATTTATATTATCGTAATAGGATAGTTTCATTTACAGGAATGGATTTGACAGAGGAGATTCATCAAAGAGTGCTGTAAGGCTGTATCTCCTCCATTGTTTAGTATCTAAATTAATGACGTAGAAAGTGGAAATTAAGAGTGAACCCAGGAATATAAATAAATAATAGAACAAGCTTGAATACAATGCTGTTTCCAAAAGATGATCACGTAGTCAACCAATAAATGCGAATTGTTGAGATCGATGTTTCATTTACAAGTCTGTTCGAATTGTAACATAAAAATTTCTGTGCAGAAGACAAAAACAAAAAATATGGTTTTTGTGGTATAATACCCCTTGCAAAGTAAAATTATATTAGATGATAAGAGTACAGAGCAGACGTCACATTCCCGCCATCTCGGTTGTGACAGCACTTATAAAGTGACGCTGATGTTGTTAACCATGGTGTTGATAATAAATGATGCCTTATAAAGTGAAGGCGATGATGTTGATCATAAGTTGGCCGTTTCAGAGTCAATGTGTGGCACAATCGTCAAGCACTGTCAAGGAAAACAAGGAAAGAGGTTCGATTAAAATTTTATAATGTTGTGGCTATGCCAGTGTTGTAGGATGGTTCTGAAACTTGGGTTCCGGTAAAGAAACATTCTAGAAGAATACAGACATCGGAGATAAGATTCTTGCGATATGTTGAAGGCCGCACACGAAGGGTAGACTTTACAACGAAGACATACGCATGAGATAATGTTGTACTGTGGAAAACGACTGTACAGTAGGCCTGTTGGACATAAGGTAAGACAAATAAAGCGTCCTTCCTTTTCGTACCATAGGACTAGTTTAGGAGTTAGGCAGGGTAGTTTCTCATATGTGAGCTATCCGAGTGTAGTCTGTGGCCAGCACTACACTTCAGCCATTATTATCTCATGATTTTGTCCCAGGTACTCATTTCTACAGGCTGAGTCCACTTGTGGGCTGGAAAAAACACTTTGGTTTGATGAGGCTCCTGGTAATAGAACCCGGCACCTCCAGATTAAAAGCCTGACACCATACGCACGGTCTACTAAGCACAGAAAGTTAAGGTATTCTAGTTTAATTTATTTGTGTTTTTCCGTGTTTCCGTGCTCGTAAAAGTCGTTTTTGTGAAAAATTAAACGTTATGAATTGTGAAGTAATTAATGTAGTTTAATTATGAGATGTATGTCTATGTACTAGCCGCAATGAGAACGAATTACTGCACTGTATTCTACATAACGATAACTCTATCTATTATGATAATTTTTTCAGGTGTGCGCGGTATTGTTCTGTAGGCATTTCAGGGTAACATAAATCACTGCAGTAAATTAATAATGCTACAAATATGTCTTCCCGTTTCGTTAGTTCTTCTGCATCTTTTATTCTCTTCTTCTTCTTTTTCTTCTTCTTCTTCTTCTTCTTCTTCTTCTTCTTCTTCTTCTTCTTCTTCTTCTTCTTCTTCTTCTTCTTCTTCTTCTTCTTCTTCTCTTTCTCCACTTCACGAGTTAGGAGTTATACTTGTTCCGCCCTCTATAAAAAGAAGGCTTATTACGTTGAGGTACTGGCATATTATAAATTTCTCTGTCTATTTCATTTTCATCATCATCATCATCATCATCATCACCGACTTTACGTACAGCAGGGAACATTACTGGTTTGTTCCACCTTCACAGCAGCTGATAATTCCGTTCTTTCCTTACACCGTAGCTTATCATCCCTTAACAATTTATCAGCTCGGAAGTTCATCACAGGAACAACGTGATCTGTACAATGACTTGTGTATGTTTATATGACCTTGGTCAAATTAAGTATAACTAGTTTCTCCCTTATAAACTCACTACTCCTCATAACAGCTAAGTTGTATGCAGCTGCCGCCCTAAGAAACGTCGGTTGGTCACTGTATATTTTCCTTTAAGTACATTAAATATATTTCATACAACCGTAGAGGAGTGCTATGACTGTCACAGCTTTGTAAAATTTCAACTGTGTATCCCTCCTGACATTCCTAAAATATCCCCTTACATCATAAATGCTGAAGCTTTTTGAGTTTACGAATCATATTCGTTTTTGAACTGAGTTATTCGATTATTGCATCATTAATTATAATTTGGGCCATTAAATGATTTATTACCTATAATTATTATTATATACCTGTTTTTTTAATATAATATTATTATTACCAGGCTGTTGCAGATTACGATTCTTGATGTGGCTACCGTTTTGGAGGACTGATAACCTGCCTGTTTTGAGAAAGCCACAAGAAAGTTAATGGACTGGCCTTCTTTAGACGATGACAATAAGTGACTTAGGATGAAAATGTTATTTATTCGCCTTCAAGGACAGTTTCCCACCCCAAGGACACAGAGGTGCCGTGTATATCCAATTGCTCATCTACCTTCCAAGGAGAGCGCTGACAAATCATAGAGGGTTGGATCATTATTCTGCAAGTTAACCGATCTTCAGAACTCCGTTTGTGAAAATTGAGTACACCGAGTACAACTGAACGGATGATGACGTTGACGTTTGGGTGGGTGAAGCTGAATGGGATCTGAAAAACTACAGACCAGTTTTAATGTTGCCATTTGAATACTACGTTCTCAGAAAGATTGTCACTAAAGAACTTAGTTGAGAAATTGTCAAACAAACGTCATCCGATCAAAGGCGATACAGAAGTAATTGCGGCACAGTAAAGGTAAACAACAAACTTAACTTTTAAGACTGTTGGGGAGAATTTGGAAATATATCGTATTTGTCGTTTGCCAGAAAGTTTTGGATTTAGTCCTCACGAAAACCTATAATGAAGGCGTCAGGAAAACGAAGGATGTGAAAAGGATATTTTCAGACTCTGTCTGGAATATACCTAAAATGAACGGTTCATATCAAATTGCATACGGTACCAATTAAAATGCCAATAGAAAAGAAAGCAAACCAAGAAATTATAACCTGTTCTGAGCTTTGTTGGAGTGTGTGTTCATGGAAACAAAGTGAAGGCTACAATGACAAAATAGAGGAGTTAAAATTGGTGGAATATACCTTTCAAATTTGAGATTTTAAGATCATGCAGTGTTGTTCAGTGAAAATGCAGTAGAGGTGGAAAAAATGTAAGGCAGTGGAAAGGAATACAGATAACAAGAAATACAGATGACATGGAAAGAACTGTATTCCGATAAACAGGCGAGACAGGAAAAGGAATAAGCAACTACTGTAAAACAGACGGTATCATTTAGAGAAGGGGTGCAGATGGGATTTTCTCCTTGGACAGGGTTCTGAAAAGCAATGGGTGGTATTTTTTTAATAAAACTACAAAAGCGGACTAAAAATAACTCTTTATTTGGCATTTATTTGCATATAATCAAGGAGGTAAGTGTGGAAACACAAGTGATACATTAATAAATACTATTTCTTCTCTTCGCCCAAAACCTTGTGGTGTCCGGTCAACAGCTTGCCGCGACATGTCGTCCACCGTTTTTCTGGTATATTTGTGAAGTGGAAACTTCCTTGCCAATCAAGTGGAACAAATGGCAATCCGGATATGGGAAATAGATAAAAAGGGAAGCCTAAAGTTATGAAAAAATCTCTACACTGTACACTATTTGCATATTTATTTACAAAACGTATAGGTCACAAAAAGATACACTAAATAATAAATTACACAGTACCTGTATGTATCAGTAAACATTTTAACTTCCAAAAAATATGTATTGTCATATGGTGCAAACAATTCTTACGTTTTGTCGCCTCTAAATCGCGAATTTGCTTGAGTTGTAGCAATTGAAAACCCTCAGATTAATTTTGCCTTTCAAACCATTTAAATGCTATTTCAAGAGCTTCAAAGTATTCCACGTGCAATGGTCCAGGGTCTGGTACAGTGGTGTCAGGTTCTTTCTCTTCATCCTCAGTTTTTCTACGCCTTCTTTCAATACGTCCTGGACAATACTCTCGTCCGCCATCACTTGCAAACCGTCAACGTTGGGATCGCCATTGAAGCTCTCCATGATGTCATTATCATCACACTCGCCAGTGATTTTTAGAGCGACCGGGGACTTTGAAATGTTACTTACTACTATGTCATTTCCTGTTTCCCATTCTTGTGTAGCAGGTACACCCGCTTTATCTTGCTTTTTTGTCGTTTTTCCTCCTTTAGCAATTTATTCCAAACTCGTTTTAATTTGCGAGCCTTAATTAAATTCCAAGCATCCACGATCATGTAGCAACAATCTTCCAAATTCATTTTTTATTTTTAGAAAAAGCCAAAACACTATAAACATCAACGTTTTCAGCAAAGAGAAGTCGACGTAAAAGGGTTGGAAATCGAAACAGTGGGTAATGTTGATAATTCTGGGCCCTGATTATGCTGTGTCAATGCTAACAAAAAATACGTATAGCAGTTCAAATGTAATTTCACAGTACCTGCTGATATGAACATGGCGTCTTCATTCACGAGCGGTCTACAGCTGACCCCTTGACTTGGCGATGCCACTTCCCGTAAATGAGAGCGGCGGCTTTGACGATAATACAGTGTATATAGTAGTAACGGGTCAGTATCACCTAGACCTACTTTTCATCCCATCCGGATATGGGATTATTCGGATAACGGAATTCCGGATATGTGGGTTTCCTTCCAGTGGTGCTACATCGCTGACCTCCTTCGAAGTCTCGATCTTCCGCGGCCGATCGGCCGCTCTAGCGTCTTGCCGTACGTTGTGCTGCGAGGGTGTTCTTGGTATTTCCATTATCATGATACCCAGCGTCGGTCCCATCATTATTTTTCATGGGTGTTTTGAAGTCACTCATTCGCTCCATATGTCCTGCCCATGTTAGGCTTTGTAGGCTGATGTAATTTAGTATTATGAGTTCTTTATACAGTTCTTGTAATTCGCAACGGAACCTGATGCGACATTCATCATTACCCTTACATGAGCCAAACATTTTCCTCATTACATGGGGCTAAAAAATGGCCAGCATCCCATCAGTTCTGTTGTAAGCGTCTAAGTTTCGCATCCATATGTGACGCTAGGTCGCATTATCACAGTGTATATCATAAGTTTAGACTTTCGTTGAACTAATATAGACCACACGCAGGATTTTAGCGAATAGAGTGTTCCGTTACCTTTCATAATTCTATTTATTATCCCGAGTAATGTCATTGTCGTTTATTTTACTGCCCGTAGTTACTAATTACTTAACTCCGGCAATCCAGTTCTGAGGCCGTTTCCCCCTCGTTCTGATTTCCACTACCTTAGTTTGTCCGCATTGATTCCCATCTGTAGCCTTTTCCTAAAGATCTTCATACAAGTCTCTGACCACTCACTTTGATCTCCCGATTATGTCAACATCATCTACGCACACGATTACCTCCTGTTTCTTTGTTACATAGATTCCGCTGCAAACAGGTCTATTCCAAAATTATTTTATGATTTTGTTCAGGGCAATGTTAAACAGGATGTGCACGAGTCCATTATCTTACCGAAGTCCTTGTATAATGTCATGAGGCTTTGTTATGTTATTTTGGATTTCGACCCTCTCTTTGGAGTTTTTATCGACAAATGAGCCAGATTATTAATTTTGTTGGTATTTTTTAATCACTCTTGGCTGCAAAACAAAACGCCTCCATAAGCCTCCATAAGAAAAAGATCCATAATTGATAAATTCTGAGCTTACACTCTCATGTTTTTCCGTAAATTGACGGACAGTAAAGTGTTGGTCTGTTGTAAATCTTTCTTCTCTGAAACCTCCCTGATATTCTCCGAGGTCTCGTTTATTTCAGGGGCTAATTATTTGCCGTAGTTGGTGGTATGGCTCAGTCAATTTACTTTCTTCTTTAAATTTTTTTTCAACCAGTTTTTGGTTTGTTCTTCTCCAGAGATCTCTATCGGTGATCTGGATCTAGACCTGGATTTTCCGGGTACTAGCTATATTGTCTGTATATGCGAACAGATTTGACGCTGAATTCGAAAATATGAATTTTAATTTAACCGGAGCACAGTCTCGATTTTCCATGGCAATGCAGTTCACCTACAGGTAAACACAGGTTTATATCTACTCAGATGATATCGTTCTGGTTGCCAGTAGTATGACAACTCTTGTGGAAATATTTCAGAATCTAGAGAGACGGGGATACCAAATAGGCCTAAAAATAAATTAAAAAAAACTAAATATATGAAAATGAGCCCATCTGAAGTTAGAACAGTCACTAAATATTTTAAAATCGAGATTATACATTTGAAAGGGTTAGCAAATGTTAAATATTTTCGAACGGATCTGATTAATACAAACTAGATATCATTAGAAATCAACAAGAACCCACTGCTGGAACAAACTACCCAACAAGTTATCCAGCTCCTGGAAACCTCGCATACTATGTAAACTGGAAACACTTCAGTTCCAAAATAATCTCTGAACCTACTAAAACGAAGCTTTATAGAAGTCTGGTCAGCAGTGGTAATATATGAATCGCAAGCATTGACTCTTAAAACAGCATATATCACTACTTCAAAAGTGTCTGAGCGAAAAATAATACGCAAAAAGTAAAAGAAGGAGAAACCTGGAGGGCTAGAAATAACTGCGAGACAAATGGTAGCCTATACTAAAAGTAAGGAGATATAGTATGACTAGAAGTATTGACCGTTTAGGACATGTGGAGAGGCAACTAAAGAGTATCCTGAATGGTGAAGCGGGAGGAGTGAGGCGGGAAGGAAGATCGAGAAGGTGATGGCTGCAGGAGTTGGAGAAGGATAGGAATCAGAAATTTTAGACGTTTAACAAGAGGAAGTAGTGAGTGGGGCCGAATAGTGTAGGAAGCCAAGGTACTCCCAGGGCTGTATCGCTTTGGTAGAAGAAGATCAAACATGTGATTTTCACATGATTATGAAAGTCGAAACGAATTTCTGGTGTTTCGTATCTTCTCCTCAGTATCGCGATCGTTGCTCCCAGACTTGATCTGTAACAGATCCAAAGTAAACAATCTCTGTGACAATCCCCATACGTTCATTGTGCAGATTGGTACTGAGTTGGACAAGACAGTTCACGGAGAAATAACTGGGCAGGCATTAGCACCAGTGCAATAATGACGACGTGTGTGCATTAGCCCAGTCACCGCCAAGCACGTTACTATTTTACCCACTTCACTTCATCCACGGTCGCAAATTTTCTCCCGCGATGTGCGTATGTTTATGTATGTAGGTGGGTTCGTGCGAGAATATGACGACGGGAAATAACCGCAACACGAAAGACAATTGTCTTGTAAAAACAAAACAATGAAAGTGAGAAAGTGTTTCTGCAAAGAAATTACTCTCCCCAATTAGAGGACGACGCACACACGTTAAGTGTAGCGTGTGCTTTGCCTAGTTGAATTGTGTATTGACGACCACTGGCGTCTGTCTACACTACTGTTATTTTATGGGTATTCATGGAGTTATTTTTAACTGAAAACGTTATTTTAAATATCTACAGTGCATCAGTAATATCGCGGGCGCAGTTAGGATTTCTTGCTAATGGTGGGGGGGGGGGGGGTCAAGTAAAAAATCTTCTTTGTTTGCTACTGCGTTCAAGTAATTGGCAAGGATGCGCCAGGTTGGCCACCACAGCCCATGGAACATATACAGTGGCACCTCGATACCACGAATCTCAATGACACGAATTCCTTGATAACACGAATTTTTTTCACTCCCCTTGAATGTCCCATAACACTCAGTGTTAAAAATACCTCTATAAGCCGAAATTCCTTAGTTAAAAACCTTGATAAGCCGAATTTTCGTTGATTTGAGATCAAAATACTGTATATGCCTTAACCTTATGTAGTAACCTTTATAAAACGAATTTTTACTCAACAGAGCCTCTATAGTACGAATTTGACCTCTATAAGACGAATTACCCACGGCAGTGAGCTCAGTAAGCCGAATGTTGTGAAGCAGGACCTCGATAACACAAACCTCGCTTTGACGAATTCCTCGATAACACGAATTTTTTTATAATCCCCTTGAGATCCGTGTTATCGATGTTCCACTGTAATAAACTATCTTCAGATTTTAACCAACATTGTGAATGGAAACATGTGAAAATAAAATAGCCTAATGTTTTGCGAAAGGGAAGTATCCACCGTGCTTGGGTTCGGTTACCGCAGAGGTCACTGTTGCCTCGCAAAATTTGGCATACCGGCGAGCGATATTTCTGTCTAGTTACATGCTGTTATTATTCTGGCGGTTTCTGGGGGGGGGGGATGTTCCAGATTTTCATGAATAAAAATTAAAAGGACAAGAACTCCTTATTTCCTTTTATTTCGTTGTAATGAAAAAGGCAAACGAGAAAATGTAAGGGTTACATATGTAAATACATAAAATTTAAGAGTCACAAAACATTAAAGATGATATTTGACCTTATAACGTAAATAAAATAAATATATTATTATTAGAAATTGACACACATTTTCTCCAGTCCTCTGCAGACGCTTTTTGAACGTTGTACACTTTTTTAAAGTTGGTAGTGTTGAATGTTTTGTACACTTTTATAAAGGTGATAGCATTGAATGTTTTGTACAATTGTTTAAAACTTCGCCGTAGTGAGCAGGTGTCTGTAAATTGTGCAGCAGATGGAATTAAATCGGTCTACTCGTTTTACCACAGCGTGAATCAAAATTTCTCACAAACATCATAGACGTGCACTAAAAGTGCGCAGATACGTGGTTGACCTTAAATTTTGTTGAATTTAACATACAAATAGGTTCACCGGTAGAGGTTATGGAGCGCTTGTAAGCGGCCTAGGTTTAATAATGAACACTTTTTAAGATTTGATTTTCATTGTTGATTTGTTTTTGAAGTGACTGGTATAATAAAGCACCGAATTAAATAATACTATAAAAGTATTAATTACAAATTAACCGTGTACAACACAGTATCAGATTCGAATAACAAGCAAACAACTGTTTACTATATACATTTAAGTTATTGTGGAATAAATTATTGAACCACAAATAAAGTAAACCGAGTCTGATACACTACAGGCTGGATAAACGTTTAAAATTTATCTCTTTCCTACTCGCTAAGACGATGTAGCTTCTGAAACTGGGTAAAAATTTGAACCATGCCTCATGCGCCAGAGAACTAGCAATGTTTATATGAAGCGATTTTGTCCGTACTCACGTATCTAATTAGCCTAATTATTTAATTCGACTATATTTTTAGCGGCACGTTTTTTTTAATTTTTGACATTTTCTTTCTTCTTTATTTTTCTGACGAAGGTTTTAATACCTAAAACTCCCATCGCTACGCCACTGGTAACGTAAAATGATTAAATGAGAGAGATTTACGTTAAACGTTTTTTCCACAAGACCAGCTATGAGAAACTGTAAAACAGATATCGTGTTTCACTACTCAAAACCGCTTTACACTGTACAATTACTAAAACACTTAACAGATTAACAATTTCTCATTTAAACATACATAAAACACAATTTCTCATTTTCACTGAAAATTATGAGAAAATTTTAGATTAAGGTCACATTGGAAAAAGTTTCGGTTTCACGTATTAGAGAGAGCCGCGCATCGTTTGTGCACAGAGAAGCTATTGTTTAAAATTTACAGTTTAACGTCTCAGTACACTTCACACATTGATCCGAGTTTCTCAGTTAATTTTAATTCATTTTTATAATATTCTACGAATGGTTTTTGAAATAAAGAGAATTTTGGGTGTTCAAAAAGTATACAAATAACTCGAGCTGTCTTCGCTCCGCTGTTGACCTAGGCACGGCGCTCATCGATCTGGCCGACCATCCACGGAGCTGCGCTCCAGGCATGGAGACGCAATCCAAGTATCCTTGGATACTTACACGCCATATCGTGCAAAAGAGATAGGGAGCTTAACTCCCTGTACTGTGAATAAATGGCAGCGCTGCCCAGCAAGATACTGGAGTCCGATTGCGACCCGGCACAGTAGGGAGCTATAACGGCCCGCTCAAGATCAAACATAGGGGATTGAACTATCACCATATCCAGTTTTGCAGATAGGATATGCAAACACTTGTGACCCCACAAAGAAAGTGTGGCTTAAGACTTGTGAAACCACATTGTGGAATATATTTGAATGACCAGGATACCCTAACCATTTAATAAAAGTTATTAAAAGCCTTTATGGAAGAATTTACATAATTATAAATATTTGAAAGGGAATGACAGAGCAAATAACTATTAACCTGGATTAACTAAAGAGTGCAGTTTAGCGCCCACTTTGTGTAATATATTCACGATATTGTTCAAAAATATAACCAAGATACTCGGCCTACAATAACAGGATGTCCCAGAATTTCACTACAAATACTCTCCTGTTCGCTAACGACGAACTCATCTTAATAGAACGCGAGTGTGACTTACAAGTAGTTATCAACCTTACGCTTATGTATAATCTTTTTAAATTATCGCTTGAAAATTTCGACAATGAAAAACATAATAATGGCTTTCGAAGAAACAGCCGGTAAATTTCTAAATAGTAGTGAATAATAGCGTTATAGGGAGGTTTTATCTTTCAGTATCTTATGTGCGGCATAACTTATGAATATGAGAATGATATAGACCGAAACATAAATATATATCATATGATGTTCTGTATTATTTATAAGACACATATCTTGTATAGTCAGTTTAATTTTTTACTTTTTTGTGTTTTTAACTTCTTTGTTCTTTTCAAATATTTTGGGTTTTCCTTTTGTTTTTGTCTTTTATTAAGTTTAAATTTTAATTACTGTATATAACCTTGGTCCATATTGTTATCAGTATTCACACAGCTGATTCATTCAGCAGTTTTGGAGTTGAAAGTTATGAACGAATCCCCGCAAGTACTCTGAGATACTCCTTTACTCATTCTGTCCAATTATTGTCTAAAAAATAAAATGTTTAATAATACAAGGCAGTCATAATTCTGCAAGTGCAGAATGATATTTTTGTTTATGAAGAAAATTATTTGAAGAATGGGAGCCGAAGTAAAGTGAAGTCAGTCAGACAGGTAGGATTAGAAATGAGACAAAAAGGAAGCAAATAAAGGTAATGAAAAATATTCTGGGCACTAAGAAGAGTGTCCAGTCACAGGGTCAACGCAGAAGAAGACGTAGGCTCCGATTCTCTTCGTATGATAGAGTGAGGCAAGGCAGGCAAGAGGGAGACGCCGCATGGTGTTGTCCTAGTCGTAGATATCTTAGTAGCAGACGAAGACAAATGGCTTTCTATGGACAGCAGCAGCAGCAGAAGTAGCAGCTGTAACAGCTAATTAATATTCGTAATTTTTCTTCTTGTGTTGCCATCCGGATCATTCTTGTGATCCCTCTTCAACGTTCTCCACGATTTGCAGTCTGGGACTTCCTCTTGTCTCTCACTCTCAAATGTTGTCGCTATCAAGAGACCTTCACGGCACAATATGTACCCAATAAGCTGATACCCACAGTTACACTCTCCTTCACAGACGTCTCTCATTACGTAATCTGTCTACCCAGCGTCTCTTAATTTTTATTTGTATCTCTGTGCTTTAACATCTTTCCATAACATCACATCTCAGTCGAGTCGTTTTCTCTCCTTAGCATTCGCTATTACAGTATTTACACGAACCCAGTATAAAATATTTTAAGACATTTTTCCAGTTTCAAGGTTGACTCTGTACATGCCACTTCCTGTTCACTGCTTTCTTGTCTAACTCTCCTATTAATATCTCTTTCCACCCGTAATTCAGCGACTTAAATAGCCTAAATCGTATTGATTACTCTTTTGCACATTTAACCCTACCCGTTATTTATGAATTATTAAAAGTGCTTAAAAAGATTACGAAATGGTAACCACAGGGCGGGAGACCCAGAAGAAGACCGAAGATGGGATGACAGGAACGGGGGACTTAAGAGTAAAGGGGATAAAGGCGTGGAGGGAAACATCGAAGAAAGAATACAAGATTTCCGTTTTATTTACAGACTGACATTGAAGTTCTCAGAGTCGGAAGAACCCCAATGAGCAACTCTCTAATTCCAGGAGGAAAATATGCACTAATTACACTGGTCTACAAAAAAAAAACTTTTTTTGTCCCAAAGACTTTATTGGTTGATCTATATAGTATTTTTTGCGCTGAATTCAAAAATGCCAACCAGTTTTCTCTATCACGTGAGGGTTTCGTGTGACAGCTAGATAAATATTTTACTTTAATAACATTTACAGTAAAGAAATTAATCAATGTTCAACGTACCTAAAAGGTGTTAGCTGAAGATTTCCTGGAGTACTTTGCATCAGGAACATCCCTTTTGAGAGTCCAGCAGTAATCTGCTAACATATTTGACCTCCACTTCCCTTGATATCTTTTCTCCATGCTTGAAATGTCTTGATGAAAGCGTTCAGCGTGTTCATCGCTTACGGCTCCCAGGTTTTCCGGAAAGAAATCCAAGTGAGAGTGAAGAAAGTGGATCTTGAGAGACATATTGTAGCCTAAATGTTCATATGCTTTCAGCAGCTGATTTACTAGATCCCTGCAGTTGTCAGACTTGTTGGTTAAAGATTGCGTCACTACATTCTTGAAAGAAATCCATGCACGTTTTTCTAAGTCATTCAACCGTCCTTCAAAATTTTCATCTTTTATTAGTTCTCTTATTTGTGGTCCTACGGAAATTCGTATCATTATTTGTGATAATGAAAATAATAATAATGTATAATTACTACTTATTATTATTAATAACTAGTAAGCTCCTTAAGTTGCAGAACTCGCTGACTATTTTAACAAAACACATTTATTACTAGCCTAGACAAAGTTAAAATAATTTTAATTTTTTAAAGTTGTGTGTAGAGTTCTTCGCATGTATGATTCTTTAGCCGAGAGACACTGCGAAGAGGTGACCAAACTTTGTTACTCACATTTTATATTTTCTGTTTCTTTAATTTTTTTTACTTTTTATGTGTTGTTGTATACACATACTAAGCACTGCTTTCGGATTGGGTTGAAAGTTTCTTTAGTCTCATATCTAGAGTGGATCTGTACAATTTTTACAAATTTTTGATCCATTTTTTGGGTCTTGGTGTTTTTGAACAATATATTCAAATTTTAGTTTGAGTTACCTTTAATTGGATATCCACACGGATCTTTGATCATTTTTTTTTCAAAATGTTTACCCTATACATTTTTTTCTTGTCCCCACTTTTTGGGAGAACCAATATCAAAATCAATAGGAGTCTGTGGACTGAAATCACTGAAGTACATGAAAATAGGTAGATGCGTTCAACAATTATCATTAGATACCCCCAAACAGTTAGAGATATAGACAGACAAATGCCAATCTCTCGAGTTAAAACCTAGAACGCGCAGCTCCCGTTAAATAATAATAATAATAATAATCGCTTATTTATTATTCGTCATTCGGTACTCACTACATTATTATTAAGTGCTTACTCATAATGAGACTTTAATGAAGAAAGTTGTGTCAGTGGTTAAAATCACAAGCAGAATTATCACTGTAGCACACCACTATATAAAAATTATTCCGATTAGCGCTTTCAAGCTTCACAGCTCATCGTCAGATCGGAAATGACCAAATAACATAAAAACAAACCCTTCACCCTCACCCACCCCACCCTGCTCACACACAACAAGCTATAATTCAATGTCCCTTCTCCCCTCTGAGCCCAGTCCCACCATCTGGACAGTTACATATTTTTCTAGCATATTCCTTGTGTTTCAGTGGTGTGTGTGTGTGTGTGTGTGTGTGTGTGTGTGTGTGTGTGTGTGTGTGTGTGTGCATTCCTTTTAAACCTACCCGTATTTCTCATCCACACATGTGGGCCAGCCTTATTTAAAAACATCCAATTAGTCCTCTGCAATTTAATTCTTAATCTTATCTATCTGTCCTCTATCATTTACTTTTTAATTATGTTATATTTCTTCATTATCAAATTTAATTTTAGTATTAATTAAATTGTCTAACCCTTTTTCTGTTTTTTTCAATATTTCTAACTCCTCCGTAAGCTTCCTTTCAACTGTGTTATTTACTACTTTTACAATTTCGTAGTCTTCCAAAGGATTAACAAACTTATGGTTGTCTTCTATGAAATGTCTTGCATATAACGAATTCGTTGTTCTATTACCTTCTCCACGTTTGTGGTCAGACAACCTGCATACGAATTTTCGTCCTGTCTCCCCTATGTACACTTTGTTGCAGTCTTTACATTTTAATTTATAAATTCTGTTTTTCTGTAAAACTGGGATTTTTTCTATATTTTTATTCCTTATCTTATCAAATACCGTTTCACATTTTTTAATAGCTATCTCTACTCCGTATTTATTAAAATATTTTATAATTTTTCTAGTATGTGAACCTATGTATGTCAATGACCCTGCATAATTCTTTTGTTCTGGTTCTATTTTAGCTTTTTGTATGTTAACCCTTTTCATAACTTTATCCACTATGTTGGTGTTATAGTTATTATTCCTTACAATTCCCTTTATCGTTTTTAACTCCCTATCTTTTGATTCGGTCTCTTTTAAACACTTCTGAGCTCTATAACAAAATGAATTGATTGCCGCCATTTTATATCTATAAGGGTGGTAGGACTCTCTTGGTATAATTATATCAGAATACGATTCTTCCTAAATATCCCAAACCGTAGTTTCTCATTATCTTTAATTTCTATGTTTAAATTTAAATAATTTATTTTCTTACCTCCTATCTCTTCTTTAAATTGTAAGTTTTTATCCTTATTATTTACCTCATTTATAAACTTATGCACTTCTTCTATGCTTCCTTCCCAAATTACTAATACATCGTCAACGTACCTAGTCCATAATTTTATATTGTCTTTATACTTAGTGGAACTTATTAATTGCTTTTCAAAATCATTCATATATATTTCTGCAAGAATAGGGGATAATGAAGACCCCATAGGTAATCCTTTTTTCTGTATATAAAACTTGTTATTAAACCTGAAATAGTTCTGATTTACACATTCTTTAATTACTTTAATCAATTGCTTTTTATACCTGTATTCTCCCATATTATTATCGTTTATTAACTTAATAACTTTATTTACTGTGATATTGGTAAACATGTCCTTAACATCCAGTGATATCAATTTTGTATTTTCATTAATTCTAATATTTTCTAATTTTTCTATCAATTTTACATTATTCTCTATGTTGTATTTTGTCCGAAATTCATATTTCTCTTTAAGTACTCTGCTAACTTCCTTTGATAATTTATAAATAGGTGCATTAATAAAAGAAACAATCGGTCTAATTGGTTTTCCTTCTTTATGTATCTTAACCTGACTTTTAAAAGTTGGTGCTGTTGGATTACTTTCCAATAAATACTTTTTCTTATTTTCTTCTATAAATGTTATCTGTTTCATCATTTGTTTTATCCTTGACTGGTTCTTACTTGTATAATCATACTTTAACGGAAGAAAACGGAAGAATTTGTAAGTGAAGGACCATATAAAGAAATAAAGTATGTAACAGCTAATTAATATTCGTAATTTTTCTTCTTGTGTTGCCATCCGGATCGTTCTTGTGATCCCTCTTCAACGTTCTCCACGATTTGCAGTCTGGGACTTCCTCTTGTCTCTCACTCTCAAATGTTGTCGCTATCAAGAGACCTTCACGGCACAATATGTACCCAATAAGCTGACACTGACAGTTACACTCTCCTCCACAGACATCTCTCACTACGTAATCTGTCTACCCAGCGTCTCTTAATTTTTATTTGTATGTCTGTGCTTTAACATCTTTCCATAACATCACATCTCAGTCGAGTCGTTTTCTCTCCGTAGCATTCGCTATTACAGTATTTACACGAACCCAGTATAAAATATTTTAAGAGATTTTCCCAGTTTCAAGGTTGACTCTGTACATGCCACTTCCTGTTCACTGCTTTCTAGTCTAACTCTCCTATTAATATCTTTTTCCACCCGTAATTCAGCGACTTAAATAGCCTAAATCGTATTGATTACTCTTTTGCACATTTAAGCCTACCCGTTATTTATGAATTATTAAAAGTGCTTAAAAAGATTACGAAATGGTAAATGGTAACCACAGGGCGGGAGACCCAGAAGAAGACCGAAGATGGGATGACAGGAACGGGGGACTTAAGAGTAAAGGGGGTAAAGGCGTGGAGGGAAACATCGAAGAAAGAATACAAGATTTCCGTTTTATTTACAGGCTGACATTGAAGGTCTCAGAGTCTGGAGAACCCCAATGAGCAACTCTCTAATTCCAGGAGGAAAATATGCACTAATTACACTGGTCTACAAAAAAAAAACTTTTTTTGTCCCAAAGACTTTATTGGTTGATCTATATAGTATTTTTTGCGCTGAATTCAAAAATGCCAACCAGTTTTCTCTATCACGTGAGGGTTTCGTGTGACAGCTAGATAAATATTTTACTTTAATAACATTTACAGTAAAGAAATTAATCAATGTTCAACGTACCTAAAAGGTGTTAGCTGAAGATTTCCTGGAGTACTTTGCATCAGGAACATCCCTTTTGAGAGTCCAGCAGTAATCTGCTAACATATTTGACCTCCACTTCCCTTGATATCTTTTCTCCATGCTTGAAATGTCTTGATGAAAGCGTTCAGCGTGTTCATCGCTTACGGCTCCCAGGTTTTCCGGAAAGAAATCCAAGTGAGAGTGAAGAAAGTGGATCTTGAGAGACATATTGTAGCCTAAATGTTCATATGCTTTCAGCAGCTGATTTACTAGATCCCTGCAGTTGTCAGACTTGTTGGTTAAAGATTGCGTCACTACATTCTTGAAAGAAATCCATGCACGTTTTTCTAAGTCATTCAACCGTCCTTCAAAATTTTCATCTTTTATTAGTTCTCTTATTTGTGGTCCTACGGAAATTCGTATCATTATTTGTGATAATGAAAATAATAATAATGTATAATTACTACTTATTATTATTAATAACTAGTAAGCTCCTTAAGTTGCAGAACTCGCTGACTATTTTAACAAAACACATTTATTACTAGCCTAGACAAAGTTAAAATAATTTTAATTTTTTGAAGTTGTGTGTAGAGTTCTTCGCATGTATGATTCTTTAGCCGAGAGACACTGCGAAGAGGTGACCAAACTTTGTTACTCACATTTTATATTTTCTGTTTCTTTAATTTTTTTTACTTTTTATGTGTTGTTGTATACATATACTAAGCACTGCTTTCGGATTGGGTTAAAAGTTTCTTTAGTCTCATATCTAGAGTGGATCTGTACAATTTTTACAAATTTTTGATCCATTTTTTGGGTCTTGGTGTTTTTGAACAATATATTCAAATTTTAGTTTGAGTTACCTTTAATTGGATATCCACACGGATCTTTGATCTTTTTTTTTTCAAAATGTTTACCCTATATATTTTTTTCTTGTCCCCACTTTTTGGGAGAACCAATATCAAAATCAATAGGAGTCTGTGGACTGAAATCACTGAAGTACATGAAAATAGGTAGATGCGTTCAACAATTATCATTAGATACCCCCAAACAGTTAGAGATATAGACAGACAAATGCCAATCTGTCGAGTTAAAACCTAGAACGCGCAGCTCCCGTTAAATAATAATAATAATAATAATCACTTATTTAGTATTCGTCATTCGGTACTCACTACATTATTATTAAGTGCTTACTCATAATGAGACTTTAATGAAGAAAGTTGTGTCAGTGGTTAAAATCACAAGCAGAATTATCACTGTAGCACACCACTATATAAAAATTATTCCGATTAGCGCTTTCAAGCTTCACAGCTCATCGTCAGATCGGAAATGACCAAATAACATAAAAACAAACCCTTCACCCTCACCCACCCCACCCTGCTCACACACAACAAGCTATAATTCAATGTCCCTTCTCCCCTCTGAGCCCAGTCCCACCATCTGGACAGTTACATATTTTTCTAGCATATTCCTTGTGTTTCAGTGGTGTGTGTGTGTGTGTGTGTGTGTGTGTGTGTGTGTGTGTGTGTGTGTGTGTGTGTGTGTGTGTGTGTGTGTGTGTGTGTGTGTGTGTGTGTGTGTGTGTGTGTGTGTGTGTGTGTGTGTGTGTGTGTGTGTGTGTGTGTGTGTGTGTGTGTGTGTGCATTCCTTTTAAACCTACCCGTATTTCTCATCCACACATGTGGGCCAGCCTTATTTAAAAACATCCAATTAGTCCTCTGCAATTTAATTCTTAATCTTATCTATCTGTCCTCTATCATTTACTTTTTAATTATGTTATATTTCTTCATTATCAAATTTAAATTTAGTATTAATTAAATTGTCTAACCCTTTTTCTGTTTTTTTCAATATTTCTAACTCCTCCGTAAGCTTCCTTTCAACTGTGTTATTTACTACTTTTACAATTTCGTAGTCTTCCAAAGGATTAACAAACTTATGGTTGTCTTCTATGAAATGTCTTGCATATAACGAATTCGTTGTTCTATTACCTTCTCCACGTGGTCAGACAACCTGCATACGAATTTTCGTCCTGTCTCCCCTATGTACACTTTGTTGCAGTCTTTACATTTTAATTTATAAATTCCGTTTTTCTGTAAAACTGGGATTTTTTCTATATTTTTATTCCTTATCTTATCAAATACCGTTTCACATTTTTTTAATAGCTATCTCTACTCCGTATTTATTAAAACATTTTATAATTTTTCTAGTATGTGAACCTATGTATGTCAATGACCCTGCATAATTCTTTTGTTCTTGTTCTATTTTAGCTTTTTGTATGTTAACCCTTTTCATAACTTTATCCACTATGTTGGTGTTATAGTTATTATTCCTTACAATTCCCTTTATCGTTTTTAACTCCCTATCTTTTGATTCGGTCTCTTTTAAACACTTCTGAGCTCTATAACAAAATGAATTGATTGCCGCCATTTTATATCTATAAGGGTGGTAGGACTCTCTTGGTATAATTATATCAGAATACGATTCTTTCCTAAATATCCCAAACTGTAGTTTCTCATTATCTTTAATTTATATGTTTAAATCTAAATAATTTATTTTCTTACCTCCTATCTCTTCTTTAAATTGTAAGTTTTTATCCTTATTATTTACCTCATTTATAAACTCATGCACTTCTTCTATGCTTCCTTCCCAAATTACTAATACATCGTCAACGTACCTAGTCCATAATTATTATATTGTCTTTATACTTAGTGGAACTTATTAATTGCTTTTCAAAATCATTCATATATATTTCTGCAAGAATAGGGGATAATGAAGACCCCATAGGTAATCCTTTTTTCTGTATATAAAACTTGTTATTAAACCTAAAATAGTTCTGATTTACACATCCTTTAATTACTTTAATCAATTGCTTTTTATACCTGTATTCTCCCATATTATTATCGTTTATTAACTTAATAACTTTATTTACTGTGATATTGGTAAACATGTCCTTAACATCCAGTGATATCAATTTTGTATTTTCATTAATTCTAATATTTTCTAATTTTTCTATCAATTTTACATTATTCTCTATGTTGTATTTTGTCCCAAATTTATATTTCTCTTTCAGTACTCTGCTAACTTCCTTTGATAATTTATAAATAGGTGCATTAATAAAAGAAACAATCGGTCTAATTGGTTTTCCTACTTTATGCATCTTAACCTGACTTTTAAAAGTTGGTGCTGTTGAATTACTTTCCAATAAATACTTTTTCTTATTTTCTTCTATAAATGTTACCTGTTTCATCATTTGTTTTATCCTTGACTGGTACTTACTTGTATAATCATACTTTATTTCTTTATATGGTCCTTCACTTACAAATTCTTCCATTTTCTTCCGTTAAAGTGACCTTGCGTCTCAAGTCGTATTCAAGCAGCTATATCATTATTAGCTGTGCTGTGATTCTACACCAATAACAAACAACGACCACTTTGTTATTCTTGAAAACAACGTCGATACAAACACAATCGATTACGTATAACCGATCACAATTACAACGGTTCAGACGCCACGTTTGTCTGGTGTGAATCTGTTTTGTTTTGAAATCGATACTTTACGTCGCCTTTCGAACTAAACGTTTACTAAACCGTTAAAATCGCTGTCTCAAGAACAACACACAGAATCACTTTCCCGCGCGTACTACAGAATCTGGACGGATCACTTTCTACACTTGTATGCGCTGTTTTCTTTTTATCGACAACTGTTCCGATGTTCAATTACAATTAACGACTCATTACGCGTATTTACGTTCAGAGCACACGTATACACGCGCAATTGTGTATAATATACTGCAGAGGCAAAAGTCGCTTGACATAAAACATATCACTCTATTTTTTCCGAAAAGAAACCCTCAAAATGTCCCACGGATTTTCATAAATAAGTGTAATACTTTTTTCCAATTTATTTATTAGCAATCAGAATACAACGTATCGTGTGAGCTACATGCTGGCTTAAGGGCTGTAACGATAAAACGATGGGGTTACTTAGCTTTCTATGAGATCTACTGTCCGGTACCTCTTCAGTCTTCTTACTCTTGGCAGTTTCAGTAGTTGATGTAATACGGTATTGATGTAGGTTTCTAGTCTTCCGTCTTACGTCCTTGACAAAAGGCAGCCGCAGGTCTTCGTGTAGGGTTTGATCAGTCACATACTAAGGATCGACCGTCAACATATATTATAGAGTATCTTGTGCTGGCTTCTTTGTATGACAGGCACTCACTCCCACAGTTGTATGCCGTAGGCTATGTCCCAATGGGTTGTTATGATCGACCCGAGCAAATAATTTGTTTCCCAAGGACAAGATGGAGTTCCTGCCTCAGTCAGCGTATATCTGTGACTTTTAAATCTTATCTGTTGGTTTTTTTTTTTGGTTAGGCCCACATTTTTATTTTCTTCACATTAGTATCCTGTCTAGTTACAATAGAATCTCCATAACAGGATGATGTGGTTGAATGAGAAACTATATATTTTTTATTCAGATTAATGAAGTATCTATTGTTTTTTAAATAAATTACGCTGTAATGTATAATAATTTACCTGTTAGTATTGAGTTTAGATAAAAATCAATTCAGTATTTAAAAATGACTTAGGGTGTTTACATGTTAGTAAAACTGTACTACAGTAAATTTTTAACTTATACAGATTTTTTTTTTTACAAATTTTTAATATTAGTTTGTGTTTTCTTAACTTTCCGACTAATAGCCGCTATCACACCACTGCTTAATGAACGTTGTGTGAGTGCTCCTGCGTTTTCGTCTTATTCAGGTATTTCATTGCCATCTAAGACATAACTTTTTCGAGTCTGTATTCCTTTTTTTAAATTTTCGAATCATGTTCTTTCCGTATACGGGAAATTTTATTGTATATCGTACTGGAGGCAGGAGTTATTCTGCGTTGTTTACGTAAATCGGTGTAATACTTGAAGTTTTCCCTTCTCTTGCTTTGACTTAACTTTCACTTATTTCAGTTTTATATGTTTTTTGCCAGACGACACCAGATGGATTTGTGGAATATTAACAGTGCAATACTGATAAATTATTGGGGAATTTATTTGACTTTGCCATAGCCTGAGTAGAAAAATGCAGAAAGTAAAAAAAAATTTCGGCAGATCCTAGAATACATGCGTCAAACTCGTAGAGTTCAGGCGTCCTGAACTTCCGTTCACAAACTGTTTCTTTTAATAAAGTTACTCCACACATATTAGTCGCTTCTACTCAGAAATATAGAATCCTGACTTCAAAAGATTAGTGACACAAAAACGGTGTGAAGGAGTTAGTTATCTGGGGAAAAGATAAAAATATAGTGTAAATATAAAAGCTATTGACTCATTAAAAAAACAGTTGATTTTTGTGCGTTCGTGCGAGCCTGGCGTTTGTGCGCGTGTGTTTGGCCTATGTCCATTTCACGTGTCTACAAAATTCAATTTTGTCACTTCTTTTATCAGAATTAATAAAAATTCAAATATTAATTTACATGAAATTTTCATACTTTCTTCTACATAAGAAATGTATGTTTTGCAATTGCGCAACGTATATTACATATTCACGCTAGCTTTTCTGATTCCATTCCTCTAAGGTGCCTGTAGAAAGTCATTATTCTTTTCTTTATCGTGGTAGAGGTTTTCTCAGACATTTTGTGAAACTCTTGGTCTGATCTAAAATAAAATTTAAGCTCATTTCCTGATATTTTTCCGAGTCCCAGTATTTTCCATGGAATTTCCATTCTTTCTTTCTATTTCCGAGAATGCTTTGCTAGCTACAATCTCTAATCCATATAAACAATCTGATTTCACTTCTGTACTATGGTGTCTCAATTATTATTATTATTATTGGACGTAAACAGTTCATCACATCATTGTTGCATCATTACATCAGAATGATGCAGTTCACACGTTTTTTGTATGCCAAAAGTAGATGATACAACGTAAGACAGAACAGGTTACCCCTAATATCATTATCAGGGTAATGTTCATTCGTGAGGAACGATGGAATAAGGTGGCTGCCTATGTAGAAGGTTTTTACACCTCAAGAAAAGTAAGGGTCATGAAACCAGCTTAGCGCAGGCTAGGAGATGAACCGACCGTGTCCGAGATCTACGTAAATTTTTCTAGGAAAGAGGGAAAATGATGGCACTACAGGAGGCAAAGTTTGGTTGATACCACCCCGACATAATGCGAGAGAGATTCAAGGGCAGACTATTGTCAAGTTGACAGGGTTTGTGGCTAGGGTTGGTGAATGTTTAGCAAACCGTAGGGTGCCTTGACCATCCTACAGTCGACAATATTTTCCCACTGCTCCCCTCGTTCAAACACACACAAAATCTGTACATCAAGGTTACTTATATAATTTTGAAAGATTCTTTTTCAAGTTGCTTCACGAAAATAAGGGATAATAAATAAAATAATAAGTAACAGAGTGGAGAAGAGCCATGCAAAGACCTTCAAATACCTAAGACTCCCGGTAAATAGAGAATAGAATGACTATACAGTATTTAATCTTCAATAGCACAAGCACAATATGTTTTATGAAAAGGAGACGCTGCTAGCCTCAAGAAACTGGCCAAAAAAACAAAACTCTTGAACTTGGAAAGTGTTTATATACATGTAGACACCATCTCACCAGCGTGCCATAGTTACACATGGGGAAGAGAGTTCTGGGGAACAGAGGCTTTTGAGATATGGTGATGAAGATAAATGCGGATTTAGTAGAACGATAAGATGAGCAACGGCGTCAGAAAAGCCATATCAGAAGGAAAGTCCCGATTGATAGAGTTCTTAATTCAGCACAATAACTATGTGATAATCGTATCAGAAGGTCAGAGTATTCCAATAAGTATCTGAAAGTGTACAGGGCAATCAATAGAATGACTTCAGAAAATAACTACCTTCTCGCGTCCTCCAGATCATGGTGTAAGAAATTAAAATATAGTAACGGTATAGTACACTGTTATGTAGTTTTAAGTGTAAGTGTACGTGTGTTTCTGACGTCAGTGAATCCACCCTGATAAGCCTGATATTTACGTACTACTCGTAATAAGATTTCAGAAGCGACAAAGGGCACGACAATACGATTATTCGCTAGATGCAACAGATTGTGCACCGTTCTACAAACTGCCAAACGGCGACTCGGTCTGTCAGCACGGTGACACGTTTAAGTTATCAGCTGATCGCAAAGAGGTGCCCGGACAGGCATCCAGTTCTAATCATAAGTGGCGCACGACGGAAGCTCAGAGACACTAAAGATTCGCGTTGAAACCGAAAAAAGCCTTCGGGTTGAACTCGAAAGAAGGTAAGGAACACAAGGAACCCAAAATCCTGCGAAAG
Source organism: Magicicada septendecula (assembly GCA_034769895.1). Lineage (NCBI taxonomy): Eukaryota > Metazoa > Arthropoda > Insecta > Hemiptera > Cicadidae > Magicicada > Magicicada septendecula. The sequence goes on from CM068376.1 coordinate 105,555,045, forward strand.
AAAAACGTTGGTGAATCAGCGGATGCAGGGGAAGTGTTTGGATAAGAAAACTGGTGAGTCATATTGGCGGTGAACAGAAATAATAAGAATATTTATTCCATATCTATACTTCATAACAGTCATTTTTATAAACTTCAAAAAGACCGTAGCCTACCCGTTTAATTTGGTCCGCTAACGTGAACCGACAATAGTATTGTACTTAGATCTGTTCTTTGTTCGTCTTTTCAGTAATGTCGTAACCGTTGTGAAACGACGTACAGTCTCGTCTTATCTCTTCACGTCTGCATACCGACTTCATTACCACAGATATAAATACCATAATGTTTTGTCTAATTCGCTGACGATCTGAATCTCCCCAACGCAACATCTAATTCGCTGTGCAAAAACTGTAAACACCCGTGGCGGCTGGTGCTATGGTTGCAGCGTTGCACAACCACCAATATAGAATAACTAAACTATAAAATAATATACGAAATCATTAAGCAGTTAAAAGTGTCATAAATTTCAACGGAAAACGTATTAGATTTTCACGTACAATTCAAATGTGGCACGCAGGCTGGTGGTTGTAGGCCGCTTGCAACTTGAAGAGTAAATGGCAGAGCTTACTACACAAAGGACGTGTAGTACATACTCTTCACAGTTGCCGTATGTTCCCTATGTTAGCTAGGCGGTTGCAACGTTTCCGCAACGTTCCACTAACAGCGCTGTAGTGTATCTTTAATTTCTCATGAAGTGTGCACAGCCTTCTTGATTTGTAAATTGTATTAGGTTTAGTGTTTACGTTGGTTCAAAGTAAACGTGTACTCGTTGTTTTTGAGGTTATAAAATTATAGTTATAATTTTGTATAACTGTGATTACGTGTCAATCAAAAATAAAAATTGAAAGATTTATGAAATTTTTAATATTTTATACTGATTTATTTTTCTTGTTGTTTGTAAATGAGAGCAGGCAGTATTCCACTCACTTCTCTTTTAGAGCAGTTTTCAAGTAATATTTTATGTAGTTGAATTTGTGCCTTGCAGTTTATATACAGAGAAAATCTATTCTTATAGCTCAAATGAGTCATTTAAAAATAACTAGCCTGTATTATAAATTTGCTGTTCTTATTTTTTATTTCTTGTAAACACAAGGATCGAGTTCAAATTAGCGTATTATTTTATAGGTATAAAAAGCATGATTATGTTTATCTTTTTCTTTTCTCTGCATATTTAGTATTTGATTACTGCAAAGTTAGTGATGCTTGTAGCAATCATTCATGAGTAAGTGGGACCATGGAATCTGGCATAGGGAGACATACTGATACAATCATTCCATTATCATTAGCAGCTCTCTTTTGGGGTAAAACAGTAACTTTATATTTTTTTTCCATACGACAGCACTGTGTATGATGCAGATATGTTGGTCTGGGCCCTGTTTAATGTGTCCTTTTACCCCCTTCCCCTTCCTCTCACCCACCAACTCAACAACTACTGCAACTACCAAAATTTGGAACCACCAACCGCCACTGGTAAACACACAAACAAAGGTTCGCTTTCATCGGCACAGCGTTAAGCTAATGACTCACAGCTGAGAAAGGCTACATTGTTGGATGGTCGGAAGAAACAGATTATGAACTATCAGTTATTTAATCGATGAAGCCATCCAGCACAGTAACCCATTGCGACTGTCAAACGCAAAACATCAATCGTTTGTCATTCACTGGCTTACGTCTTTGTCTATTTTTATCTTCATTCCTTCTGGCGTTTTTAATAACGTCGTCTTATGCCTCTCATAGTGTGTCCGCACTAATACTTTTGTACTAGAATATTTACAAACGTTTTATCAATTTTGAGTGGTCTGGTAGTTACACTTACATATCTAGTACTTTCTTACTTCTGGATAATATGTCATCATATAATACCATTTGCAACAAATTTTCGTAATATTATTGATGTAATTGAAATTAGTTATGGAAAGCTTGACACAGAATAACAATTAAACTGTACAAGCATTTAAGAAGGCCACGAATTTTGGGATAAAGTTGCTCAAATGACAAATCTGTACGAGAACAAATGTTACCGAATTTAACATTATTTAAATCTGTACTACTCTGTAAATAAGAAATCAACAACAGACTCGCTTGAGTGGATTTTTCAATGACAAAAGGAAAACTTAAAACATTCATCGGTTATAGGTTTGACAATTTTTGAAGTGCCAATTACTTTAGTAGTATTTTATTAATAAAAAATAATAACTTTATGCTTCCAACGTTTTTCTTATAAACTCTCTTACAAACACCCTTGTTATTTTTGTAAGTACTGTATTGTATAAGTGGAAATTTAGAGTTTCATTTTAACACTAACATTTTACTAAAAATTAAATTGTCAGTTAGCAGGCATGTTCGGTGGTAAAGTTACAGTTGGGACAAAGGGCGACTAGACGGATCTTGGACTCAAGTGATGAGTTCTGACAGGTTTGTTTTCATACTCGTCGTACAAGAGTAGGATTAACAGTTTTACATTGATTTCGCTATGATAGTAAAGCGGTAACATCGTAAAAAGCGCTAAATACGAGGCTTTTTTTTAAATAAGATAAATTTGAAGTAAACACAAAACACCAATTGACGAAAATTATTTATTATAGCCAAAAAAATTTACGAACTTTCTACATTTTTCCAAACAATCACCATCGACTTGAATGCAGTTTTCATATCTTTTTACAATACTACATTCAGATGTTAGTTAAGCCGGCTACGCAGTAACCATCCCCGCTGGGCGTCATGACGGACAGCAAGTCAAAAAGGACAGTCCGTAGCTTTGACATCCATCAGCACGTCGTGTACTTTTTGAAGGATGTGCACGACGAAAAATGAGTCCAGCAAGACCATCAGCTCAAGCCGCACGACGTGCGGATGGATCGTGTGTAGTGTTGACGGACGTCAAGGAATCGTGCATCGTGTATGTTTGATCATACGTACGCTTGCTGTCTATCAAATCGTCATTTTCGAGCAAGTACAGTACATGTTTCAAGAGCACATTCGTTTAATAAATGATTACTGTTTAATTTTACGTTACATTCATTCTTTAGTTTATATTTAGTAAGTAACGATTCAGATAAAATTTCAGTTAAATATTTAGTTTAGTTTATTCTTCGTTTATACAATACATTCAAATATCATTAGCAGTTATTATTTTAAATATTGTTATTATTAATTTGATTTAATTACAATTCATAATGGACCGTGAAATAACATCAAAATTTATCGAAAAATATAAATTAAATAGATATCTGTGGGACGTATCCTCGGCAGATTACGTCGTGTGTAAAATGACATAACACAACGAGAACTAAACGTCTGGCACGCTGGATGAGTTGCACGACACTGTGATGCGCACATCCATCACCGACGTCGGGCATGCTGGACAGCGGCGATGGATAGTGCCGGCTTTAAAATTCTCTTTAATCTGATACCCCACATGGACTTTTGCCAGTTCTTTCTCAGTTTTGACCCCCTCACATTTTTGCCTCCTGTCCGCTATTTTTAGGGGTCACTCTAAAAAAACAATAGGGTTCTCTAGGGTGAAGGTATCGACACACATGCCATGTTTTACGAAGATATCGGTTGATATGCCACAGCTTCTTAATAACATCATGCTGAACGCCCCGCTTATGTTTTGAAACAGTCAGTAACGTTATACTCCAGTCATAGGCGTGTCCAACGAAGGTGCCACCGGTGCCGTGGCACCACCACTAGATTGAGAATTTTTGTTTTTTGTTTTTTTTTTACGTGCAGAATTTTTTTACGTAGAAACTGCATAATTTCCGTGACAGCATTCCTATTAAACCGATAAATATATGAATCTAATCAACTTTAATTTCGTATAGCTTTTGTCACATAATCTGGCGTCGGCCGTCGCGTCGGGAAGAGGCTGCATGAATAGTGTAGTTGCCGTCGTTGCCTGCACAAGTCGCAAGGAAAATCCAATTATTTTCGACTTCTTTGGAATAGTCCAGCTAGTTTTTAACTTAATCGAAGGTAGTCCAAAGAGGCACGCAGTCTTTGAGGATATTGTCAAACTACAATGAAACTAAAGACTCTAAAATCCCTTGCAGACACTAGATGGGCCTGCTGTTCAGAAGCGGTGTCTGTTATTTATGTTCAATTAAACGAAATTGTAAAAGCCATTGAAGAGTGTACGGAATCTACTTCCGATTCAAAAGTTCGGGTCCAAGGTAAAGGTATTTTGCTACAAGTAAAATCTTTTAATTTTATTGCGTCTTTGCAAATTATGCATCCCGTACTTCAGCTTGTGGTGAAAGTGAGCAAAGCTCTACAAAGTCCTAAAATAGACCTTTGCCAAGCAGTTGAAGATGTTGAAAGCCTAGCTCTTGCTTTGGTAGAAATGAGAAATAGTGAAGAAGAGTTTGAGGATATTTTTATCAAAACAAAGGAAATGTGTAGTACATTAGATGTTCAAATCCGTAATGTTCGGAAAAGGAAAGTATCAGTCCTCTTAGAAGACACTAGTTGCCCGTCTTCTGCTTTCTACGCAGACACAAAAAAGAGGAATTGAAACTGTTCACTTACAATCCTGTTTTGGACCGCCTTGTGGAAAATCTAAATTCTCGATTTGCTCAAGAAACAAAAAACGTTATCTCTGCCACAGGGAAACTGATGGGATTGAATCTTAATGATTGTTACAAGTGTGAAAATAAGGACTTCAAAATTCTCGGAAAACAATTCAATGTCAATGCTGCAGAGACTAGAGGCAGAATTTAAGCTGTTGAAATCAAAGAAGCGTGGAGAAACTGATTCAAACTTTCCGCCTAAAAGTGAATTAACTGGTTATCGAAGTTCCAGCGAAGTTCAACCTTTGAAAACTTTAGTGCTGTTATTAATAAATTTTCCACGATGCCTGTAACTAGCTGTACAAGTGAAAGAACCATCTCAAAGCTGAGTATCATAAAATCCAAGCTCAGATCTACAATGTGTCAAGATCGTTTGGAAAGTTGATGATTCCGTTTGTGGAACAAGAACTGGCTGCTAACGCAAGAACATGTGATGTAATTGACAACTTCAAAAACAGTGTTGCATTCGACCGTCGGATGACCCTGTAATGTAATGTAAAATATTTCCTTACTTTTATATTTTGTTCTGGACACTACTAACTATTAAATACTAAACTTGAACCTGTTGCAGCTTTATTTGTCTACAGTAAAAATTAATCAATTGTTCAATTCTGTGTTTTTTTTTCACTAATATTGTACATTGGATATAAATAAATATTCTAAAAATCAAAGTTGTTTCCGTTTTGTTATACAAATTAACCAGATAGGCTAACTGGATCATTCATTAAAAGACAAAATTCGTCTAAATTGATATTTCTAAAGCTACTTTGTTAAACATGTGTGTGTTGTCAACTTTTGATCGGTCCGGTAAGTGCAAAGAGTTGAGTCCCTTAAAAAAGTAAAGCTTTATTTGAAGGCCCTCAAAAAACCTCGCTTTTCAAAATGTTTTTTATGGCCTCCAGATAGTATTAAAACACGTTTATAAGCAATAAATTTTAAAAAATCTTCCGGGGGAGGACCCCAGACCCCCCCCCCCGGAAGCCATTCTTGGCACCACCACTACTGAAGTCCTGCACACGCCTATGACTCCAGTACCTCATTTTCTAACCGCTGCAAATCGAGTCAGTTCTTTGTTAGAACCCAGGTTTCATCTCCAGTGACGGCGTCATTCCCTTCATTTTCATAATATCTATTTATATCTTCCAGTGTGTGTTATCTTGTCGGTTAACATTTTCGATACAAACTTGTGTGTAACAAATTTTCTGTCATCATATCGTGTATTATTGATCACGGAATGTTATGAAATGGAATAGACAGTTCCGAAACACTAAACAGTCTGGCACCACTGTTGTACGGCCGCTACGGTTATCTTCATGAATATTCGTTTGTTCTTCCCCAAACAGTCACTGCGTAATTTCAGCTTCATAACGTTTAGCCTATAAACCCGAAAAGGTTTACAGCACTATCGTTTTTCCTAACAAATAACGTATCACAGGGAGAACTTCGCAGGTGGAGGGATTGTCCATCGTAGCACTCATTGCAAATCTCAAATACACACCACAGGAGCCGAGTGACGCCGACAGCTGAGTATTATGTCATATTTCAATACGGCGAAAGTGCAACAACCCCGCTTCGTTGTCACAGTCGGCGCTAATTTCAAAACGGACCACCTTACATAAAAAACGCGCCTCGTAGGTAATAAAGTGAGCAAATGAAGATGGTAGTACCTTCTTCAGAACTAGTACCCTTTTCCTGCATAAGCTGGTACAAAATATTTTTGTTTGGTTTTCACCTTGGCCGTTCATTATTTGATTGGTGTACGTGTCGATACATGTGTATCTGCTTACTGTGTTAGTGAGGACTGCTCGGTTCGCCATTACGAATGGACATATTACGCCATTATATTAGATTGCACTTCTGATGTAAGTCATACTGAACAGTTGTCTTTGGTCTTTCGCTTTTTGAGCTGCAAACCAGGAGAGGAACCGCATATTCATGAGCATTTTCTGGGGTTCGTTTCTGTTGACTCTACGACTGGAGAAGGATTGACAGATACTCTTCTCTCTCAACTCAATGAAATGAATGTACCGCTAAAAAATATGCGCGGTCAGGGCTATGATAATGAGTCCAACATGAAGGGGAAGAACGTGGGTGTTCAAAAAGAATATTAGATTTGAACCCTCGTGCATTTTTCGTACCATGCAGTGCACATTCACTCAATCTTGTCGTCAATGATGCTGCTTTATCTTGCACTGAGGCTGTCGACTTTTTTAGCAATGTTCAGGAAATATACAGTCTTTTCTCTGCCTCAGTACATAGATGGTCTGTGCTGATGGAACATGTAACATCTTTAACAGTAAAGCCTTTAAGTGCGACTCGATGGGAGAGTCGTATTGATGCTGTCACTCCTCTGAGATATCAAGCTGGAGAAATATACGATGCCTTGTACGCGCTATCAATCGATCCCAGATCTGACGCATTTGCCAAAAACGAAGCTCTGGCTCTAGCTGAAAAAATAAAAAGTTTCAAGTTTGTGTGCTGTCTTGTTCTTTGGCACACAGTTTTGTTCAGAGTTAACCTTGTTAGCAAAATGTTGCAAAGAGAAGAAATTGACATTTCAAAGGCAGTTGAGATGATTTCAAAAGTAAAAAGTCATTTTGAGAAAATGCGCACTGACAAAGGATTTGAAGAGTTACTGGTTGATTCAAGAGAAATCGCCGAAGCACTTGAAATAGATCATAATTTTCCAAATGGACGAAAAGTACGGCCTAGAAAAAAGAAATGTCAATTTGACTACGAGAGTTCTGATGAACCTATTGAAGACCCCAAAATGGCTTTTAAAAGTAATGTGTATTTCTACGTTTTGGACCGTGCAATTAGTTCATTGGAAGAGCGGTTCTCTCAGCTAAGTCATCACAACAACTTTTTGGATTTTTGTATAACATCAAAAATCTTAAAGACAACGCCAATTTGTTGAAGAACTGTACATATCTACAGTTTGGATTAACTGATGAAGATCACTCCGACATAGAGGGATTTCAGCTTAAACAAGAACTGTTGGTTTTGCTCTCTATACTGCCAGATGATAGCGAAAAAGTTCTTTAAATGCACTAAAATATTTATCAGTCAACAACCTCACAGAAAACTTTCCCAACGTCACAATTGCTCTCAGAATCGCTTTGACCCTCCCAGTCAGTGTTGCTTCAGGAGAAAGAAGTTTTTCAAAACTGAAACTTATTAAGAATTACTTGCGATCAAGCATGTGCCAGGAGCGTCTTGTTGGGCTTTCTTTAATGTCAATAAAATTTGAAGTTCTTCAAGATATCGACATAGACGTTATAATAAAAGACTTTGCAGAAAAAAATCAAGAAAAGTCATGTTGTGAGTGTTAAACACAGTGTCAAAGATCAAAGTTAAAGTTGTCATGTAAATACAAGTAGATTATTAACAGAAAGTTATGTGTAATTTAGTCAGTATACAAGTTTATTCATTTTATGAAAAAATGTATGCAGAATTCTTTAAAACCTGGCTATTCTTTGACAAACGAAATGCAAATGATTATTAAAGAGCGGTTTTTAAGCTCCAATAAAAAAAATTGTCTGGTATCTATTTCCTGCAACAATTACAGACCCTTCGGCCGGATAGCCATCCGTAAGTAATCAGTAGATAATTGGGGGAGGGGGACCCGGGGGGGCGCCAAGTGACTATCTTGCACGGGTGACATTTTGCTCTTGAGCCGCCCCTGGTTGGTCAAGCCGGCTGGCCGGACACATGTTTTACAATTGAACAAATGATCAAATAATACAGCCGGACAAATCCGGACGTTTGGTTAGCAGAGTCTCATAGTCACGTATTAGAGTATACAGTAATTATACTGTCACATATTCGTACAGAAGTAATTTGTTTTCTCTTGCCAGATGGTACTTCCGTGTCAGCTTATTTTTCACTAACTTAGATTTAGTGTTTATACCTACGGTGAATAGATAACATTATTCTTTTGTAGCATATTTTTTCAGTTCAGGGTGGTTCAATTCAGAGCGGCCAAAATCAATTCATTAGAAAAAAAATGATTTCGATCCCTTGTAAATACACAACTACTGATGTACCATGAATGCTGGTAAATAGAAAGAAAAAAACAGTAGCAAGATACATCGCCCGATTAAAAATTATTTAAATACTTTCGTTATTTACTGATGTATTCTAAAGCGATTCAGTGTTTTATCACACGACCTTCATGGGAATTGTAATGTTTCGTAAATACATTTTCATATAGGATTTTTCCGTATAACCAAATATGAAGCGGTACGCTTGTTAGTTTGTTTTGTGCGCTAACGCTATGTAGGCCTATCATCATATTACAAGGGTTTTTTATGTTAACTTACTTGTTTCGTATTTTCTACACGGATTAAATAACATTATTATTGTTTTTTGTATTTTGTACGTGTACCATTATATTTATAAAATGCGTTTTTGCATTTGTGTGTAATCCTACAACAAATAAACAGAATTATCACTGTTGCACACCACTATAGAAAAATTATTGCGATTAGCGCTTTCAAGCTTCTCAGCTAATCGTCAGCCGATCTGACGATGAGCTGAGAAGCTTGAAAGCTCTAATCGGAATACTTTTTCTATGTTGGTGTGCAACAGTGATAATTCTCTTTGTGATTATAACCACTAACATAACTTTCTTAATTAAACTACAACAAATAAGTGTGACAATATTAATTTTATTTTGTATACACATTAAAGATTACGTTTCATATTACGCATGTGTGAACAATTGCGAAGAAAGGATTATTATTTCATTCAATAATAGTGGCAAAGCTGTTGAAAATTTTCAAACCAAAATAAAGCACACAAATTCCTAATATTTAATTAATTATCTTAATTAAATAAAATGTGTACTTATTAATTTTAATGACTGTGTGAAGAAAGAATCAGCCTGCCACCTGATATGTTCCGACTATTAAACCCGTATCTACTAGTAAATAAAATACAGTGGACAACGTTTAACGCGAAATGACGGGAACAGCTGTTTTTCGTCTTAACCGAATCTCGAGTTAATAGAATTTCGTGTTAAACGGACAAAAAGTGAATGAGATAAGTGAACAAATACCGTAATGTGTAGTAAAATAAAGCAATGGAGAATATTCAAAAGGTATTTACATATAAACGTTTCATTAAATGAAAGTAGCAGTAGGTAGGGACATAGATAATGAAGTAGATAGGGACATGTAGAAGGTAATAAAGTATAGGAAAATGCAAAAAATTGTGAATGTGAAAAAAGTGTATGATCTGGTTTTGAAAATAGATGGCTCATTTATTTTCTTGGATAACCCTTGGTTAATTTCTGAAAAACAAATACGGTTATTTTTCTTAAAATTTAGTATACACTCACTTTATCTGTTCTTAGATGTCTTATGATTCAGATTTTTTTGCACAGTAACGTAGTATGTATTTTAAAGTTCCTGTAGTAACAAAGTTCAATTATTTTTAAAATAGTCCGTTATTTTCTTTTACACAAAATTCTGTACAACTTTATTTTCAACAAATTGTTCTAATTTATCAATGTGGTAAAACATTTTACCTTCCGAGTTGGCTTCTAAATATCGACGAATACGGCTCAGCAACGAAAGCATATCGGTAGCGGTAAGAACAGTAAAAATTTTCACTGTCTTTTTCCGAGTCAAGTTCGTCGGCACAAACCTGGGTAAAACTTTCGTGTTAACCGTACAAAGTGTAATTGTAAAACAGATGCAACGGACGGGACCTGAGACATATTTCGTGTTAACCGTACAAAGTGTAATTGTAAAACAGATGCAACGGACGGGACCTGAGACATATTTCGTGTTAACCGTACAAAGTGTAATTGTAAAACAGATGCAACGGACGGGACCTGAGACATATTTCGTGTTAACCGTACAAAGTGTAATTGTAAAACAGATCCAACGGACGGGACCTGAGACATATTTCGTGTTAAACGTTTTCCACTGTAGTCTATTGAAAAAAAAAGTAATCATTACAAACATCATATACAAACTAGACAGTGTCACTTTACCTGGAAAAACAATAGAAGATGCCTCAGCCTGTTCTTTTACGAGATTGTGAACTACATTTTTAATTTAAAACTTCTGCAAAACTTCTCTAATGAGTTGTACTATAAATAACTGCGGCATATATTTTTATTTTCAGTCACACATAATAATTATGCATATACTCCCTAAAATAAACCGCTTAGATGTTAGAAGGAGCTTACTTTATTGAGCGCATACAATGTAATATACATTGCTGCAAAAGATAGTATAAAGAAAAAGAAATACATTTGTATAGAAACACTTTGTTTTTCACTACAAAGACAGATGGTAATTCCGAACACGTATAGTTTAATTCATTATTATGAATGTTAAGATTCATTTTTCGTATTCTTTCAGTTCAGAACCAAGTACGACTAAAATAAAATAGATAAGCGAACGGAAATTTGTTGAATAATTTTAAGAACGGATTAAACGACACAAATCTTACTAACCTAAATTAACTAAACTAGGCTAAGTATTGGTTACTTTAAACGAATCGCTGCAGAGGGGAATGTCCCTCTCCGACATATTTAGAATTAGTAACGCGTTATCAATTAATAAAGAAGTCCTTATACAAAAAGTATTTTGAAAACTTTTATGGTACTGTTCCAATAACTCATAATTCGATTATGCGATTATCGGCATCGATTTGTAACGAATATCGCATATAATTTTAGTTAGATAATAGAAATCATGAAAATTTATTTGTGTAAGTTAATATATGTGAAAAGATAATAGTGTTTGCTGACGATTCCGATCGTGTTTCATTGTCATATTTTTTACGAAAAATATTTCTAGCAATAATGTAACTCCGATGTGTAGGCTACCTGTGACGTCAGAAGTTGGCGTTGTTAGGTTAACATGGAAACTAAAATTGCACATGGAAACCAACATGCCTTTAAGAAAATACTCACTTTTTATGAAATCCACGTAAGAAAACCAACTGGAAGTAAGGTGGGACCCAAAGGCCACGTTTCCGTTTACTATTACATATCTCCGTTTTTGTGGCAGAACTCATTTTCAACTAATACTCGTTGTTTTCACTAATACTCGGTTTTTGTGCAGAACACTGGAAAAGCAACCAACCCGAAGTAAGCCGGGATACTATAGGCCTAAATGTCTCCCTTTTTTTTGTGTTTCGCACAAAATTCGCTTCCAGTGAAATTTCATAAAAGAATATTGACCACCTAACGAATAACAAATCTTGTTTTCATTTGTTAAAATGTCATTTTGTTGTTTCAATCTCACTATTCAGAAGTAACTGTATTTTTCGCTTTACATTTTTGTTTTTGTTTTTATACGTTATGTTCTTTGTTATTAATATTTCTCTCTTTCAAGCATTGTGTAAACACATTAAACGTCATATTTATCCTAACCATGGCTTTTATTTCTTTAAACAGTAAGTTTAAAACCAAGAAATGTTATTACCTAACCTCACAAATGAAAAGAGCACGTACTTTCGCTTTACATTAACAGATAGAATAATTTATAATTATTACACTTCTTCTTCACATCGTAGTATATCGATACAATCGCATATTCTAAAACATTGAAAATGTATTGCGGGTACGGATATTGGGAAAGTACCATTTTTATTCATTTCGTACGAAGTAGATTATGCCATTGTTACTGGGGAAAAGTAAAGAAGTTTCTCTGGCTTTCTGTTTTATATTGTTACGAACCACATTTTAATTTAAAAATTTCTACAAGAAATTCTGTATTCATTTATTTTATAAATAACTGCAGTTTTTTTATTATCTTTATTTTAAAATTCGCACACGATATACATGTATTCCTTTATAATTAAATCTTAAATGTCAGAATAATTTGTCACTTATCAGTTTAATTTAATAAAAATGTTGAAAATAACTTTTGTATGATTAACGTGTGGTAAGTTGTCAATACATAACCATACAGCATTAAGTATTAAAAATTAATTTATTACGTATTACAATACGCGCGCGCGCACACACGCACATCAGTTCTCTTTCTACCCATGGGATGTGTCACTCTAGACAGTTTGATGTACTTTAGACGGTTCCATGCACTTTGATCTTCCTGTTTGGTTCTCATTTCTCGTAACGTTGCTGTGTTATCTTTATTCAGTAAAATGTTCTGGACGTTTCGTTTTAAGCGCTTCTCTTATCATTTATAATCATACCTTCCTAGCGACTCATATCGTTCTTCTTTGATACTCCACTTCTGCTGTGCAAATTATGGCGCAAAATCATTGATTCCGTACGTTGTTTGACCTGTTCTATATTAATTCAACGATTACAGAGCCCTGTCTCCAGTATTTTGTAATAACACTGTTGAGAAATAAAAAATTTGAGTTCAGAAACGCAGTATTTTAGGTTTGACGCACAATAACTTTGTTTACGTAATTACTATTACACAATAGAAATTTCTGAGTCAGATTTGTAGAGAATTTTATTCTGAAACATCGTTATAAATAATATTAATTAAAATCGACCACACATTTAAGAAGATCGATATGGATTTAAAAAAAGTTACGTGTCTAAATCAAACACAAAATATCATCTATTTTATTTACAAACCAGCTAAACGTTATAAGACACTATTTCTTAAATTTTATTCTTTAATTGAGGAAGTATTAATTTTGTAAAAGTTCTAGGTATCTTTTCCAGGTAGTGCGACGTTTTTAATATGAAAGGAACAATTATCTGGTTATCTGGTTACCATAGGTCACAGTGACTGAAAATCTATGTTGACAATTTGAATCCACAGTAGCGTGTTGATTATATCTTCAATTTAATACGTGTTTGTAAGAATTTAGTTCTGATTTAAATATGTTTATTTGAATTTAAAATTTAAATTTATTTTTTGTTAATAAGAATTAAAATTCTGTTTCAATTGTCTTTCAAAAATGGTTCACTTATTCGTGCATACCTATTATTCTCATATGGATTAAATGTATAGATTTTACAAAAGCTTCAGATGTAGAATCAAGACTTAGTTATTCTACACTCACAGTTCTAGATCGTAAGGCATTTTATAGAGATTTCAACAATTTGCATGAGAATGGTACTTTCTCATATTTCATCTGAACGATGACTCGAAGGTGAACTTAAATCTTCTTAATCAGCTGAATGTAGTCTCTCTCACTCCAGAAGTTTGCAAAGAATTTCTAGGTAATTTAACATATTACAAACTAGTGTGTGGCGAACACCAAATTTTCATGATTTGTGTCTAATTAATGTGAAACCAGCGCAGCGCCTTTTGTTAGGACATTATGCGTAGGCCTACGTCTGTGAATGGATTAATTCGAATCACTGCATACCGATTACGAATGAACCATCTATTACCTGTGTTGGTATCAAACCGAAATTCTCGCTTAAGTTACTGTGGATTAAAATTTTAGGCAAATTTTTAGCCAACATGTGATATGGTATAGCCCTAATAGATAACCATTTAATTGGTCCAACAATTGCATTATTATTCCTTCGGAACAGAATTAAATTTTTACCTGCCCGGTAATAACTACAAAACAAAGCATTCCCGGTCCTATGTTTATGTAACTTTTGTCTCATATTTTTAGCTCTAGAATCACGTCCTGAAATATTGTCCTTTCCTGCCGGAACACCCTGTGTATAATAACATAATAAATAATTATATAATACTAGAAATACTAATATAATTTACGTATTCTAAAAACTAATTTAAAAAAATCTTTCTCCCACTTCAAAAAAAAAGCCATAACTGGACCGCCCGGATACGCGACACTACGGACCCATTATCGCACGCAAATATCGATGTGCAAACCTGATTTTTTTTTTTTTTTTTAATTGTGGTCCGATAAAACTACTGTTCGTAATAAACGGTGGACCCAATAGCGGAATCCATTGTATATTTTATTGATATCGTCTACGCATACATCAAGTGTAGTCAGCCATTAATCCACTGTGGGTGTGTGTGTGTGTGTGGGTGTGCGCGCGCGCGCGCGCGTGTGCTTTGTATTGAAACTTATTAGAGTCATGAAGTTTTTATTATGTTTGTCGCATAATATTGGTTATAATTTATCTAAAGTCATAAGTGAAAACTAAAAGGAGGAGGCCTACAGTGGAAAACGTTAACGGGAAATCACACGGACCAGCTGTTTTTTCGTGTTAAACGAATTTCATATTAAATGGACAATACGAGATAATTGAACAAACCTGTATAGATTACGTACTGTACTGAGTAGTAAAATAAAGTAATAAAGAATATGCAGAAGTTATTTACATATAATCGTTTTATTTATCTTTGAGGATAATTTCTGCTTAAGTTTTGGAAGAAATCTGCATAATTTTTCTTAAACTTTAGTACACACGCACTGTAGCTGTTCTTAACTTATATAGTCTTTTGATTTAGGTTTCCTTATACAGTTATGTAGAATATCTGTTAAAGTGCCTATATTGTCAATGTTCAATTCTTTTTAAAATAGTCCGTAATTTTCTTTCACACAACTCTACACTACTTTGTATCAGTGTGGTCAAACAATTTCACCTTCCGAGTTGGTATCTAAATATCGACGACCACGGCTCAGCAACGAGAGCATATCGGTAGCGGTAAGAATTCGTAAATTTTCCGTGTCAAGTTCGTCGGCACTCTCATCACTTTCAGTTTTTTTTTTAACTTGCACTGTTTTGGGCGTGCATGTATGGATTTATTTATTATGCAGCTATTGAAAAACCAGTAATACAATTTTTTTAACAAAATGTTTTCGTGTTAACCGATATTGTGTAGGTAAAACTTTCGTGTTAAGCGTAGAAACTGTAATTGTTAAATATAAGCAACGATCGGGACCTCACCCATACTTCGTGTTAACTGATATCTCGCGCTACCGTTTTCGTGTTAAATGTTTTCTACTGTATTTTATATGTCATATAAAGTAGATAACAAGTCGTCATGAGAAATAGGAACTCGTCTTCACTTTACGATATTGCCAGGGATCGAACCTGTAGGTTACCTATAGATTAAGCCAGACGCGATAACCGTCGCCAATCTAGTAATCCCTTAGCCTAATCTTTAAAATTACAGCTTTCTAAATTACGAGGTCATACGGAACTTCAAATTAATATGCGATTGAATACGTTGTACGAATTAAGAAAGCAGCAGTTTACGTTAAAAATTTCCTAATTTCTGTTCTAGTGAAATTTCACTTAGTGCGGTAAGAAAACAAGACTAGGTGAAATACGAGGTAATAGCATGCAAAGAGTGGGACAAACTAACTTGCGTTGAAATCATTAACATTGTCAGACTGATAGAGAAAACACAATTTATCAGTGTTTCGATACAATTCAGACACGATTCTCACCGCATCATTTCGTCTGTCAGTTGAAAAAAATTTTAAAGTCACTTAAAAATGTTTACTTTGCCGCGCGCGCGCGTGTATCCATGCAAGTACTTTTACATACTCCCTGATCTACTAAGCCCCTCACGTTTTAAATTAGTTTTCTAAATTACGAACTCGTACACAGATTTAAATTTATATTCGTGTCAATATAGAGCACGGGTTAATTTAAAATATTTTTCTGACTATTTCGACGTAATTTCCTAATTTTATGTTCTACTGAAACTTGGCTAACTGTTATAATTGACGAAGTTTATAATAAACTTCATACGAAGTTTACAGTAATCTGGAAACCATTAACACTGTCAGCATTACAGAAGATTTGTTTGACAGATACAGCACTATTGTAGATCATTCTTGTACAGATGTGTTTCGACTCAGTTCAGATATGATTTCATGGACAATATTTTTGCTCTCGGCTGGCGTATACAGTTTGTAAACATGCTTAAGTCAAGTTTCAAGTAAGTCAGGTTACCTGAATTAGACCTACTTTGTTCTGAAGATGTAAGGTGTGTATGGGGGAAGAGACCAACGGGATCCCCCTCCCCAGAGGTCAAAAAGTTGACGAATTTTGTCAATCTCTTAATTTTTAAGCAGTTTACGTTAATATAGTAGTAACGTTTTTTTTTTAATATACGAACAGTTTTATTACACAGCATTAGCATGTACGTTTGAAATGTGGAATATAGGAAAATCAATCCAGTCAATAAGTATCTTGTGAACGACGTTTCAATAAAGAGTATTTTTATTGTGTTATTACCGTTATTTTAATGGGACTGATTTCAGCCACTTTAAAGATAGTAATGTTGATTAGTCTTTTCTTTTTCTTTTGTATTTAGCCACTCCGACCCCGGACCCCCCCCCCCCCAAGGCCAACTTCTAGATATGCCACTGTGTAAGATAACTAATAGTGTTTAAGAAATGTTATTTACATTAAACACTTTCTCAATGCTTAAGAAAATTTCTTAAGCAGAAATAAATATATCAAGGAAACATATAGTAAATAGAACAAATATATTGTAATACAATACAGTTTTATAAATTATATACAAATGTGTGTTTGTTACATGAGCATTTTATATATTTGTAGTTACAGTATGAACTCGGAAGGGCGCACTCAGGAAACCCTGGATTAGAGATACTTCGACTTTACATCACAACAGTCTCTTATAAATCTAGAAAACACTCACAATTAATGGGCGTAACAATCTAATCGTGGGTAATTTTTTTATTTTAAAATATTAGAAAATTTAACAATAAACGTTCTACATAACATGACTTACGTATAAGATCTATAGTCAAATAGGGCGAAACGCATTTCGTATAAAGGTTTTGTGATGATCATTTTTGTTTAAAACAATCGGTAACTTATTTATGGATCGCCCCAAATTCTTACGGCAATCAAACTTCCGAAGAAGATATCACGTCTTTGTTCGAAGTACGTCAGTGCTTTCATACGTATGTATGTTGTCACTTCTGCAAAGCATGTTGACCGAGTGTTTTGGATACGACCCTCCTCTTCAGTACTGGATTGGTATGTGGTATGTTAAGATTCACAATATTTAGGAAAATTGGAAAATTTAATCCTAAAAGTTATCGAATATACTATATAAGTTACTTGGTTCTTTACAGTGTTAACTAAACCTTCAACGCAATTTTCTATTACATTCTCCCCCTCCCAATTTATTTAATTATCGCTTGTAGTTCAACAATTGTAATACCCTTCCCCTAAATTCGTCCTCATTTGATTGTACATGTAACTTAGTAACCAGGCTCGCAATTCGAAAGCCCCCGTTTAATACAGTGTAATGCTAAAGCCCCTACACGCGCACGCGCGGGCATGCCTTTATGAGTGAAATCTAAAAGTATGCAATTTTTAATATCAATTTTACTATAAAGCAATTGGGGTTGGAAACCTAGCTCGGAATGTACGAGATGATAAAACGCGCGCGCGCGCACACCCTGCACAGGTATATACCGTATAAACAAGTGCTTCTTTATCTACCTCATTCTTCCAGTCTATTTAACTAATGCATAGAGCAAGTTCGTATCTTACTGGCCGAAGGAGGGGGATTCCAATTTTTGCACAAAATTAATTTTTCATAATTTTAATTTTTCCATAATTTCTATTCTAGGTCTGCTTGCTTACCTTTATTCTACTATGAAGGCTTGTATTATCAATTTGCATTATAAGGGTTTAAATTTTTATTAAGGCGAATATTATAAGAATAAATAATGGAGAAAGATGTGTGCTAGATTTCTATTTTAATTACTTATTATTTTATTATTACGTTTTAAGGAGATATTTAGCTACAGTATACCTTTCAGGAGAACACCACAGAAAGGTAGTCTTTTATAGTTCCCAGAAAACTTTTCTGCATTTTTTAAATTCTTTTTTTTTTTTTTTTAATAGTTTGTTTTCCAATTTATACAATGTTTACAATTTGTTTTCTGTACAATATTTACAATTTATATGAATTTCTCAGAGATGGTTTTTTACTGCAATTTTTGGATATAAAGCAAGTTTGGACGTTTCCCAAAACCTTCCAATTTTTAAAAAGTTTTATACATGAATTTATTATCTTCACAACAGAGTGTCTTCTCTCCTTTTCTTCAAGGTTGAGGGATATTCTGTCAAATGTGTGACTGTAGTACTCTGCATCTTTTCGAAGGGCGTTGATGAGTAAGTACAGTGAAAGAAAATTAATGAAAATTAGTGAAAGGTACATCTATAAGCAAAAATTTCACGATATCACAGCATGGAAAGAATATTCATTTGTAAATTAAATGGTGTGACGACAGTAACAGGCTAGACATTAATATATTGTTTATACAAGTTTCCAGTTTTCAAATCGATTGACAGTATATTATAGGAATGTTTCTGAAAAGAAGCAAATTCTAAAAAGAACGTTGGTACACCTGAAAACTACTCATGGGCGAAGCCTTCAATACCAAGGAGTATCAAAATCATACTAATATCGTATGTGTGTGATTGGCGCGCGCACTCGTCGGTGCATAATACTTAATAGTAACAAAATAACAGCAGCAATGAAAAAAATATAACAAATAATAGTGATGCGTTTAATGTTAATAATAATAGTTCTGATAAAATTATGCATATAATTAACTGCATTATGTAATTATATTGTAATGTGATTTAATTAATTATATTTATTTAATTGTTAGTTGTATTTAATTAATAATTAATTAATATATTATAATTATAATTAATTTTATTTAATTATTTATATTTAATTTTAACTAATATTCATAATTTAATAATTAACTTAAATTTGATCAGGCTAACTAAAAACAAATTGCTAATATAAGTTGTTTTCAAATGATTAGTTGAATATCGTCAATATGAAAGTTCTTTTTTTTTTAATTAACTGTTAGACGAAATAAAGGGCTGTCCTTGGACTTGTGCCCACATAACTCATTGTTGGCTTCTGTGCAGTGTAACTCAAACTATTACCGTATTACACTTCCTAGAACCATTATTTCTCTGAGCAAATGTCACTACATTTGGTCTCCGAGCAAGTGTCACAACTTCAAAGTAACTGACTTCACAGTTCAAGTCAGATCACACAGTCGTGCCATTTTTATTGAAACACAAAATCGTTACAGCAGTTGTAATTATCGATAATGAGAGAAATAAAAGGAAACAGTAAAAGAAAATTTAGGCTAATGATTGGTTGATACACAGAAATGAATTCAACCATTCGAATTTCATGAGAGAACTAAAGGAAAAAATCCTGAGGATTTTAAAAATTGTTTGCGAATGACAGACGATCCTTTCAGAATTTTCTTCATCATCATAAAAAAGATAAGGCGTGAGATAAGCGATTTCCAGAAGAAAGCATTTTACTGTCTGATGTAAATATGATTTAGCTTACACGTTTCAGGCCGTCCGCACACGCGGTGCTCACTAGAAACGTGACACGGGTTGATGACTCAAATCTCTAGCTGGTCACAAACTCGTCAGTAACGCGGTCCACACACTGAGCAACTCAACATATCACACGTGGTGTCGTTTGTTAAAGAGTGAATGCTAACGTTTGCCTTGTACAGTCTACTGACAAGGAAGACAAAGCAGCACAAATATCTTGGGTTGACCCTTACATCGAAAACATCAGCTGCAGACTTTTCGTAGTTGATGCACTTTACCGAACGTCAAAATAGTCTTATCCTGATTTGTACAATTAACTGCTACTGCCTTAAATAGTAAAACACAGGTGTGAACGAGCACTGGAATTGTTGCACAAGATAAAATTACAAAAATTATGCTTGTGTGTGTTTTACATTATTAGTATTTATTAGGATTTAGCATTTATTAGGATAACAGCCTATAATTATTATTATTATATATATATATATATTTTAACAATATAACGAGTTGTACCCGTTTACGCCCAGCGATGGACGCCAATTTAACAATAAATATGCCCGACGTTGTGTGCGTCAATTTAACAATAATTTTTGTTATTATCTTTTTAATTTCCCGCGTGTGGACTCCAATTTAACATTAATTACT
Source organism: Magicicada septendecula (assembly GCA_034769895.1). Lineage (NCBI taxonomy): Eukaryota > Metazoa > Arthropoda > Insecta > Hemiptera > Cicadidae > Magicicada > Magicicada septendecula. The sequence goes on from CM068376.1 coordinate 105,575,558, forward strand.
GTTTATTCTCTTTATCTCAGGGTTAAAAAATAATAAATGCTCATTGCTACTGATAACTCTTAAATTTATTCACATTAGTTTGCTATTACTTGTAAATATTAAAGTAGCACAAAATTCTATGTACTCATTAGTACTTGTAAATATATAAAATTAACACATTACCAAAATTTAATACTCATGGCTAAATCGTAAATATCAAACAATAATACATTAATAAAATTGAATACTCATTAAATTGTACCTATCAAAATAATACAGTAATAAAGTTGAATACTCATTAAATTGTACATATCAAAATAATACAGTAATAAAATTAGTTATCCAAACTCTCAATCTAATGGTTGCATATTAATGATCATTCATCAATTGCGTTTAGTACATTAAGTAAATTATAATGTTTAGCCTCATCTTATGAATTCTTAATATGAATATCTCTTAAGCTGTTACTATATTTTGTAATTACGGATTCATTTAGAACTTGGAAATAAACATTACTCCAAACTGATAAACAATGATAATTTTACTTCTACACAAACTTTAGAATCGATTTCTTTAATTCCTTTACGATTACTTTATTGAATTTTATTGTGTGTGGATTCTTTGAGATGACAGACAGTGGATCTAAATTAATTAAGACATGTTTTACTATACTTGGTATTCGAATATCCAATCACTCGGTAGTTGCGGTGATGATTCCCCCATGTCGATCGTTCTAGAATCGTGCAGATAACTCCTCCAGATGATAGATGGCACTGGATGAATTCCACGATGTCACTCACAGACACTTCACTCACCAACTCCACGCATTCGGATTATAATTTATGAATAAAAGTTAGCGTTCTCTGTTGTACATCAGATCTGAATTAATATCACGCACCATTGTTGCGGTATGTCTGGTTATTAAGTGTTCATGAATGTAGTTTGTGTTGTTAATCGTTCTTAAAAGTTATTGTTGTAAAGTGTTTTTTTTATACACTGAAATTACATTATTGTCTGATTTCTATTTGTTTCAGTTAATGTTCACTGGTAGGCTAATAGTGTGACTCTACTTCATAGTTCGTTTGCTTGTAATGACTGTATTAATTTGTTATAAGTTCGAAAACTACCTTCTCACACTGTGTATCAAATTATTCTAAGTTCGTTAAAATGCTAATTTCTCTCGTCACCGACTTCACTCCACTCTCGTCCGAAATTTCGTTAGAACTCCTCTCGCGTCCGTATTTTAGTTAGAACTCCTTGAGCGCGTTCCTGTCTCCTTCCTATATTTTCCTTAACAAATCTCCCACCAGACTCCTGATTCCAACGACGCCGTGTCCTTATTGGTTTCATATTTTTCCCTCCAAGTCCAAATACCACCTATTTTTTCAAAGGCGTTCTCTGATAGGGCTTCTGGTTCCCCACCAGATTCTTCCCTTGCTTCGTATTTTGAGGTCGTCGACATTTCCAGCCAACGCAGCAATAAATTGTATCTGTCGTTTTTTCTAAAATCTTCAGTGACAACTCTGAGTTTCTCTTCCATTTTCATTGTTTCTTAACTTCGTCGCTCTGCCGTTATTATCTATTGTCGTTCAAGGGCCTCGCCTACCCTTCTTTGAAAGTTGGTTTTTTCTTTTAATTGCCAGGCAACACCCCATCCTTGAGTTTGGACGTACTCTCTGCGCTTTCGTTTCCAAGTAAGGTCAAAACCCTGTCATCGACCGCTGGAGTCCTTCAAATCAATCCACCCTTCGTCGCTTTCTCCTGACAGCTGGCGTACACATGTATGCTTGACCATTGTTAAGCCTTTTCTCCTTTAATGGCTCTGTACACATTGTATGTAGTTTTCTATGGAATCAATGTGTTTTCACAAAAAACTGGTGTTCTACGTACCCGGAGCAGTGAACTCTGTTAACAGGGTACGCGTCGCAGCTGTCTACGAAATTTATGACCTGTCCGTCACTACAGCTTGCTTGCTCGTTCCCCTTTTGTCCCTTACAAAATATGTTTTCCACACATACACCCTTCGTTATTGCTTTCAGCGACATTCCTTACTGCAAATTATAAAATAAAACTTTTCGAAATTTTTTTTTTTTGTGTTATAATATATATATATATATATATATATATATATATATATATTGCAACGAATCACAGGATCATGATAAGCGGGGCAAGCTCATATAATACACAGACTATGGACATTCATGTTTATATTGGTAGATGGTTAAATTTGGTTATGTTATCAGTTGTATTTTAGTAAGGATAAGGGTTTAGTTTAGTAAAACTGTGTATTATTATTTATTGTTATTCATGTACTGTGTTTGTGGAAATGTGCGCGCATGCGCGTGTGGTAAACGTTTCCCGGGCTGTGCGTGAATTAATTATCGTTGTGTTTGACATTGAACTGAACTTAGACATATGTATTCGCTACAATCCCTGTATATTTCTGGCTATTATTTACGTTCATATATGATATTAGTAAAGTATGCAGTTATGCATGAGATAAGAGTATTCTGGTTACCGTTATGCATGCTGTTACAAAGTAAATGCACTTTACAGCATGAAAAGTGCATGTCATGGTGTATGTAACCATGTGACTTCCTTCCACCAATAGAATGCTGGAAGGTGGTTGGAAATTTTCTTAAGCCTGTTGTTACACAGGCAGTTCTTCTCAGCCTGCTACCTCGAAAGGGATGTACAATTCTTGTTCAAGATTCTGTCGCTTGCAAGAATTTGTAAAGGCTATTTGTCGATAGTAACACGTGAAGACTCAGAGTTGTTCGTGTTTTACAACTTTACACAGTGTTATTATTACAGCATTGTGTGCATAATTACGAGAGTTCTTCTCTACTGTCTATCACGATCGGGTCGCGCAGTTCTTGTTCAAGATTCTGTCGCTTGCAAGAATCTGTAAAGACTATTCGGTGATAGTAGCGCGTGTGACGCAGAACAGTTGAATTTTAACTATTTACACACGGTATTATTATTAAAGTATTACGTGTGTAATAAGTGAGTGTAACTGTATCACTGTGTGAGATTTTCTGCAGTGTCAGTAAAATTTAATAGTTACGCAACAGTAAGTTGTTTCATCAGGAAGTTTCCGTGTTAGTGGAAGATTTCCGCATAGGGAGGTCTGCTGATCGCGGTAGACCTTGTTATTCGCGTGAACACTTGAAGAATCCGGAGTGGTATAAGTTCAATATACCGTTATTGATTAAACTCACTGTCGCCTGAGATACCTGAGATATTTTCTTTTTAAAAAATGTTAAATACTGTTCATACACATGACGTGATACGTTACATAAAGAAGATTCCCACGATGATGTTGCTGAAGAGAAGGGCAGGTCTTTGCTGTGTAGTTGGGTCGTCAGGTGTGGCTTATAGATGACAGACGTTCACCCTGAAACGCTTACAGCGGGGCTGGTGTCCTGTAACAGCTGGGCTGGTGTCCTGTAACAGCTGGGCTGGTGTCCTGTAACAGCTGGGCTGTTGTCCTGTAATTCCCAAGATGGATCTGACGCTTCGCACAAACAACGGTACTATGGTTCTTACTACTCGTTAAATTAATATAGAGTTTATTACCAACAAGTATCTCAGGTGACAGTGAGTTTAATCAATAACGGTATATTGAACTTATACCGCTCCGGATTCTTCAAGTGTTCACGCGAATAACAAGGTCTACCGCGATCAGCAGACCTCCCTATGCGGAAATCTTCCACTAACACGGAAACTTCCTGATGAAACAACTTACTGTTGCGTAACTATTAAATTTTACTGACACTGCAGAAAATCTCACACAGTGATACAGTTACACTCACTTATTACACACGTAATACTTTAATAATAATACCGTGTGTAAATAGTTAAAATTCAACTGTTCTGCGTCACACGCGCTACTATCACCGAATAGTCTTTACAGATTCTTGCAAGCGACAGAATCTTGAACAAGAACTGCGCGACCCGATCGTGATAGACAGTAGAGAAGAACTCTCGTAATTATGCACACAATGCTGTAATAATAACACTGTGTAAAGTTGTAAAACACGAACAACTCTGAGTCTTCACGTGTTACTATCGACAAATAGCCTTTACAAATTCTTGCAAGCGACAGAATCTTGAACAAGAATTGTACATCCCTTTCGAGGTAGCAGGCTGAGAAGAACTGCCTGTGTAACAACAGGCTTAAGAAAATTTCCAACCACCTTCCAGCATTCTATTGGTGGAAGGAAGTCACATGGTTACATACACCATGACATGCACTTTTCATGCTGTAAAGTGCATTTACTTTGTAAGAGCATGCATAACGGTAACCAGAATACTCTTATCTCATGCATAACTGCATACTTTACTAATATCATATATGAACGTAAATAATAGTCAGAAATATACAGGGATTGTAGCGAATACATATGTCTAAGTTCAGTTCAATGTCAAACACAACGATAATTAATTCACGCACAGCCCGGGAAACGTTTACCACACGCGCACGCGCGCACATTTCCACAAACACAGTACATTAATAACAATAAATAAATAATACATTTTAATAATAATAATAATAGTTTTACTAAACTAAACCCTTATCCTTACTAAAATACAACTGATAACATAACCAAATTTAACCATCTACCAATATAAACACGAATGTCCATAGTCTGTGTATTATATGAGCTTGCCCCGCTTATCATGATCCTGTGATTCGTTGCAATATATATATATATATATATATATATATATATATATATACATTACTGTATAAAACTAATAAAGATATATACCGGTAATACATAAGTAAATATATAAATATACATAAATAATTTATTGTTTATTATTGAGAGAGCGAAGTAATTTTTCAATTTTAATTCGGCCTTTTGGCATTTGTCTGTCTGTCTATCTATTTGGGGTATGTCTGACAATAACTTTTGAACGCGTCAACCGATTTTCGTAAAACTTGACGCGTGTGCCCATAATTTTATTCCACAGACGCTTATTGTTTTTAATATTGATCCTCCCCAACAAATGGGGTTGGCGGTCAACGATACTACAATTAATTTTTAAAACGGCGTATAACATTGATATTGTTTTTTTTTTTTTAAATGCAACTTATACATAGTATTTTGGTATTCCTTTGAATACCATACAGGATTTAAAAATTGTTTATAAAACATATGTTTACTGCAGCGGAATTCCTTTCCATCAACCAGTATATTTTTTTGTAATAGATTTCTAGTTCTTCTCTTTTCATTCTAAGAGACTTAGCCTACCTTGCAAATTATAGAAATTTGTTTATTTTTGTAGTTTTATCTATTCACAAGTCAGGCCACACGAGGACAATTTAAGCGTAATATCTGTTCTGCAGTTTGTTGTCGAGACAAGTGTTATTTTCTTGGACCTCGGCGAGTGGACTCTTTTGAATACTATGAACTCTTTCTCACTGACACTTTCTTGTTATATTCTTTGACTCGAGAAAAGAAAATCATCATATACTACCATCTGTATTTTTTTACTGTCTTGAGTAACACCTGATCGTATACAAATAGCCGTCAGCGGTAAAGTACTGGGATCCTTTCTTCCATTTCTGGATGAGATGCGTTTATTTTGCTTCTACAAAATTATAATTACCATGATAGCAACATGTCAGTGGCGAAGCTAGTAGTTAATGAATGGGTAGGCAAAAATCTTATCTTAAATTTTTTTTAAGGAATCACTAAAAAGATGGTGGTTCAAATCGGACGCTGAGGTAGAGTTTGCTGTAAGCGAATGGTTCCACAAACAGCCGTAAGAATTTTACTAGCAGGGAATCTACAGGTTATTGCAACAGTGGAACTCATGTCTTAATGTTAATGGAGACTTCTTTTAAAATCGTTGAATAAAAAATGCTTTACAGCTCTATACGTGTTTCTATTGAACAATCCTTGTAGGCCTATTAGTCATACACAATAATACAACTGATTGAACTTCAAATTTTTAAACTTGATTAGTTTCTATATATATGTTTAATGTTACAAATAATTCAAATAACAATCTTGATCATCTGTTTGTTCAGGGGAATAACAGGGACACTTTTAATAACCGCATAAAATAAACACTTTATATAAACAACACAGCGCGCTTTAACTTGAATGTTTGGACCACAGAAGTGAGGCATGCCTCAACGCTCTATGTGTACAGTGCGGAACAATCCCCCCTCCCTTCACTTCCCTACCACTCAGGCACATTGCTTACATACTATGTATACAAAAACCGCTGAGGCAAGTTCAGGTTGCCTCATTCGCTTTAAACGAACTATGCCGAGTCTCACCTGTCACCATCTAGCGGTCGCTCAGTAAAGCACGTTTCGGGCTAATAAATTCGACAGTCGCGGTAACAATGTATAATCTTTACGTTAGTTCATACGTATTTATAATTTTTATTCTACAGAATTTTTTAGGGTAGGCATTGCCTCCATGTAACTTCGCCACTGCATGTTACCTTAACTGATAACGTAATTAGCATAAGTAACTCTAACACACTATGCGTTTCGTAGTGCCGTTTCCTGAGCCCACATTTGTACAGAAAGCCGCTTCTGTTATCCCGTCCTACTACCGATAACTGTCCTGGTGGCATAGTCTACGTCAGCCTTAAGCTCGATACTTTTGTAATCACCATCTTAGTCTAGTCTACTTCCAGAACCAGATCGGACAGAACAGACTCAGTTCGAGCCGCCTCGGCTGCGCTGTTGTCCTAGAGTCGAGAAACCGCGAGACGTACAAGTTCCTAATTGCGGAAGTCATTGTGGAAGCTCATCGACCCGGCCGATGTGGTGATACACGCTCTTAGCTCCTGCGGACATCCTTAAGGAAGCCGTTCACGTGTGAGTGGAAGCTCATCGACCCGGTCGAAGTGGTGATACACGCTCTTAGCTCCTGCGGACATCCTTAAGGAAGCCATTCACGTGTGAGTGAAAGCTCATCGACCCGGCCGAAGTGGTGATACACGCTCTTAGCTCCTGCGGACATCCTTAAGGAAGCCATTCACGTGTGAGTGGAAGCTCATCGACCCGGCCGATGTGGTGATACACGCTCTTAGCTCCTGCGGACATCCTTAAGGAAGCCATTCACGTGTGAGTGGAAGCTCATCGACCTGGCCGATGTGGTGATACACGCTCTTAGCTCCTGCGGACATCCTTAAGGAAGCCATTCACGTGTGAGTGGAAGCTCATCGACCTGGCCGATGTGGTGATACACGCTCTTAGCTCCTGCGGACATCCTTAAGGAAGCCATTCACGTGTGAGTGGAAGCTCATCGACCCGTCCGAAGTGGTGATACACGCTCTTAGCTCCTGCGGACATCCTTAAGGAAGCCATTCACGTGTGAGTGGAAGCTCATCGACCCGGTCGAAGTGGTGATACACGCTCTTAGCTCCTGCGGACATCCTTAAGGAAGCCATTCACGTGTGAGTGGAAGCTCATCGACCCGGCCGAAGTGGTGATACACGCTCTTAGCTCCTGCGGACATCCTTAAGGAAGCCATTCACGTGTGAGTGGAAGCTCATCGGCCCGGCCGATGTGGTGATACACGCTCTTAGCTCCTGCGGACATCCTTAAGGAAGCCATTCACGTGTGAGTGGAAGCTCATCGACCCGGCCGATGTGGTGATACACGCTCTTAGCTCCTGCGGACATCCTTAAGGAAGCCATTCACGTGTGAGTGGAAGCTCATCGACCCGGCCGAAGTGGTGATACACGCTCTTAGCTCCTGCGGACATCCTTAAGGAAGCCATTCACGTGTGAGTGGAAGCTCATCGACCCGGCCGATGTGGTGATACACGCTCTTAGCTCCTGCGGACATCCTTAAGGAAGCCATTCACGTGTGAGTGGAAGCTCATCGACCCGGCCGATGTGGTGATACACGCTCTTAGCTCCTGCGGACATCCTTAAGGAAGCCATTCACGTGTGAGTGGAAGCTCATCGACCCGGTCGAAGTGGTGATACACGCCAGCATCCTTAAGGAAGCCACGGGGCTGGACCAGGCCGGAGCAATCAACGATTCTTTGCCTGAACGTCATATTGTGCAAAAGAGGCACGTAACTTAACTCCTTATGCTGAGAACAAACGACCTGGTGTATAAAAGAAACGTCGCGCTTCATCAGACTGAGATTCGGTCAACGCGCGCGCGCGCGCGCGCGCACACACACACACACACACACACACTAGGGGGCTGTGACGCTCCTACCAAGCTCTGTCTGTCTGTCTTTTATAACCACATTCATTTGACACAAGTACCAGCATCTTTTGCCGATGATGTTACTGTGCTATCAATTAACGAAAACCCACAAGTTATTTCTGATACCATATAAATCCACCAAAGTATAGAACATCAAAATCAACGAAACCAAATCCACTCAGTTGCATTTACTACTCAACACAATATTCTTGTCGACTTGCAACAGTCAATAGCATACGTGGTCGTACCAGCAAAACCTGAAATTAATAATCTTGAACTCCACGAAGATCAGCGGCTCAACTTGTTCTGCTCATCTTCAAATCATGTTGATGTTCCGCTCAACTTGTTGATCATGTTCAAATCAAACGGAGATAGACCTCAGGCTCACTCAAACATACCGGGAATATCTAAAAAAATCGTTAAGTAATAAATTATTAACATACTAAGTCACATTAAAACATTGGTCTTATAGATTTCAGTTGAGATGATTTTTCAGATCTTAACTTTTAAACGCAATAGTTCAAAAATCATCCAAAGATTCAAATAAAAATTGGTGACAGCTTTAGTAAATGCCCCAAGCCGCGCCATTAATCAGATGTTTCACACCGATCTGAAACAACAGTTCAGAATGGGTTTAACCCAGAGGATTCAAAACCAATGCAGCCACTGATTAGCAAATTACGAAAATGTCCGATTGAGACAAATGTCCGACGAGTTAAGCCAGACAGTCAGGATCTTCGGGCTATATCTAAACGATCATTAAGTAATAAATAATGGGCACACAAAACCACGCTAAAACATCTTTGGTACTATGGATTCTAGTTATAAAATTTCAATGAAACGAATTAATACAACTTCTATACATCAACGGCCCCGATTAGAGAAAACATCGCAAAACGTAGACTCAAGATTTGCTATAAACTTGATACACTGTTGCATAAGCAGTGACATCAGTGGTCGGTCAGTTATAAACCTAACTCGTAAGGCAGATTTAAGTAATAGTCTGTAGGGAAGGAAACTGTAATTTGCAACCAATAAATAATTAAAAAAAAAACATTGAAATGTATTTTACAATGTCCTTCATAAATTCATACTAATCAACAATTTTTGATTTCGTAGAGATTTAGAAATACGTAAATTGAATAAAATTTCGATGTTTTAATTACTTACTTTAGAATTAATTAATGTTAGCTTTTAATTTTCTTTCAAAAGATTTTGGTACTGTCGCAATCAGATTAGAAACCTGAAAACAACAAAGTAATTGGATTGCAGAAATCAGAAAATGTTAATCAAAAAGCAGGTTAGTTAATTAGATAATGATAAAACTCAGTCAGTTGAAAAACAAGACCCAAGAAGTGATTACGACAAAACAGACAGACTGCACTTTTTTAGTAATGAAGTAATTTTCTTTAAAAAGAAATACATAAAATTAATAAAGGTCTTTATCGTAGTTATTAACGATTTTGCAATGAAACGTCAGAGCAAAAAAGTATCGGCTGAGTGGTTTCTCTAATTCGTGAACCGCTTAATGAAATTTTGTAATAATTTAAATAATTTAATAGGGGAATGGTACCAAGATCTGTTTTATACACAGCCAAACCAATTTCTCTCTTAGTGGAACGCTGCTTAAACAAAAAAAATTAAATGCTGTTATAGTTACTTTGGAAACGAAGAGTTATATGTTAAACAAGTTGTTGAAAGAATGGAAACTGTCGAGTCATCTTTTTGCGTCCAAAATTTGTGATTAGTCAAAGTAAATTACTGCCTTCCTGACGTACCCACTTGTTACAAACAGGAAACCCCTCCAAATGTAGACGTGAGTTTACCAAGGAACCAAGGGTTCAAAGGCCTTTAACAGTGAACCAAATGAGGCTGTTTTAATTGTCAGGAACTCCTACGGCCATTAACCTGATATTGAAAAATGTTTGTATTGAAACACCTAAAATGTGGGGGAGAGAGAGAGAGAAAGAGTGAGAGTGAGGTAGGGAGAGACTGTTTGTGTGTGAGTATGTGATTAGATATAGTGGAAAACGTTTAACGCGAAATAACTGGGACCAGCTGGTTTTTCGTGTTAACAAGATATCGTGTTAACGGACAAAAAATGAAACACAATGAGATAAATGAACAAATACCGGGCAGATTGCTGACTGTATTGTGTAATAAAATAAAGCGGTAAAGATAAGTACTTACATATAAACGGTTTACTTATCTTCCGGATAATATGTGGTTAATTTTTGAATAAAAAATATGGTTAATATTTTTTTTTTAATTTCGCATATACACACTGTAGTTGTTCTTAACTTTGTCTTACGATTTAGGTTTTCTTGTACAATAATGTAGTATGTCTTTTAAATTTCCTATAACGACAACGTTCAATTCTTTTCAAAATAGTTCGTTATTTTATTTTGCACACAATTCTGCACTACTTTACTTTCAACAGATTGTTCTCATTTATCAGTGTGGTCAAACATTTCACCTTCCGAATTAGCTTCTAAATGTCGACGAACACGGCTCAGCAACGAAAACATATCAGTAGCGGTAGGAACCCGTAAATCTCCACTGTTATTTTCCGTGTTAAGTTCGTCGGCACTCTCATCACTTTCACAGTTTTTTTAACTTGCACTGTTTTGGGGAGTGCAGGTATGGATGGATTAATTTATTATGCAGCTATTGAAAAGCCAGTGAACAAATTATTTTTAACAATAACCTTTTCGTGTTAACCGATATTCTGTGTGAACCGTTTTCGTATTAAACGTTTTCCACTGTATAACATTTATGTGTAAACTAGAGTGACGAAAGGTCCCGGTAGTCCAGGACTCGTCCCGGTTTGTAAACGCTTGTCCTAGTGTCCCGGGAATGGACTTCCGAGACGGTGATTTGTCCCGGACAGTATATGTTGTAAAGTAAGTGTTTTGTGGAAAAATGGAAAGAAAAAATTAGTCACGAAAAGAGGACAAATTTCTCAAAGAGCAGTACTGTCAAGGTGGTAAAAGTTAATAATCACCTAAATTTTAGTGTAAAAGAAAGGCTTACTGTACACGAATTTTTTACTAATGCGAGCAGTACCAGTTACAAATGTCCAATATATTTCAAAAGTAAAGCTCCAGGGCTATAGCGCTTTTGATAGCTCTTTTCGAAGAAACGAGTGTCCTTCATGCAATCAGAAATTCACGAGCCAGTAAAATTAGAATAAAGACTTCCACTTACTAAGCAGAAACAAACACTATATAGAATGTTATTATTCCCACGAGTTATTAGAATTAACCAAAAACATCAAAATAAAGTTCGAATTGAAGAGGGCTCTTATACATTCTTGCTACAATAAAAATCAAGGGTAAAAAAGAGTTCGTATTATCCAAATTTGAATTAACCAGTTTTAGTGTAGTAGTTTAATTTATTTTAATAGTTTTACAATTTATTTGTAGTAGTTTTACAATTTCAATTTATTCATTCATCAAGAAGAGGAAGTGTACCAATTTTATATAGGCCTATATGCGAGACACTTTCAGTTGTAACTGGGATCTTACGAAACACAAAACGAATAGGTGGGAAGAAATTTTGATTATTTGTAGTACCAACATCATTGTCATCAAATAGGCTCCCCCCCCCCACACACACACAATTATCTGTGTAACGTGTGAGTTCTTGTGAAATGATGCGCGGAAGGCTACTGCACCTCAGTCATACTCTAGACGGTCGGTATTTTAAATTTTCGGACGGCAAAGGGTCTTCTTTTGTTATAAACACCGTGTAGCACTTACCCATCGTATTTACAAAATTTCGTCGTCTGACTAATACTGTTAATTTGCTCCACGCTCAAACATTATTTTATTACTTCTTCGTTTTCAGTAGCCTACGTCAAAGTTCATATGATATTTGATATAATTTCTTGTAGATTTGTACTTGAAATTTGAAAAGAAAATCATTTTATGATTCCATCGTGCAACTGTTTAGTAAACAACTGCTGTTGAGTAAAAGTCATACCGCCGGAAGTGAGGTCCGATCCTAATCCTCTGCGCGCGCGCGTGTGTGTGTGAGCTGTTCCTCGACAAGTAAACAGTAGGCTATAACATTTCCTTTCCCGGGTATATCTGGTTCGGTGTTCAGTACCGGTAAGGAAGTGAATTTTTTAGCCAGTTGCTTCCTGTTTCAGATATCAATAAAGGTATAACGTATCACTTGTATCAGTTATCACTGCAAATTATTATGTTGACTTCAAATAAAATCACGTATTGCTTTGTGTTGATTTGGATTTTTTCAGTCGGTCTAGGGTTCCCTCAGCGTTGCCTGCTTTTTGAGCTTGGAAAGTCGGGATTAAGATACGTAAAATAAAAAAATTCTGTAATTTTTTAAGGAAAGTGTGAAATGATGGAAAGTGGATTCCCGCCTTAAACGGCTTTGTAAGAAGGCTGTTTGCCGTGGGATGGTTATGTATCTAACACTTACTGAATTGCGTATGATAGCGTTCCATTACAAAAGCTTTGGCCTCCCATGCATCAAGTCGGTGTTGGCACTGCTTATATTGCAGCAGTATATAACTGTTATTACTTATGTGTCAATGCTATTAAAGTTGGCTATAAGGTGTACCAAGACCTTGAAGTAACAAAACCTTAAAGCCAAGAGTGTACCATAGCACCTACTTTATTCAAAGTTTGTATTCAAGCAGACTTAGGCAGATGGAGAAGACGCTCTCATGAAATGGGGATCTCAGTAACTGACGACTGTTTCTACACGATTCTTTTTACAGACTATCTGTTGTGGTAACATTTGACAAACAGAACTCCACTTACTACATGATCAGAAAACTCCATGAAGATTAAAAATCTTGGGGCCTCGACATAAATTTTTGGGAAACCTAACCTGGTTACTGGAACTAAAGGTTATTGAAAGTAGATCCTCATGTTATAAAAGATACAACTTTTTTTAGGTATCTTGTTATGGCGTTAACAAAATATTGTACATTTGATGAAGCTATCAGCAGCAAAATAAATGAGGATAAGGCAGCGGAATTCTGTACTTCGAGGAGAAATAACTCAGACAACTAAGGAACGATTTTCTCTGCAAGTTTAGAAAAGCATATTCCTCTATGGTTCTCAATCTTGTGAGATAAATAAAACTCCCGAAGGTTCCGAGAAGTCAAGCAGTAGAAGATCTCGTGGAGTATCCAGGCTGCAATGTGTTAGAAATGAAGATATCAAGAGGCATTTTAGACATCATAAATACGAAGCGCCTCATATGGTATGGCTATGGCGACGTGGAACGGATGACTGACGATCGTTTCTTCCAACTATAAAAAGATGGCGGAAACGGCAGACCTAGGCGATCGTGGAACGAATACGGAGAAAGAGGCTCCGTGCGGGATACGACCATGGGTGGAAGGATGGAAAGAGATGGGTGAGATGATCTTAAGCGTATTAGGATCTAGCAAAACATGATAAAAAGTAATAAAACTAAGGCATATATTTTACAAAAATTTATGTATCAAATTAATATAACGGTAACTAACAAAGTTTGTATACTTATGTAGTATGAATTTCTATAGTTTTAGTTTTACTTTGCAGGTTATTATTGCAGTTGTACTTTCAAGAACAACAAGTGTACAAGTGTTGTAACATTTATTACAACAAAACTCAAAATTGAATTAAACGATGACTCAATTTAATTTATATCTGAACAGAACACACCCCCTCCACACCATACTGCGCACTCCTGTCCCAGATTTTAATAGTCCCCCACCAATAAAATTCGGACGGAAACCAAAATCAATTGATTCAAATGTTATTCATTTCACTGATAAATCATTAATTTATCAGCATTTAATTGAACCTTTATCCGATAATGTTTTGTCTCTAAAATCGGGACGTGCGGCGATGCTAGGTAGGGCGTATATGTGGTTGGAATTTATCCAACTAAATACCGCTAATGTACTACAGCGTGCTTATATTAATGGTTGTTTGTATGCGCTTTAGGGTGTCCGACGTAACGTTCCAACGATTAGAATTCGTCTCGCGTCAGAAGAAAGTAATCTTGACAAGTTTGATTGATTATTCCTATAGCTCTCGTATCAATGTTAGTTCAACAATGGGTAAAAGTGTCACTCGCACCCACTCTCACTCTCGCAAGTGCTCTTGCACTGATTTTCTCCACAAGTTTCTTTCTGCCCTTTGCAATTCTTTTTAATAGTTCAGTGTTTTTTTTCTATTAAAAATTTTTTTTTCTATTTCTAAGACAAAACATGTTTTTTGGAATAGTTACTCAATATACATTTCCTTTCGTTTAATATCATATACGTTTATGTATGTCCTCGCGTCTTCAACAATATTCCCGCTTTCCCTGTTCCACACCTGTCCCCCCTCCCCGACAATATAGCTCCCATTCTTTTTACGGTCCTCATTACCTCGTCCTTCCATATCTTTGTTGGCTCCATTTTACTTTCATTCTGCTTAGATTTCAGTTGGTGTGATCTTTAAAACTGAACTTTTCTCCATTCTGCAAACGTACCCATACTAGCGTACTTTTGGGCTTTTTTATTAGCTTTACTGTACGAAATTTAAATGAGAAAGGTAATTCCATTTTTTTTTTTGAAAATTTATGTCTTGATTCATTCACATGTATATTGTCGCCTTCAAAGTACATTCGGTCGCATAGTACGCCAAAACACAGTTAACTGCCAAATAAAATACTATGAATCTAATTTTAACGATTGCCACTAAATGTTTACCAACATCACATTAAACCGTGAACGCGGAAAATTTAAAATTGCACGAACTTTCCTGATAAAACCCCGTATATCTTATTAATTCAGCGTTTCTTCTGTTTCACGATTTGTCATCGTTCACGATTCACATTCTCTTTTACATCTGCAACACTACTAATTATTTGGTCCCTGATTCTCTCGTATAATCTTTCTTTTGGACATTTTTAGCCTTTCTTATTTCTTTTGTGAAATATATCGCCCTCATTTCATATCAGTATTTCCTCCGACAGGTTTCTGCCTTATGTTCTCAGGTTCTCCACTATGTCATAGGCTTTGTTATCTTCTTGTATAGCTTCGTAACGTATTTCCAGTCTTACGTGTTTCGTCTTTCTCAACCAATTACTTTAAATAGTAATCTAATTTGCAAATTCTAAACCTGCCCGTACAGAATATGTCGAGTATGATTCAAAGCCTTTACATGATGTACGTTAGTGGTTTTCAACCTTTCTCATATCACGGCTTCCCTAGCCAATAACATTCGTTTGGCGGGTACTCTGTGGTACACAAGGTGGGCCTTCTACTGATGTACGGACATTGTGCCAATTTTTTTGGAGAATCAGAACTTTGTAAAGATTACTTAAGCCATGTGCCATCGTTTATCGCTAAAGAATGATTTCTTTTAACGTGGCGAAGAAATAAAAACAAAATTTAAGTAAGCAATTTAGTAACAAATTCGAATAAAAATTAAAAAATTAACATACATTAGAAAAATACATTGTGAACAATAAAAAATACAAACGTACAAAACGCTTCTATGAAGAAAATGACATATTTTGTATTTTGTAAAAGAAGTTCAGTTTTTAACATTATGATTTTTGTCGGAAAAATCAGCAAAATTAAAAAAATAATTATTAAGAGTAGACGTATTTGTCCATTTCAATAATGTGAAATCCGAGTTTGCTTGTATTAGGGCTTGTAAAATCTTGTTAAATAAATTTCCGATAGCTCTTTTATTACTGAGCCCTAAACAAAATAAACCCGTATTCATCTACTGCGCCCTTGCCAGTCGTTCATGGTGCCCTGGAGACCGCAAAGCGCCCTTTGAAAAGCACTGATGTACGTAATTACAGTTTGAAGTTTTCTGAATAGTTCTTCTGCTGCCACATGTACTACAGCAGTTTGTTGTTGGGTGTGAAGCAACAGTATTGCAGTTGTCAACACTGCTTCAAAATTTTGAGTCATCAGGCATGTCGGATAGCGTGACGACGATAAACAAAACTGTTTTCGTTTGACCGAAACTTCTATGACGGATCTGCAGGCCGCAGGTCTGTCGTATGTACAAGTCCTTTACATATCATATTTCACTCGGTGATCTCTAATGGTCACACCATATTTATGTAAATACAAACATTTCATAATAAGTAAGGAATTATTATTGGGGTTTAATACCATAAATTACCAAGCAAAAATGTACGCTACTATTTACCATTGTCATCTATTTTCCTTACGTCTGAAGAAATTTAAATCTTGCATATATGTTTCTTTTTAGGTTTAGACAAAACGCTAGGCTGCCAGCAACCCTTACAGAGTCGTTATAGTTTCATTTTTATAAAGGATTTAAAAAATCACGTATTTACAATTAATAAAACAAATTATCAGGAATAGGCCTTAGTTGTATAAATAAGTCGTTTTTATTGTTCAAGAAAAAAATTATTTTTTCTTTTATAAATCTGCTAACTGCTATAATTTTTATTGTTCGACTAAGCTTTTCGTCATCACTGACATCATCAGGTCTTAAACAACGTTAAGACTTGATGATGGTTTAAGGTGGTTGTTTAAGACCTGATGATGTCAGTGATGACGAAAAGCTTAGTCGAACAATAAAAATTATAGCAGTTAGCAAATTTATAAAAGAAATAGTAAGGATGGCTGCTAATTTAAACAATACGAAGAAAAAAATTATTTTCTTTTAGAAAACGTGTCTCCCAGCTAAAAATCGATGTTTTGCGAAACGGTAGCATCGTATCGTTTCGTTAAAATTTCGAGCATGGGAACGTTCGACCATCGTGTGGGAAAATATGGTAAGTTAATTCACAAAGCGGAAAGCTTGGTTTCAAGTACGATTGTAAGATTCAGTTTTATCAGCGAATTGTTGGTTTGCTGTACCGTCGACTCTTCAGTTACTTTTGTAACCATCGATAATATATCGCTCAAAAAATATTTATTCTCGATCGGACATTTTGTGTTAATAAAGTCAATTTCAACCCAAATGTCAGTCGCTTCGTACTGAAGCCTACCAGTGTCATCGCCACCGTTTAGAGATCGGGCAGGACTTGAAAATAGTGGAGAAACTGAAAGTTCTTGTCTAGCAGGAAGCGACATCGCTCGGGTGTGTGACAATGACAACGTAAATATTTGTTCACTTTACGCATTTGTGTTGTCTCGTTTTGCATAAAAAATATGAGCCATTTGAAAAGTTGGGTTAATCATCTAAACCATAGTAATTTTAGACGCAATACCAATTTACTGGAACGAGCGAAGCGAGTTCTCAGTTTTAACTCGACCGTTTGGCATTTGTCTGTTCGTTAATCTATTTATATGTCTGCCTGTTTATCGTAAAACGTGGCATGCGTCTCGATAACTTTACCCCATAGAGCCCTGTAGACTCCGACATCGCCCAAAAAATACGGGGACAGGGTGCAAAAATGTGATGGGTCGAAATTGTGAAAATCCCCAAAATCTCCGTGGGGATATCAAATTAAAGAAAAGCTTAGCCACAAACCGAACAGTATGTTCAATTCTGGTAATTTCAAAATTTTGGGACACTAGGCCCCACCCAAAAAGTTTATAAGTTTAAAAAAATTGAAAGAATCCATGGCGGGTACCAGATCAAAGGGAATTTTAATTCAACTACGGTTGTAGTGTTCACACTGAAAATTATTCAAGTATAGAGGCACCATGGGTCAAAAATGAGTTCAAAATATTAACAAAATTAAAATGCTACGTGTAATTAATTTTGGTAATTAGTGCTTCGCACACAATGCGAAGAATTGTATTAAAAATGCGAACACGGTATCTTCAATAATTTGACAAAACTAATAGCTGTTAACGTACCTTGCAAATTAGAGACGGCCTTCAGAAAGTTTGTAAACTATGTTTGGAAACAAAATTTACATATTGTTGTCAGTTACATACACATTTGTTAAAAGTATTCCATATGGGCTTATAGAACCCCATGGAAAGATACATAAACTGAAAACATATGACTAAATTATTTGTAATTTAGGCATTATGATTAAGCCTATAAATTATACTAAAAAAACGAAAAAAATGTTCGGAAATGTTTTTTGTATTCATAAAAATAAATAAAGTAATAATGACTGTCTCCTTTATAATTTTTATTTTACTAAAAAAAATAAAGTAGTTGGGGTTTCCTAACTTTTCTTTTAGTTTTTAAGGTACAGCGAACCGCAGTAGGCCTAACGACGTTTTATCACCTCCTCGTGGTGTTTTGTCAATTAACGCTAACAATCGTACAATTTTACGAAGAACTTCGCTCACATCTTCAAAAAATAAAATTTATTAATTTGACTTTATCTAATAATAAATGTATTTCGTTCAGAATAGTCAGCGAATTCTTCAGCTCATGTTATAACATATGCAACCTGTTATAACCCTCTAGTTATAACAGGAGAAACAGAGGGCTCGTATTTACATGGAAAACGGGGTGGCAAGTGATTCAAAGAGGAGGGTGTAAAAGTAATCGTAAGTCTTCTGCTGTTTCAACGAATAGACAGTGTTTATTTCGATTAAATAATCAGCACCATTGAACGCCCAACACTTTCCCTGAAGTCGCAGAGTTATGTAGAGAAGCACGATCGGGAAAGCGGCCAATAAAACACTGGCCGAGTCTTTCGTCAAGTACAGTTACTATTGACAAATCCAAGGTCATCAATGCAGAAGCGTGTCTCCCACCCAGACCCTCACACATGCACGACCTGATATGAGCAGCATCTTACAGTATTTATTTATTCTCAAGAAAGTTTAAACTGAAGACGTCAAGCTGTAAATTTATGCCGAAAATTTTGTAGACGTAACGATATGAGCGTCCAAACCGATAGTAACAAAAGAAATTGGTGCAAATCGTAGGCCTATTTTAATTAAAATTCTGTATTTACCCGTTCCAAAAACAGTGACTATGAGAGAGATGAGTTTCGCGTTCGGTTGGACTAGCTTATGGTGGTTATTAGAAAGTTTTCTTAAAGAACCTCCCCCCACACACACCTTTCATCATCAGTTTATTTAGAAGTTTATTTCATCATCTTTATGTAGAAGTATAATATCCAGAGTAGCCAACAATATGAACAGAAAACAGGGCAGCAGCGGATTACGCGAGACTAGGCTCCGGTACCAAAGTCTTTCCTTCGGGTCATGCGCCCGAGTATTAATTGGTTCTTCTGACCCTGTTTATATTATACATATTTTTGTTGTTGATACGACCCTAATCCACAAACTAAGAGATATATCTGCTTATCTTACAAAAGACTTAATTCAGAATACTGGAAAAAGGGCATATGCGCTTTTTATATGTCACACACGCTCTAGCGCGCGCGCACACACACGCACAGTTTTGTCTTACGTCTAGGCAACAGAAATACATTTGAACACAGTGAGTACATACTGCATCAAAATAGACTTACTATAATAACTTTATAGATGTTCTATATGAACCTAGACGTTCGTCAGGTATTCTACAAACATAATAGTAAGAACCGGAAGGGAACGATTACTACGGAGTTCTACTGCTGTCTGTAAAAGTGTAAAAAGGTTTTTGTCCGTTGGAAATAAGCATAAATAATAACGGCTTTCAGACGACGGAAAACCCACGCGGTCAACGGCGGCGCAGAGGAGCTTTTCTCCTTTAGTTGGGGTGAAGCAGGTCCAAATATTACTAGAAATAATATCACCACCGCCCTTCTTGACTACCTGATGTCTAAACTGGTAGTTGCCAAACTGCAAGTGCAAATTAATGGCAAATATGCCAGCGAACGTACAACTATTTTCCTATATAGTGTAAACAGTGTGGATTCTGAATGTGTACTTAGCAAGTAATTGGCTAATCCCTGCAGATTATCGAATTAAAAATTGTTTTAAATAATGTGAAATCGATTTAAGTGTTATAACTACAGTTAGTTATTTATTAACTACAATTAGTTATTTATTTATTATTTACTACAGTTATTATAGTTAGTTACTACAATTCCTATCTAAATCAAATTAATAATAAAATTTATTAAATTAAGTTAATTAATTATTGAATTAAAATTATTATCACACACGGTTAGAACAAATGATCATGACGCATGGAAATTAACATTAAAACACTGGCAGTACATTACTTTGTGAAAATTCCAACGAATCAGATTGGGGTAAAGGCAGGAGATGTCTGAACGTCGCGTGTAAACACACAAAATACAGCAGCCTCCCGGAAAATGCGAGAGAGTTGTCTGAATAATTGTGAACAGACCAATAATTTTGAAAGGAAATTATGTAAATTTCAGTCTCATCTTAATGTGTTTAAATGATTATAATTTGAAATTTTAATTTAATCAACTGTGTGCTTTTCCAATTACTTTCGGATAAGAAACACGGACAGGACAGTGAGCATCAGTGTTATAAAACACTGAGAAGCAAGACTCGCTATGATATCTCTCCCAAACAGAGGCGGCGAAATTGATACATAAGCGAATTGTAACTTTCGTACAATAGAAAAAAAGAAAACAAACGTGGGCCGGTTTATTAGTTAGTCTAATGATCGCCAAACTTTCCGAATCAATGAGCTAGTTATCCAACCTGAAAATATGTGGTGAGCGACTTAGTGTATTCGATGATGTGGGCTATATCTCAAATTAAACATTAAACGTTTATAAGGCACATCAACACTGAACATTAAACGTTTATAACAAATATCAACATTGAACATTAAACATTTCCAGGGAAAATCAAACATAAACCTAATACTCAACTGAAATATATTTGTACCGTAAGTACAGATACACGAATAATTATTTTAGGAATGCGCCTTTTATTTGTTATTCCTAACAAATAAATTCTACCATTTGAGCGCGCACAATTTATTGTTTGTGTCTATTGTGTTTCATGTTTGATTTTGTGAAATTACGTATTTCTGTTTGTTGGTGACAAGTTTTTAAAAATGTTTATACGGTACACAAATATTTATTACAGATTATGACATGGAACTAAAAATGATCGGAATCATTAATAATGTATTTCGTTACTAAAATAATAGAAGGAAAAAACTTCGGCGTTGAAAATTATCGGCCAGCTTACGTGTTATGAGAAGCCGTTAGTCATTCGAATATAATTGTCAAAATGTTCATATGTGAGCCCATTTCTGTACTTGGTTTGTACGTTCTCTTATTCGAGGAAGAAGCCTCAGACCGGTACGCAGCGACTGACCAGTGTCTTTGATAAGAGCTTGAACCGTCATGGTGCAGATAACGATTCGCGAGAAACCGAAAATGTTCCTGCTAGGACTGGTTTAGGCGAAAAGATGGCAGTTGGTACCATTTGGCTAGACTGCAGGCAACAACAGACATCGGTATGTTTAAACGCGAACCGTGATGGATGGTTGTGTTTAAACGTGAAACTAGGGAGTTCACCAACACGCTAATTTAGTTATTTAAGAAAGCAATGTTTCAGCTACAGTAGGCACCGGCGGCCGACTTCAACCAAGCGCTTTTAAAAGATAAAAGACGTTGTATACAAAGAACATAAAAGACACCATTCTTACCCCTCGCTGATAGTCATAGGTTATAAGTAATTGAATTAACTTAGCCCTACTTTGCAGAAATCAATAATCAAGTGAACGACGCGTACTCTCAACGAAATGCAGAAACACATACTCATACATAGTGTTCAGGGTTGTGTGTGTGTGTGTGTGTGTGTGTGTGTGTGTGTGTGTGTGTGTGTGTGTGTGTGTGTGTGTGTGTGTGTGTGTGTGTGTGTGTGTGTGTGTGTTTTCTGCCTTACGTTGAGAGTACAGTGCTCATTATTCACTTGATACCGGGTTGTGCAGGGAAAGTCATTCGCCTCCTTCCATAGCTGACGTTCACACGGACTGATAGATTCCAGAGTTTATACTGTTTGCATTTTTATTTAGAATTACCGGTATTAACAAATTTTGATAGCAAATATTAGAATTGCCGGTACGATATCCAACATCCGAAACGGATAGGAACAATCAGAAGGAGAAGCAAATTTTAGAATGAAACGAGTGCGTGTCTAAGTCTTAGTCTGTGCTGATGATATTGCTCTTATTGCAAAGAGTAAGGAAGAACGGCGGAACGCAGATGTACTGCTACATAACCCAGCAAATTGATTAAGAGCCATAGAATATTAACTGGGAAAAGGTCAAGACCGTTGGAACAAGTCAAAAAGTTTGAATATCTGGAACCAGATGGAACTGCTGACGAGGAAACAAAAGCCAACCAAATATATCGCCCGATTTCTAATTTTATTTTGGGTAAAAAGGAAATCGCGAAAGAACTCAAACTTCGCGTAGAGTTATGCCTGCGCTGCTATATGTGCCAGAAAACCTCATCCTGCTACTGAAACACAAAAGCAGACTGCAAACTAGTGAAGTAAATGAGATATTTTGAGGCGGAAAAACTGGAAGAACTAGGAGGAAACGAATTAAGAATATGACCGTCATAAATCTGTTGCAGCAGAGATCAATTGTAAAGATAGTACCGAGAGGAGCACTGCGATAATATGGTCGTGTAATAAGAAAAAGAGGAATGGCGAAAGGAAGCTCGTCACGGAAGCGCAGCCGAACGGAGGAAGATCTAGATTGAAATCGGTCGAGTTGGGAATAGGGAGGAGAATTTCTTGACGGCAGAAGAAGAAGACTCGGTCGAGTTGGGAATAGGGAGGCTAACCCCTTGGCGGCAGAAGAAGAAGACTCGGTCGAGTTGGGAATAGGGAGGAGAACCCCTTGGCGGCAGAAGAAGAAGACTCGGTCTAGTTGGGAATAGGGAGGAGAACCCCTTGGCGGCAGAAGAAGAAGACTCGGTCGAGTTGGGAATAGGGAGGCTAACCCCTTGGCGGCAGAAGAAGAAGACTCGGTCTAGTTGGGAATAGGGAGGAGAACCCCTTGGCGGCAGAAGAAGAAGACTCGGTCGAGTTGGGAATAGGGAGGAGAACCCCTTGGCGGCAGAAGAAGAAGACTCGTTCTAGTTGGGAATAGGGAGGAGAACCCCTTGGCGGCAGAAGAAGAAGACTCGGTCGAGTTGAGAATAGGGAGGCTAACCCCTTGGCGGCAGAAGAAGAAGACTCAGTCGAGTTGGGAATAGGGAGGAGAACCCCTTGGCGGCAGAAGAAGAAGACTCGGTCTAGTTGGGAATAGGGAGGAGAACCCCTTGGCGGCAGAAGAAGAAGACTCGGTCTAGTTGGGAATAGGGAGGAGAACCCCTTGGCGGCAGAAGAAGAAGACTCGGTCGAGTTGGGAATAGGGAGGAGAACCCCTTGGCGGCAGAAGAAGAAGACTCGGTCTAGTTGGGAATAGGGAGGAGAACCCCTTGGCGGCAGAAGAAGAAGACTCGGTCGAGTTGGGAATAAGGAGGAGAACCCATTGGCGGCAGAAGAAGAAGACTCGGTCGAGTTGGGAATAGGGAGGAGAACCCCTTGGCGGCAGAAGAAGAAGACTCGGTCGAGTTGGGAATAGGGAGGAGAACCCCTTGGCGGCAGAAGAAGAAGACTCGGTCGAGTTGGGAATAGGGAGGAGAACCCCAAAGCGGTTTATCCGAACCTTTGCTTTCTTGAAAAACTAAATTATTAATGCCAAACTTGAAGAGTTTTTAAGATTTAGACATCAAGTAAACGAAAGTGGACATTTGGTTAAGTATTATGTTACAGGGAACTGGACAAGATTTGCTTTGCAAAGGAATCACTGGCCCAGCATCGAGTTTTGTTAATGGCGGTTAAAGTTACTGATTACGTAATTATCAATTTTCTGGACATTTTTAGAGTTTAATGACAATTACAGTGAGCGCTGGAATTCGGCACTTCGATCAGCCCCTTTCGTTACAATTTTGCCAAGAAGGTTTCAGTTTTTTTGCTAATGGAATTAGAATTTAATCGCGAAACACGTGAGAACTAACGTTGCTTATTTACACCTGGCAATTAACCATAAAATTGGGGTAATTCAACTATTATTAACACAATTAACGGTTTCGACATCTGAGCCACTTTCTAGTTTTCTGCTTTCACACAATCAATTCAGTATACATAAACTTTTAATCGCGTTTACATAATACTTCCAATTTGTTTATAACTTTACAATGATTCATAGTGAGCAGGCTGCTAATTACTTTGTCATCGGTAATCCTTTGTTATTGAACGTATTTATGCAAGCTCGGTAGGAATACATATTTTAATTATTAAAGCGTGTTATGATAATTACTATTTATTGTTATTATTTTAATGTGTGTCACATGTGTACAATGTGATATTTCCATGTTTAATTATAACGTGTGTTACCATTACAATGTTTATTATTATTATTATTATTATTGTTATTGTTATTGTTATAAATACTTTTATTGGCCAAGACATCTCAGGGTTTGAGAAGCAGTGAGTCCTATCCTCACTGTCACTAGCTATGGTGTAGATTTAATCATTAAATATAATTCATCAAAAAACCAGTTTCGGCAGTCTTTAATGTCATCATGATCATTGTTGTCGTCGTCATCGCTTTGCAGTCCGCTTGGAGTTTTAGCTCCACTTTGAGCTCGTCTGTCTCGAGAGCACCAGTCGTTTTAAATATACCGCCTTCAGATTGTTGCAGTTCTGTAACCGTCCTTAAACTTCATAAGCCACGAACTTTTTAATCCAGACCAGATTTAAATTACGACTTGGAGTAATGCGAATATCAAGACGCATTTTTAAAACTTTTCGATTCTCTCTCGTCCGTTGATATATCCAATAGGTTGTGTCACGAATAACGTGTGATGACATTTATATTTGTTTTTGAAACACTTAACAGGTAACACTTAACACTTAACATTGATTGTTTCATAATATTTTAATCTTATACAAAATGATTTTAAATATCACGACAGAGTTCTAGGAGCTTGCTAGAAAGGTGAACATAAGAAATAACGTAAATTATCATTTTTTATATAGTGGTTTACTACCCAGATATTTTGTGGTTAAGGGTATATTATTAGGAACAGTTTATTCAAATAATGATTCCGTGTGCTCTCAGTTTTTTGAGTGCAACGCTCGGTATTCAAATCGTGGGAACTAGGTATTAATTACATTTTAAAAAACTGAAAATACCACTATTCAAACAAGAATATTTACATTTACTGAATACAAAAATAGATGGAATAACTCTGAATTGGGGACGCTCACTTCTCTCGTACCGTTACTGATAAATTGATCAGTAAACGGATTAGTACAACGGCCTCCATAATCACCCGACCACACGCCATTATGCTATTTCTTTTGTTGTACTATTTACTTCTGGCCAGAGCACCTACTAGATAACATACGCAAGCTGCAGCAACTATCAGAAATAATCCTGCGTCTTATTCTATAAGATGTGCTCGAGAAGTGTGACTTTGTCATTTAAAATATACAACAAAATAGAAGCCACATCGAGCATCCACTTGAGTCAGCTATATCTGATAATTCTTCATTTCGTAGTGACCGTCAATCAATAAATTTTAACGATGATATTCAGTTGTGTGTTTGGCGTCATAACAACTCACCAACAATTGTCCTGACGATGACAATAAATATTGTCTAAACGTCGACACAAATAATTTAAAATTTGTGTTATACTTTTTTGACCGATCATCGCAAACCCTTCATCGTTAAACTGTATCTAATAATGTATTTCTAACTACAAAATATCTCGGTAACTAACAGTTTTGAGATAAACGTTACTCACGTTTGACCTTTGTAACATTGACCTTAGAATCCTATCGTGGAATTAAAGTCGCCATATATTCCTTCTATTCCCTGATACATGTTTCTATAATTACTCACTTTTAAGTAACAATTATAATTTTATTGTCTTACACAAAGTACAGTGTTTGTATTAAGTATGAGTTTTCCCATTTATGTTAATGACTGCTTTGTAACAACGACTAATTGGGTATTTAAATATTATTACTGCGTTTTAATGTTTCTGATGTTTCAGTTTGTCATCTCTGAGATTATAAATAATTTCATAAATAGAACTACAAATACTTATAATACATTTAATATTTATAAATAAATTTACTTCAAGATATACCTTTTTTTTCCAAAGGTATATCTGGAAGTAAATTTATTTATAAATATTAAATGTATTATATATATCAAGAAACGGACTGTAGCAGAAAGTGATTGAAATACTTATAAATAGTTGTGTTGACATCAGCGTATTATACAGCCTGTCTTTGTTAAAAAGTAAGTGTTTGAAGTAACATATTGTGTAGAGAAGATACCCACTCTGTATACAGCTGAGCAATAAGAAAACTGTTATCGATTACAGCCTGTCTTTGTTAAAAAGTAAGTGTTTGAAGTAACATATTGTGTAGAGAAGATACCCACTCTGTATACAGCTGAGCAATAAGAAAACTGTTATCGATGAGGTTGGTCTAACGGATCACATCCACCGCCTCAGGGTCGTGATTGGTTCGGTGATGAAGAGATTCACAGTTAACTAATTTGGGGGTTCCGACTTCTCACTAACTGTCCAACACGTCCCCCAAGTAATGTTATTCTTTGTTCGTGTCCACGGAAGATGTAATTTGTAATAATTCGAGGGGCGAAAACGGTAGTTTGGACTGAAAGCGTTCTACATACTCCACGGCGCTGCAGCTCATGAAGAACTCTGGCCTCCACTCCTATCTATCCTGTGTGAATTTTCGCCAACTTCTGACCCCCCCCCCCGCAGTCTTCTCAAGTTTCATCTACATCGTCCACCCACCTTCAATGTTTGTTTGTGATGGAACGATTCCTCCTGAAACCGCGTTGATAGTTTGGACATATTATTTTATAGTGTAAATCTCATTTTTCACCTTGCTCAGTCCTGTTTCTCGCTGGGTCAGTTCCGTGTTCCCAGTCCTATTCCGAGGCAATCTTTATGTATCCGTAACAAATTTGTTTTGCAGGATAGGGTTAATATCGTTATCCCCAACCCCCTACCAGGAGGACCAAATAATTTTTGGTCAAGGTTTCTTTCCTCTAGCCTTTAGAGAATCAACTTCGGAGTGCAAAGCAGCAGTGCTAGTTTCGGTACGCCCCGGGTATTTTTTTCCCCGGTACCCACCATATCTGGTAGGTGTTCCCCTATCCGCTACCTGGGGAGGCGCCCGATGAGGGACTGTTGAGCATTCGCGATTTTCGGGTATCCGGAAGATTCACAGTGTTGAATCCGATACGTATGGGTTTATATTTGGAATCCTGTTGGCTTTATGTGATGAATAATGAGCCAGTACATGTTGTCTCTTGTGGGATGCGTCTTTCAGCCAGATGAAGAGATTGTCCGGATGAATACCGAAATACCGGCTAGATCTTAACACTCCTTCCTCCGGGATAGAGGGCATCCTCTTGTTGTGACTGATGAATGTGCGTCTCCCTTAAGAGTTAACATGTAACGTGCACTGGTTTGAAAGTAATGGTTTTGATACGCCTATTATGTATCCATTCCTGAACTTGGCAAAGTTATATTGTAAGCCCAGGACTCTTGAAGGCCCGCTAGCTTTTGGGTGCGGTGACATAACAGCCACATTAATAGTAGTAAAGGTGACCAAAAATCGTATCGACTCTCTGCCTCTGTCTACCCCTATGAGTGTATAGATCCCGCGACCACCTTACCGCCGTCTGGCCACCCACACTTGTGACGCTTGACTGGGAGCCATGATACTTGAACGGCAAGGCCGGTACCGCTGGGTTGCTATAATTACTCTGACTTTAAAAGACGTTTTCTCTATAACGGCAGTAGGCCTATACATAAATCTTGTACTAATACCGTATATCGATATTTTATGTAATCATGTTTTCCGCAGTTATGCAATGTCCAGCTGTTGTAAAGAATTCAAAAAAAAAAATTGAATTGAGACTTGATGTTTTTTCTTACAATTCTATATTTATTAAGTCACGCTTAAAAATGGTTTTATAACCGAATCACGTGTCGTGAATTTGCAGTAATAAATATTGTGCAACACGCTTACTTATTTTTCAGAAATACTTTGCAATGGTTTACCATCTATGTGGAGAGAATTTAGTCATAACTGAGATGCAATTCAATACTGATTATATTCGATAAATTTGTAGATATTTGTTTAAAGTAGGCAGAAACACCTTCAAGCGTGCTACTCTGGCTTTCAGGGCTCGCAATTATGTCTAAAAACTCCGGTGTATATTTTACCAATCTCACTGGAATACTGTAAAACAACGTAATCCTACACGTAATTTTGAGGTTAGCTCTCGTCATTTTAACGGCCCGCTAGTTACCTAACAACCCCGACAGTTTTAATACCCGTAATCTTTAACTGAGCTTCATGAAACGGGTTATCTCCCGTTAAAATCTTAACGGGTTAAGTCGTTAAATTTTTAACAAAAGTCTGTGAAACGTGGCACAAAACTAATATATTATTATATTTTATTATTACATAATTAATAGACATATAAATATATTATTAATTATTAATAATATATATTAAGGTATTATTATTATTATTGATATTAATATATTATTACTATATTATTATATTTACGAATCAAATTTATAGATTCAGAAAGACTTTCTACTAATTAGACTAAGACTAAGACTAATTAGAGGAACATGAGATTAAAGCCCATACTAAGAAGAAATAAACTGAACAAACTCAAGATGTTTAAATAACATTTGCTAACCAATTGGTGCTCATAAATATCAAAGAAAATTAAGGAGGCAGGATGTAATACTATATGCGGACTAACATACGTTTCGGCATTGCGAGGATGGTTGTAGAGCAGAACACAGTCACTTGAGGTGAAAGGAAGACTTTGAGAGACAAAACAAGGAGAACAGAATTTGAAAGAAGAACTCACACAAGGTGAACAAACGGCCCGGACTGTAAAAGTTTGTCCCACCAGGTTCCGTATCTAAACGCTAGCATAAAAAGACTAGCCTATTCTCCTTTATGAAAATTTAATGTTTTAACGAAAAAGGGACGCTAGAAACTATAGGTTGGCTAGAATTTTTCACAAGTTGTCTACACTTTTCAATCGAGCGGAATAGAATGAACTTTGCATGTTTATGAAAATAAACAAATTCTAAAAGCGTCGGCATATCTGAAAAGTGCTCACGGTTGAATCCTTCGTTACGTGAAGCATCAGAATTTTATTAATGTCGTGTGTGCGGGCGGGCGCGCCTAATAATAACATTAAAGTAATAATATCGCCGGAATAATAATAATAATAATAATAATAATAATAATAACAATAATAATAATAATAAAAATAATAATTTTTTTGCTGGGGAGGAAAAATGCATTATGCACCATCAGGAGACACCCGGTTGGTCTCCCGGTGTGTGGGACTCGCACCCACTAAAAAATCTCCACTTTACAGGCAGCGAACCCCCCCTGGAACAACTATTCGTATGGCTTCAGGGTGGGACCTCGTATTGCGCGTACTAGGCTCCTACAGCTTTGTAAATATCATCGACTTGTGAGAGGGTCCAGTTCGGGCTTCTTCTGCCGTAGGACCATCCTCACGAAGGTCACAACCATGTCCCAGTTCTCTTTGCTGCTGAGCATGACGCCTATGATGTTATCAGGCGTCATGGGGCCAATCTCCGATTCCAACACTCGCCTCTCCAGCACCCACCATTGACACTCGAAGAAAGTGAAGTGTGATGAGCGTCATCAGAGTCTGAGTCGCCGTACACGCACGACGGATCCTCCATCTTACCCATCCTTCGCAGGTATGCACAGAAATAACCATGCCCTGTCAGGAATTGAGTAAGGTAATAATCTACCTCGCCGTGCGTTCTGTCCACCCATTCAGGGAGGTACCCAATCAACCTCGCCGTCCACCTGGCTCGACTCTCCTACTCCCATTGTAGTTGCCAGCTCCGCATGGAGTGTGCCCTGGCCACTGTTCTTGCTTCTACGATCCCCAAGTGTTCCTTGGTCTCGTAGACCCTCCTCCTCTCCTCGGCCATCAGATCTATTGGCATTACTCCAGAGACGACCAACACTGCTGGTTCCGACACCGTTCTGTAGTGAAATTCGAAGTGCTCCTCTTCGTTGTACCGCGGCCATCTGCTTGAGGTATTTTTCTTGCTTCAGTGCGTCGCCCAGACCTTGCATCCGTAGAGGAGAATCGAGTTGGTCACCGACATTAGCAGTCGCCGTCTTCCCGCAGCTGGGCCTCCGACATTTGCCATTAACCTGCTCAGCGCAGCGACGACCTTATTTTAGCGGCTTTCTCCGAGGAACATCGGATTTGGTCCCAATAGGAGAGCTTAGTATCCAGGTGCACCCCCAGATACTTCACCGGTGGCTTTGGTGTCCCTGCACCACGAACTGTGTAATTGTGGGTATACGTCGTCGAGTGAGCAGCACCATCTCTGTCTTCTCCGTCGCAAGGCTCAGGCCGTGTTCTTCCATCTAGGTGCGGACCCTGCGCATGACCTGGTTCAGCATGCTGCGCCTCCTCTGCGTCTCTCGCGGTGATCACGGCAGCCACGTCATCAGCATATGCTACCAGAAAGGTATCGTCTGGCATCTCCATCCGGAGGATTCTATCATAGAATGCATTCCACAGGTCGGGGCCCAAGATCCTGTTACTTCTCTGCTGCGTGGCCCATCTGCTGTGTCGTACCGGAGCTCCCTATCCCTCAGGTAACTTCGTATTATCCGGAGCAGGTAGTCCGGCACTTGAAAGACGTTCTCCAAAGCCGCTAGCAAGTCTGTCCACCTGGCCGAATTAAAGGCGTTGCGTACGTCCAGTGTAGCGAGTAGCACCGTCCTGCTAGAAAAGTGATTACCCCGCTGGGCCACCTGGACGGCATTCAAGATCTCCTGTATGGCTCCAATGGTGGACCTGGCCGTTCTGAACCCGTACTGCCTCGCTGACAGATCTCCCGCATCCCGAATAGCCGCTACTAGGCGAGGCCTGAGTAGACGTTCCAGTAGTTTCCCCGCCGTGTCCAGCATACAAAGAGGTCTATATGCCGACGGGGAATTCGGGTCGTCCTTCCCTTTGCTGACTAAGACTAGTCTCTGGATCTTCCACCTCTTCGGGAAGACTCCGTCTTTGAGGCAGCGGTTGTACATATTAAGTAGCACCTGGGGGCAGGATCTAGCGACCACCCTCAGCGCTTCCACAGGTATACCATCCGGCCCTGGTGCCTTCTTGTTGCGCAGGGAGCTAGCAGCCAGTGATAATAATAACGTGTTTAACGTTAATAGTAATAGCATTAATAATTCGTGTAATATAAAGTCCAATAAAAGGGTTTTTTTGTGGGGGGGGGGGTTATTCTCTTCATCATCTCGGACTTCGACTCAGCAATTTAGTCATCCTTCCTATACTAAAGTACACTGAACAGATATAGTGAGTCTGGTGAGCGCTAATCAAAATAATGCAAGAGTAAGGTACTTTCGAAAATACATTGATAACTAGAATACAAAAAAAGTGGAGGAGTGGAAGAAAAACCAGATTAGTGCCGCCTCAAAGATAATAGACAATACAGTGTTGAAGAAGGCAAGTAGAAGTCAGTGTACTAGACTTTGGTGTATATAAACGGAATTGGCAATTAATTGAGTAATTATGTGTGCCGTGCCATTTATATTGAGCGTAATTATGCTAATTATGAGTAATTATCCAATTATGAATTAGTAAATTGTGTCTCATTAACTTCGTGTACTAATTGTAAGTATTCAAACAGAGTTATAATTGACGTTAATGTTAATACACATATAAAAGTAGTTTATATTTGTCAGATTAGACTCAACACAGTTGTTAAATCAATAAGATTGTATGAGTCTGTTACTCGGAAATTTCAATGGTCGATTTTGTTGTGTCCATTGATACTTAGCATAACTTTTGAGACGCCTTATGAAATGCTTAGAATGAGATAAATTAATAATCAAGGTTAAATTGCAATAATGAACGCAAGATTAAATATAAAATAATTACTTATTTATTATACTGTTAGTTAAGTAAGTTACTATAACCTGCAATACATAATAAACAAACACATGATAACAAAATACAATAATATTCGTACGTTGTTTCCTGAAAACTCAAACAAATGGTACATTCAAATACAACAAATAATATAGATATACAAATAATAAACAATCAAATATATTTTATCCCTATCTAAATGCGTTCATTATGCTCAGATGATGAATTACTTTAATATTACTTTATAAGATTTATGATTTATAACTTTATAAAATCTCTCGGGGAAGCTCTTTGAAAAGATGAGACAGTGCAGTAGTATATTTATCACTAAGATTTAATGAACATAAAAGCTTATCTTGTGAAAGTGTTTATCCAACATTCCATCGGCGTAAGATGACATCTGCTGGAGGACTCGTCGCGCATCCTAATTACTGTTATGAAGAGCCCATCACTTCACTTCACTAAATTTTCACTCTCGTTATGTGTATGGTGTTGTACTTCCGCTGGTGTCGAGTGTTTGGAGTTCGAATATTAAGATGTTAATATCGTCATTAAGATGAATTACTCTTAGAGTTTGCCGTGTGCGTGTTCATGATTAACTGTTCCATCTATCTGGATGTAGTGTATTCTATGTGCGTAATTGTGTTCGGTATAGTCCATTCAGTTTAAATGTTCAACATAGCGAATCATTATGATGTAGTGGTGTTTGAATTGTCACTCACTGTTGTACTTTAGAATGTTAATCACTTGTGTTGTTATATTGCGTGTCGGCCGTCGTTTTAAGACACGTACGCACTGATATTTAATGATAGTTATGTTTGTACGCACTGTAGTTTATTAGAACACATACAATTGTCGAACAGACTTTTGTGTAATTGAGATCTAAGTTCACTTACGATCGCGACATGGTTACGAGTTCACCGAGTTATAAGTTCGGTAAGTCGCGCAAACTATTCAATCACTAACTGTATTACCGCTCCGACTATAACCAACCGTCTTACTGTCGTACTAACTTACTGACTTACTAACTTCTGACCGATTGACTTGTAGACTGCCGCTCCGCGTCCTCGCAAACAGTTTTTATTAAACATACTTCCCATAAGGCCAAATTCTACATTTCCATGCCCTTTTGGATTTGTGATAGGTTCTTTAAATTCCTACTCCTCTGCAGATCTTGTCATCTGTTTCCCGATTCGTCGTTCGAACCCTTCTTACTCTCTCTACGAGTTCTTTAAGAAGATGCTTAACGCTGGTTGGTCGTCGTCATCCCCGGAGTATTCCATGCGACGAACGTGGTACAGATTCTTAGAAACTAGAGCAATTCCTTCGCCTGTCTGTCACCCTTTGTTTCGACTTTGTCGAGGTTCTGACTTTAGCTTTTGTTAACAGACTGCAGAGTCCTGGTCAATTGTTCAAGTTACTTGTTGTTCGTTCCGCCGATTATCAACCCTTCGCTGGAGTCGTCCCTCGTCGAATCCCACGCTTTCTAGCTGTAAATTTTAGTTAGCTGTCATGGGTTTGTTTTCATGCTGGGCAGGGTGTACTTGCAGTATTCACTAAGTTTACGTTCTATTGTTTATATGTTTGCTGAGATTTCTCTGTACTCCTTTGTAGCTGAGTGAAGCCTTTCATGTTTGTGCTCGTTACAACTCACCCCCACAGCAGGCGTTCCATTTCATTTCTGCGTAACTCGGCAGCTGGACTAAGTCTTTGTTTCGTTCGCTAGGTGCTGTAAATTGTAACAAACTGCGAGCTGTCAACGACGTTCCTCAAATTCTTATTGTGTCGTGTACGCAGACGTTTTTTCCTTGTCTTCGCACTGGCGTCGGGTCTGACGTGTCCCTAATTCGTCATTATTTACGACTCGGGCTTGTGTCCGTCAACTCGAGTGTGGGAACGTGCCACTTGATCGAGAAATTAAAATTTTTTAAATTTCGATCACTATAAGACAAGCAGGACCTGATTAACCATTAGGCTGAGAGGCTGTAGCCTAGGGCGCAAGCTTTAATATTCTCTTTACTTATTATAATTTTCCAATGCATTCATGCCGTTGTAATAAATTCACGTGATAAAAATGGAAACAAGACCAATTTTTGTTTATACAGTCCACATGTTCCTAAATAATAAGTAGCGTATAACTTATGAGTAAATCGTACGTTACACTTGTTGTTTAAGAGGTTTGAAGGTAACTGCGGGAGGGGCGCAAATAATTTAACAGCCTAGGGCGCTAAAACCTTAAGTCAGGCAATTATAGACAAAAGTGACAAAGTTTTTGCACCCGTGAAAAGAAAGAACTTAATCCTACACCAAAGGTGAAAGGACCACACACACACACACACACACACAGAGGCACATTAAAGTTGTTATAAAAGGTTGTAAGAGAGTGCAAACTCTGTACGGCATCTGCTTTTTTTCTATAATGAGGAAACTTGTCCAATCCGGAAAAATATTCATTCCGGTTCTATGTAATTCCGCTTTGCGTAGGCAAGTGTTAGTAGCCCGTGCCGTACTCGACTGAAAGGGAAACACTGCATGACTGCTTTCTCTTTCTCGGACGCTCTCTCCTTTGTTTACTGAAAATCTTGACAGCGGTTTTCCACAATTTACTCACATGATTAACGCGAACAGTTACTTTGTTCAGTGCACGCGTGACAGAATACTGTGGTACGATTGTTGATCTCCTCATCTGTAGCTGATGTCCTCATCCATAATTAAATATTTAAGTAGGCCAGACGTACGCAAACCCGAAAGCGACACAGGTGAAGTGAGAATTCAAGTGGTACGAGAAAAGCTGAAACAGGTAAAGGCCTTTCTAATATTCGCAACTGAAGGGCATCAGTAAATGGAAGGTTCACTGGCAGACACAGTTTTCACAGTTAAGAAGAGGCTGCTATCCTCAAGAGATAATCAAAACTGGTAAAATTATTATGAACTTTTATGTATTTAGAGTATGATTCTGAATCAGAAAATACTGGATTCATTGGAATCGTCAATTTATTCACTGTATCTGCAGAAATGTTAAGAGATGAGTGATCATAATACTTATCCATCCTCTTTTGTTGAACTCCCCCCCTGAAATGAAATTTGGATCGCCTTCTTATTTAGATGTATGCATGGCCGTATCTAGGACCCCCCTCCAAACATTGTGGTCCCCGCGGCGGGAGCTCTACTAGAAGCTGGGAACACGGCGTCAAGGAAAGAAGGAATGGAAGGTATGATGGGGAAAGTTCAAGAAAGGGGTTCTTGTATCCACTAGCTCTTTCGCAACTGTTTCAAACTGTGCTCTCTCAAACCCACAAAATACGGAAGTAGCATCACAAATCAATTCACCCGTAGGTAGGAGGCTATGGGGTGCTTGTAAAGGGCGTTCCATCTTATATTAACATATGTACAGATTAACGGGTACATTTTAAGATTTTTAATTGTTAATTTGTTTTTGTAGTGGTACGGAATAAAGCACTAAATTAAAAATACGAAAACATTACTAAATACGGATCGGAAAACCGTGACAACGACACACACATCTCTACAAGTTTCGAATAACAAGTTCAGAACTGTTTAATTGAACGAGCTAACCGAGGTTTCAGTTTTAACCCAACCATTTGGCATTTTTCTCTCCGTCTCTTTCGGGTAAGTCTCTCGATTACTTTTGAACGCATCAACCGATTTTCGTAAAACTTGTCATGCATATACTTCCCTGTACCCTTTATAACCCTGTTGGTTTTGCGATTGATTCCTCCAAAAATAGGATGGCAGGAGGCTAAAATGTGGGGGGTCAAAATAATGAAAAAATTGCAAAAGTCCGCGTGTGGTATCTGATAAAAGGTAATTTCAACTCAAAGCTGAATTTAGTACTGATTTTTAGAAGTTTTAAAATTTTATGACGCCAGGGCCCAAAACATTGGTCAAAAGTTAGTGTACAGTTTTAGAAATTTAAACATTTTGGGACCAAAGGCCCAAAAAAAGGAATACAACATTCGGAAGAAATGTAAAACTCCATTCCGAGTGTCAGACTAAGTGGAGTTTAACACAAACCAGAATGGTCGGAATTTTTTATGTTTATTGTACCATCGTCTGGTCTACAATTGTTTTCCTATTAGAAAACACAGTAGTTTAACCGGGATTTTGAGTATTTTTTCTGGTAAATGAATAATTTCTAATATCGAAATTTATCTAATAATATAGTCTAATAATAAATATACCTACTGCGTTCAAAATAATGCAGCTCTGGGACCTTATTGCTCAATTTTTTAATTGCTGTTGAATAAATTGCTGCACTACAAATATCATATACCTGCGGTATGAGCAATCCTCCAGAGACTACTTCTTTCCTACTCGCAAAGAGGATATAACCTCGAAAACTAGGAAACTCCTCCTATGGCGCTACAGCCCAAGTCGGGCCCTGACCTCCACCAATCTCCGCATCCAATCCACTCTATCCACTGCAACCCTCCTCCAGTTTCTTATCCCCATGTCTCTCGCGTCCTCTGCAACGCCATCTTCCCACCTCTTCCTCGGTCTACCTCTAGGTCTCGTTCCCTCCCATGTACCCAGCAAAGCCCTCTTGGGGTTCCTGCCATCCTCCATTCTCATAACATGTCCGGCCCAACGCAATCTTTGTATTCTTATAAATTTTGAGACTGGTATCTCTTTATATATTTGATACAGTTCGTTGTTGTATCTCAGTCTTCATGAGCCATTTTCTTGTATTGGGCCTATAATGCGTCTGAGGATTTTCCTTTCAAAGGTGTCTACTATGTCGACTGTTTTCTGTGTGATTGTCCATGCCTCACACCCGTAGCATAGCACCGGTCTGATGACAGTCCTATATATTTTCATTTTTGTTTCCCTGTGCACATCCCCAGACCTAAATGATGGCAGCAATCCCGTATTATATTTTCTGTGAGGGGTCTCAGCCTTTGGTTCAAGATGTACGTAAAAACCTTGTAGGAGGTGCACAGCAACGAAATGCCTCTGTAATTTCTACATTGAAGTTTGTCGCCTTATATAATGCACTTATTCCATTCCATGGGGATTCGTTCCGTTTCCCATATGTCCACGATTAAGGAGTGCAGTGCGACTGCTACATCAGTACCTCCAGCTTTAAGCAGTTCTGCAGGAATTAAGTCTGTACCTGGTGCTTTGTTGTTCCTGAGGGCACTATTAGCTTCTTCTATTTCCTGAATTGATGGTGGGTCAGATTCCATCTCCCCAATGTTTGCAAAAATATTTTTTAGGAAACATGTTTGCAAAAACCACGTCACTAGCAATGTGCAATACTCGCAAACCGGCTATAGCGTACTCGCATAACGAATTGTACAAATATTATTCAAAATGTTCAGTGTTAGTTTAACGTGTATTTGGATATCATTACACATGTACAGAAAACTGTCATTAGTAGGCTATATTCTTTACTTTAAAAAATATTTAAAAAAAGATGATAGTGAAAATAAACCAAAATAAAATTATCATACGTAGTACTGGATGCACTGGATGGTGAAGTAAATTTATTCGTTTAAACATTTTTTGTATTTCCTTTATTTTAAGAAACTCTGTAGAATTTAATATGACGTAGATAACGAACACGCGCGTGCGTTCACATGCTAAGGTTTGTTTCTGGATACACTTATACGCTATACAATATACGCTACTATATATGCAATATTTGAACAGTTGCAATATTATTTGCAAATGCAAAACTGTATATTTTTTGAAGCGATTAAAATTTTCAATGCAAATCGAAAAAACATGTTCACAAGACATTTCACAGTTCTCCTACTTCAACCAGTACTCAGAAAATGTATGCAGACAATTATACCCAAAATTAGTGAGATATGAGTTTAAAATTAACATTAGGGAGACCCAAAAATAAAATATAACCCAGATTAAAGAAACGGAAATTACCAAGTGTAGAGTAAATGATCGATATTTTACTAGACTACAGTCGATTGTGTTTGCACGCAATGTCAAGCCTTCGGGTGCACTCCGTGGAGTATACCTAGCATGAAAAAATTGAAATTAATAAGACGGTCGACAACTAAGAAGTTGGTTATGGTTGTCGATGCGTGTAAATAATTCCTGTATCATAGCTAATACATGTCATTATGGCATCACGTTGTACTGAGTTATACTGAAATCTGTAAATACTCATATTTAACACAATAATATCTAAAATGTCTGAAGTTAACTACTTAAGGCAAAAGCCTTCCAATATGTACGTAAGATTGTCTATATTGCAGTCGATGGTTGTAATGACACATATTTGTTCGTGATAAGTATAAATAATTCTCGTATCACAGCCAATATCTTAGCCTATCATACAGTACACTGTTAAACGAGCAAAAATTGTATATACTGTACGTCAATGTTTTCTCGAAAACAGCTCTGACGATTTTGACGAGACTTTGTCTCTTCAGGTTCCTGGGTATGAGAAATCCATTGAGCTAGATGTCATTTTTGACGAACTTCGTCTAAAGTCCGAAATCGGAAGGCAACGCGACGAAGCTCCGGCCGTCATACCCACGCTATGTTAATCCAGCGTGCTCCGACTTTCAGCTGGGAAAAATTGTTCTAACCAGATTTATTGTTGCTTTAACACTGTCCAGGAAGCAACATCTTACGTCAACTGCGCATGCGTAGAAATTGAGACGTATTCAGTGGCTACGAATATTTACAACATAGTAAATTATTTGTGAGATTTAGTCAGCTAATTAGTAAATTATAATAACAAATAAATTAAAATTTTGTAAAGTTAACCAAATACGTTAACTAAATCTTAACTAAAAACTAAAATTAAAACGAATAATTATTTAAAGAAAATTTAAACTAGCTTAATTTAGTTGCAGAGCTAAAAAGCATTAAAGTCCGTTGGGACATGTCTGTTTAAGCTTTGCGTTTTACAAATAAATTAGAGAAATCGTTTAAATATTATTTGAAGATTTTATGTTATATGTTGAAAGTGCTGACTAATTAGGTGATTAGTAAATTATAAATTAGTAAATTATGAATTAGTCAGCTATATAAAAGTGAAATGTTGAAAACTGTAATAATTATTTTTAAAGTTTATGTAAAAGTTTTTTTCTTTAAATAATTATTCATTTTAATTTTAGTTTTTAGTTAAGGTTTAGTTAACGTATTTGGTTAACTTTACAAAATTTTAATTTATTTGTTATTATATAATTTAGGGCTACTTTTATATAGCTTAATTTAGTTGCAGAGCTAAAAAGCATTAAAGTACGTTGTGACATGTCTGTTTAAGCTATGCGTTTTACAAATAAATTAGAGAAATCGTTTAAATATTATTTGAAGATTTTATGTTATTTTTTGAAAGTGCTGAAAAAAACACACTTGTTTTGTGTGAATAAAATAACGTGACTTGAAGGCATAATGAGTAATATAAACGGTTTTTTGAACCAATTTTTTTGGAAAGTTGCAAAAATTATCTACTTCCGTAGTTGCGTGCATTCATTTGTTCATAGAAAAATTCACTACTTCTATAGTCAAATTCATTGTTCACTATTGTTAGTCAAATTGAAAACTAAAACGTCATTGAAATTATATAGCTTTTTAACAAAATTTTAGCTTAGTTATATTTTAATTAGATATTTACACTATAACTATGAAAACAAATTCTCATTTAGCAGTCACATTGAATTTATATCAAATAATAATAATTCACGATATACCACAATCTAGCACAGTTCTGTAAAACCACTTTCTTTCATTATGGGCGACGAAATGGGTATTGGATCCTCCTCCTGTATTCATTAAGTTACTAATATTCACCACAAGACTATATTGAATATCTTCTACTATCTGTATAATATAATATATTAGAATAACTGAAAGACTTTCTACATATATACGTTTTCTATGGTGAGACATATTAGTTCATGATGCGTGTACACAATTATCGTATCAGATCCAATACGCGTATACTACATTA
Organism: Magicicada septendecula; assembly: GCA_034769895.1. Classification (NCBI taxonomy): domain Eukaryota; kingdom Metazoa; phylum Arthropoda; class Insecta; order Hemiptera; family Cicadidae; genus Magicicada; species Magicicada septendecula. The sequence goes on from CM068376.1 coordinate 105,615,581, forward strand.
TGGGGAACACGTACCCGAGGCACTGTTAACTGGATTCTTCACTAAGTATTATGTAAGTTATTAATATTTAACATCTGAATACCTTAAATATATACAAATAACTTGCTACCATAGTAAACGTTAATTGCTGTAAGACTGACTACAACATATACGTTGATTATGGTGAGATACATTGGTTCGTGATGCGTATACACAATTGTCGTATCACAGCCAATATGTTGCATTATGGGCAACACGTCTCCGAGGCACTGTTAACTGGATTCTTCACTAAGTATTCTGTAAGTTATTAGTATTTGACATATGAGTATCTTAAATATATACAAATAACTTGCTAGTTATTTGCTGTAAACGTTAATTGCTGTAAGACTCTCTACAACATATACGTTCGTTCTTTATTGTGAGACATATTGGTTCGTTATGCGTATATATAATTCATGTATTGGATTCAAAATGTTGCATTATGGGGAACACGTCTCTCCGAGGCACTGCGTGCTGGATAAAGTTTTTTTTACCGAGGCATGAGGTACAGGGTAAGTGTTCTTTGAGTCAGTAATATTAGACTCGTGACTATTTTAAATATCTGCATATATGGTATCTACCTAATATAGCCAACGTGAATTCTGTAAGACTGTCTTCAACACACTCGTTGTTTATTGTGAGACATATTGGTTTGTAATGCGTACACATAATTCTCGTCTTACAGCCAATATGTCACACTGTGGGCAACACGCCTCCGAGGCACTTAGTAACACATGCCTGGGCACTGGGTACTGTGTAAGTATTCTTTAAGTTAGAGATATTAGACACGTGATTACCTTACATATCTGCAAGTACGGTATTTAGCTAATATAGTAACCGTGAATTACTTTAATACTGTCTACAATAGGCGTTGTTTATGATGGAACATATTATTTGGTAATTGTCGTAGAACAGCCAATATGTTGCATTATGGGCAACACGTCTCCGAATCACTGTGTACTGCATCCATGTAAGTATTCTCTAAGTCAGCTATATTAGTCTCGTGTATATATATATATTGTACTGCTGTAAAAATAAACCACAGTACATAAGAATAAAATAATAATTTTAGAAGAAGCAAAGGCATAAATTTAATAGTAGGCTATTGTGAACATATGTTAGAATTGTAAACCAAAAAAAAACTGATTTGTTAGTCATGACCAACATAAAGGTAGACTCCAATATTGGAATTGTATAATACAGAACAGCATTAAGAAATATATGTTGATAATTATTATATTAAATTTGAAATAAACATTAAAATAAAATGAAAGATTAATAAGATTGTAATCTAATATATACTAATTAGAATGGATAATGTAAAAAAATCAAATAAATGTAATTAATAATAATTAGTAAAATTATATATGTTTTTAAGAGTAATATGATGAAAAGATGTGACGAATTTAGTTAGGTATCTATATGGCAAATTGTAAATTGTTATAATTGAATTGTATTGAAATGGAAGAAAATTTGTTTAGTTTAATTTTATATTTAAGAAGATACACATCAAAGAGTTTAAAAGACATTCAATAGGAAAAAGATCAAAGAGAGTGATTCTGTAAATGGAGTTTAATTTTGTATTTAATATCGGAAACATCTAAAAGAAGGGAGTTAACATTTATATTTAACCTAATAAACATATAAGAGTGATCCTGTAAAAGAGTTTTAAATTTATATTCAATATTGTAATCACAAAAAAAGAAGAGAATTGAAATTTATATCTAATACAATAAAGATCAGAATATAAACCTGTAACACTGAAAGAATTATAATTTTATTCAACTTAATAAACATCAATATTTTCAAGAAGTCTGAGTATATCATTTATAGAACGCCGATCTAAAAGAGGAAGCCTGTCCTGGAATATAATTTGATAGTCAACACAATAAAATTCGATATTTAGAAGAAGCATCAATTTAGTAATCAAAGAAGAAAATATAATTCAACATTTAATCTAATAAAAAATCCCAGAGGAGGAACAAACCACGAAGCCTAACATTACATTTAAGATGATAAACATCAGCGAGAATTGAACCCATTGCAGTTGTGAAGAGCTCAGATTCAAACTATTCACATTTACACGGTAGATATTATTACCTTGTTATTTCTTCAAAAAATTTATGAACTAACGTTATTTGGTACTTCTTAAAGAAAATAATAAATCATTCCCAGTATTAAATAATATAAATCAAATTAGTAGTTGTCGACCCTGAGATAGAGTTTTTTCATGAGCATATGTTAAACATAAACAATACATAAAATTATTCAAATATTAAAATAATATAGACAACTCGTACTGATAGCCCAAATAAAGGGAAATTACTATTGCAAATAGAAACAAATATAACTAATATAAAAAGAGAACAGTATATTAAATGACGCTACCAAAGTGTGGCATTTAATCAATCTTAAACAGTTTCTTTAAACCAAGAAAGGAAAGGAAACTCGATTTAAATATCAGCACATTAAATGGCATCCACAATGGGTGTAATATAGAAATATTATATTTGCAATTAAATTATTATATATATAAATTACAAGTTATTTAATTGCAAATATAATATTTCTATATTACACCCATTGTGGATGCCATTTAATGTGCTGATATTTAAATCGAGTTTCCTTTCCTTTCTTGGTTTAAAGAAACTGTTTAAGATTGATTAAATGCCACACTTTGGTAGCGTCATTTAATATACTGTTCTCTTTTTATATTAGTTATATTTGTTTCTATTTGCAATAGTAATTTCCCTTTATTTGGGCTATCAGTACGAGTTGTCTATATTATTTTAATATTTGAATAATTTTATGTATTGTTTATGTTTAACATATGCTCATGAAAAAACTCTATCTCAGGGTCGACAACTACTAATTTGATTTATATTATTTAATACTGGGAATGATTTATTATTTTCTTTAAGAAGTACCAAATAACGTTAGTTCATAAATTTTTTGAAGAAATAACAAGGTAATAATATCTACCGTGTAAATGTGAATAGTTTGAATCTGAGCTCTTCACAACTGCAATGGGTTCAATTCTCGCTGATGTTTATCATCTTAAATGTAATGTTAGGCTTCGTTGTTTGTTCCTCCTCTGGGATTTTTTATTAGATTAAATGTTGAATTATATTTTCTTCTTTGATTACTAAATTGATGCTTCTTCTAAATATCGAATTTACAAGGAGCAAAGAAATGAACAACTGAAAGATTGTTCTCTCTAATGACTGCCCAGTTGACAAATGAAAACAACTGCTTCTTGTCAATGCCAGACATCCGTTTCAAGGAATCACTGTGTAAAATACAATTCCGAACACGTGACTTGCGAAGAGCTTTCCAAATTCGCAAGAAAATAGTGCCTTTAGTCTTGCAAAGAAAGTGGTTTAGCAAAGTGCTTTAGTCTCGTATACGCATGGTCTACACAATCACTAGACAATCTGTTTTGAATATTTTAAATAACCAATTAAAAGGGATCGTTACGGTAAAACACAAGTTGAAACACACGACTTGAGAAGAATTTTACAAAACCGCCAGAAAAAAAGTAATTTCTTCACTCAAAGGAAGTGCTCTAGACAAAATCATCCTGTAACAGACACATCTCAAACATCCTCAACATCAGGACAAGGGAACCTTGCACAGTAATTCCTGTTTTGGCGTATCGTTTTGTAAAAACGATTATTTATTTAGTATAACTTTATAAGCATTATTTAAAAATCAAATCATTGTCCAGTGTCCGGTTGATAGTTTGCTCAGAACTCTAACGGAACACTTTCCACTAGTTTTTTGTTCATTCAATAAAAAAATTGTATTATTTGAATCATGTTTTGAAGAGAATATTCTCTCAGTACTTACGGAGGAGAGAGTGATTTGTAATATGTTACTAAACCGTATGACTAATTTTGTTATTTTCCAACCCCGACGCTATTAGAGTATTTCCTGTCTTATTCTTAATCTTATTGAACCAACGGTCTCGAAGTTGGAAGAGGCTTATCCCAGCAGCGGACGGAGCAGAAAAGCCTAGGGGAATTAATCTCGAATGAAAAGGATACAAACTCAGAGACATTAAGCTGGCACCCCCAACACTGCGGTATCCTTGCGCGGCGACCGTAACGCAACCAATAGAGACTCTATTAGGCTAGCAGGAAACAGAATACTCTAGAAAATTGCAAATGACAGTTTAAATAATTTGTCCGCTTTTTTGTCAGAAGTGTTGGATTTAAAAATTTCGAAATGCCAACCCGAGCTGTATACGATACCACGAAAGCAGGCAAAGGGGCTTTGGGGTTCAAATTCCCCAAAATTTTCACCCAACTAAAAAAACCTCATATTTTGTAAATTTATTGTCCTATTTAAAGAATGTCTTAATATTATTTATAATGAAGAATAATAATTAATTCTGTCTGACAACAGGTGTATTGTTACCGGATGGGTGACCATAATATTTATTACTTCCAGTTTCTGTTGAACACTCCCGAAATGAAGTTCTGCATACGCCCATGTCCAATACGGATATAGGCCTACTACTGTGTAGTTTACGGTAAGTATCTGCGCTGTCGTATATGGCTCTAGTTGTGGTCAACTAGTTATGTTGACACTGTAAGCAGGTTTGTACGGATGTCGACCAGATCCTATCTTATCCTATGGCACTTTCACACTGACTTTAATGGAGCAGCGATCCTTCCGTTTTCTAACGACACACACCATAGTAATAACATTATTTACAATTAGCAGTCCAACTTCCGTATTCTCTCATTAAGCGTCTCACGCCGCGGGACACAACGATGTATGAATTCGTTTATTAGTATAACGCGAATTAATTATACAACCGGTTTCATTGTTACACGACAGCGTCCGACACATTCTAAACATGCAGATTGTTCAGCCAGCGGAATGTGAATTTCATATCAGCCGTGTGTTTAGAAAGCTGGCATGATACTGCTGCCTAGATTGCTACTAAGTCTAATCACAAGTCTGTTGTGACAGTAGCGTGAACTTAGGGATGAGTGAAAATCTAAAACTATTGAGCTGCAGAACTCACTCACTACGTAAGAACGAAGTACAATTTATTACTACATAAATTTCGATATTTCAGTTATGGGAAAAATTACAAAAATTCCGATATCTCTTCTATTTCTTTAGTAATATAACAACTGTAGAGCACACAATAGTACTAAAAATCCAAAACATTCGGATTTGGGTTACAAATCCTTCTAGCCTGATTTCTGCTGGATTTCCATAATACTTTTCAAAGTTTTGATCTTTTTCCTGAGCCCTGGGACTCAAAAATTTTAAATTTCAAAAACTTAACACTACATTCAGATTCTCTTTAAAATTTTCTTTAATTTGATACTAAGACAGTCTAAGAGCAATTCACGTTGACTATATAAGGTAGATACCGTACTTGCAGACATTTAGGATAATCAAGGGTCTAATATCGCTAACTAAAAGAATACTTACCCAGTACCCAGTGCCTCGGAGACGAGTTGCCCACAATGTGACATATTGGCTGCGAAACGAGAATTAAGTATACACATCACAAACCAATACGTCTCACCATAAACAACGTGTATTGTAGACAGTCTCACAGTAATAAACGTTTACTATGTTAAGTAGGTACCGTACTTGCAGATATTTAGGATAATCACGGGTCTAATATCGCTAACTTAAAGAATATTTACCCAGTACATCGTGCCCCCGTAAGAATACTTACCCAGTACCTCGTGCCTCCGTAAGAATACTTACCCGGTACCAGTGCCTCGGTAAGACTACATTATCCAGTACCAGTGCCTCGGAGACGTGTTGCACATAATGTAACATATTTGCTGCGAGACGAGAATTAAGTATACGCATCACTAACCAATATGTCTCACCATAAACAACGTCTATTGTAGACAGTCTCACAGTAATAAACGTTTACTATATTAAGTAGATACCGTACTTGCAGATATTTAGGATAATCACGGGTCTAATATCGCTAACTTAAAGAATACATACCCGGTACCAGTGCCTCGGTGAGACTACCTTATCCAGTACGCAATGTCTCGGAGACGTGTTGCACATAATGTAACATATTGGCAGCGAGACGTGGCCAGGGCTTCATTCAACTGCACTCCCAGCCCCTGCAGACAGCACCTCAAATTGTCCTCACAAGCCAGTCTACTCCGACCCCTGGCTCTTCTCCCAGCAATTCTCGCCTCATAGAGCTGTTTTGGAAGTCTACCCCCTTCCATCCTCTCAACGTGTCCAAAACCAGTGCAACTGTGCTTTCATAATTTGATCTTTCAAAGGGACTGTCTTAAGAATCACTCTTATGGTAGTGTTTGTCACTCGATCTCTTCTTCTTTTCCCAACAGCCTTCTTGAGGTATCTCATCTTCATAGCTTGGAGAGAGTTCAGATGCTTCTCTATTAGAGCCCAGGTTTCAGCCCCGTAAATAAGAACTGGCACATACGTGTTTTTGAAAATGGTCATCTTAACTTTCTTCGAAATTTCTGCCTAACCAATGACTTGGTCTTTCGTGCATGGAAAAATCTCAAGGCACTGCTTATTCTTGAATTAATTTCCGCATTGATTTTACCATTTGAGCTTATTATAGAGCCTAAATATTTGAATTCTTGGACTTGTTACAGTTGCTTCCCTTTGATGGTAACCCGTTGTTGAGCTGACTCTGTGGCAACAATCAGGCTTCGTCTTTGCCAAACTTACTTTCAGTCCTCTTCTTTCCAGCTTCTCCACCCAAACATCAAGGTTCCTCTGGAGTCTCTCTCCTGTACTGGAGAGTAAGGCTACGTCATCTGCAAATACAACAGCCCCAGCTCGAATAGTTTCAAGGCTCAAATTCCCAACATAGAATCCTCTAATTCTGGCCTTGCAGATTTTTATTACATCATCCATTAGTATTATGAAGAGTAGTGAACTAAGAACATCACCTTGGGGGACTCCTGGCCAAGTCAGAAACTCCTGTGATTTAAAATTGGATGTTCTTACAAAACTTTTACATCTATTGTAGAAGTTTCGAATTCTTGTAAGTAATCTTCACTCACTTTTATTTCCCCTAAACCACCCATATTTTTTTCTGGGAACAATATCAAAGGCTTTTTAGGTCTGTAAAACAGATATATTGTGATGATATTAATTACAAGTATGGTATTTTTATCTGCCCCTACGTTGTGGGCCACTTATTGTGATGATATTTTTTACAAGTATATAATAATAGTACAATAAATGTCGCCAACAACTTGGGGCATATAAATAATTACAATACTTATTGTAATTAAAATTTTTTACAAGTATATAATAATAGTACAATAAATGTCGCCAACAACTTGGGGCATATAAATAATTACAATACTTATTGTAATTTAAATCCAACACTTCTGACAAAAAAGCGGACAAATTATTTAAACTGTCATTTGCAATTTTCTAGAGTATTCTGTTTCCTGCTAGCCTAATAGAGTCTCTATTGGTTGCGTTACGGTCGCCGCGCAAGGATACCGCAGTGCTGGGGGTGCCAGCTTAATGTCTCTGAGTTTGTATCCTTTTCATTCGAGATTAATTCCCCTAGGCTTTTCTGCTCCGTCCGCTGCTGGGATAAGCCTCTTCCAACTTCGAGACCGTTGGTTCAATAAGATTAAGAATAAGACAGGAAATACTCTAATAGCGTCGGGGTTGGAAAATAACAAAATTAGTCATACGGTTTAGTAACATATTACAAATCACTTTCTCCTCCGTAAGTACTGAGAGAATATTCTCTTCAAAACATGATTCAAATAATACAATTTTTTTATTGAATGAACAAAAAACTAGTGGAAAGTGTTCCGTTAGAGTTCTGAGCAAACTATCAACCGGACACTGGACAATGATTTGATTTTTAAATAATGCTTATAAAGTTATACTAAATAAATAATCGTTTTTACAAAACGATACGCCAAAAACAGGAATTACTGTGCAAGGTTCCCTTGTCCTGATGTTGAGGATGTTTGAGATTGTCTGTTACAGGATGATTTTGTCTAGAGCACTTCCTTTGAGTGAAGAAATTACTTTTTTTCTGGCGGTTTTGTAAAATTCTTCTCAAGTCGTGTGTTTCAACTTGTGTTTTACCGTAACGATCCCTTTTAATTGGTTATTTAAAATATTCAAAACAGATTGTCTAGTGATTGTGTAGACCATGTGTATACGAGACTAAAGCACTTTGCTAAACCACTTTCTTTGCAAGACTAAAGGCACTATTTTCTTGCGAATTTGGAAAGCTCTTCGCAAGTCACGTGTTCGGAATTGTATTTTACACAGTGATTCCTTGAAACGGATGTCTGGCATTGACAAGAAGCAGTTGTTTTCATTTGTCAACTGGGCAGTCATTAGAGAGAACAATCTTTCAGTTGTTCATTTCATTGCTCCCTGTAACTGCAAAATAAAATTGACCGTTTTTCAGTTTATCGACTTGATTAATATTTGGTAAAACCACATTATTGGTTACCAAGAGTTAAATTTTGATATACACCGGAAGTGCTATCAAACGTCAGAATACCCTAGAGGTAACCTCCATATTCTCCTAACGTGTTGTACATTACAAGAGTCTCTAACACATATGGCATGACCTTTCAAGAATTTTTGTTTTGTTTTATTTTTAACAAAAAAAATAATAAGGAAAATGAGTTTAAGCGTTATTAAATGACGGACAATTCAAAACCTGCCAGATGTGGTGAGAAATGATGCAGGAGTTTCATACGCAAAAGACAGATAAAGAGTAATTCTAGTCACAGGCGACTCCGTAAGTGTTTCAGTTAAAAATTAATGGTTTAAAAAAAGTTTGGTAATTATTGTGAATTCGGTTGAGTCTCCATAAACATGGGGTTTGTTCGTCGGTTCTGTTGTGAACAACCGTTGGGCAGACGTCGAACAACGCATTTTATTTGTTGATTACACAACTTAAATTTTGGACGGTCCCAGTAGGACTCTTTGGCGTAAACTTAGGACTGTGTTATCGCGCGTACGGATAAAATAAAATTTTAAGTAAGCATTAAATAAAGTAAAAGTAAGCATCCATCGGCCGGCCAACTTCGGTTTTTGTGACCTGGTGACATTAGAATGCGTTTTGGAGTGACTGTTGTTGTAGCTGGCGGTTTAGTGGAAAATTATTATTGTGTTAATTAGTGGAGAATGTAATAAACTAATATTTATTGTTTTGTGTTGGACAGTTTTTAACTTGAAGAATTATATATTAGTGTCTTTCTTCCATATATATATATATATATATATATATATATATATATATATATATATATATATATTACTATAATATTTATGACTAAATTTACCTCAAGATATATTTTTTTTTCCTTTAGGAATCTTGTGTGTGTCTGTCTGTGTGTAGAATTTTTTCTGTGGCGAACGATAACTGTCGCAAATTCAAACAGAATCAAATAATTTTTTGCTTACGTCCCTGAATTGTGGAGGCGTATGCTCAAGACCTATTGATTTTGGTGAAGATCGGTTAAGGGGAAAGTGTAGTTTACTGCAACGTTTTATGTTTTAACAAGAGTAAAGTACTTAATTTTGATAAATGAAGTATCCTGAAAAGAAGGTCATAATAATCCACTGTAGAAACGTAGATGAAATATCTATAAATGAAAAAGCTAGTTGAAGGGAGTGGGGGTAATTTTCTATAAATGAAAATGATAGTTCAAGGGGGAGGGGGTTAATTTTTATTTATATGTCATGTGTACTACGTTATCGGGAACAAAGAAGTAGTTTCGTGTTAAAATTCCTTCCCAGACTGTTTGGACGTGGTCCAGTGTTTTCTACAAGATCAGACGTTTCGGCGGCGCTATCGACTGTCATCGTCAGTGAAAATCGAGTGTGCTAACGTGAGGTGGTATACGTTAGTGACCACAGTACTGTGGTTAACCCTTCGGTAGGAACATATGCCTGCCAGGCATGTATGGTTTACCTTTTTGCTGCTAGAAGCCTCCTGCGTGCTGCTGGGCAAGTCCCCCTCCTAGAATTCCTCAATCAGTTGTGTGTGACAGCGAAAGTGTCGTCATCTCGTAGCTCTCCTCCGTTTGACCGTAAGTTACCTCTTTCTAAAAGTTACCCTGCCTGTCAGGCATGTATTCCTCTAAATGTACGTCTGATTTCATGCCTTCCAGGCATATGATCCTCTAACCGTACGTAGTTTTGCATGCTTATTAGGCATATGTTCCTTATAAGGGGGGGTCGGGCAGATGTTCCACTGAGAGGTGTATAGTACCAAACATATACCAAGTCTGCAAAAAAATACATATCACTGTGAAATTATTACAATGAAGTAAATTGGAAAAGAAGAAATGGTATATTTTATTTTCTAAAGTAGTTATTTTGGCATTTTTATGAAAATATGAGTACCTCCCTAGGAGGCAGGGTGTTCCTCATAATGTATGTATTGTATATGCCTGTGGGGCAGGGTGTTCCTTTAAGTGCAAAATTAAAACATGTTCCTACCAAAGGTTGAAGAAAGAAGTAGTTTCTATGTAAATAATTCATTTCGAAAATGATTTTAAATATAAATCTTAGAACATGGAAGTCATGTATGGTTCTCCATACCGATATTTAACTGTAGTTAAAGTTGAAATTAGTGGCATCATGTGGTGTTAGTTATTCTGTTTCCACTGTACAACACGACGCTCCGTGCGGCCGTCGTAACAATATCGAGACGTTAACTAGTGACATCTTCAGAATTCTATCGCATCTTTGGTATTTTTTTAAAACAAGCTCAATATGCGCGCGCGCGCGCACACGTTTCACTACACCAACGGTAGTAAAAATTTAGGAAGTTATGACACTTGCACGGAGGGATATTTGCCGGAAGATGGAATTTGTTGACATTTGCCCAGAGCCCTAAGCATTCCAGGAAATGACTAATCATGGGTATTTTTGTCAGTGACACTTGCACGGAGTCCCGTAGGGGGTGAGTCGGACTGGTTATAGGAATGCAGGAGCAATGGAGGGGGTGTTGACTATACCAACAAAGAAGATGTGACTTATTGGCGATGTGTTGATTATAAGAAAAGTAAATGTAAAGGCAGAATATCAACGAAAAATAATACTATCGTAGGCGAAGCAACTCATGTTTGTATTCCGGACGAAGCGGCAACTGAAGTGAGAAAAAGTGTTGTTAATGCAAAGAAGCGTGCAAGGGAAACAGATAATACGATTTCAAAAATTTACGCCGAAGAAGTAGGCCCACTCTTTAATCGAGGATATGACCTTGCGACTTCACTACCATCACACAGAAGTGCCAAACAATCATTACATCGCATTCGAAGAAAAAGTGTGGGGCCTACAAAGGACCCGTTCGACTCTGAAGGAATACGATTAGAGGAAAATGATCTACTTATGAATGACGGTAAACAATTTCTACTTGAAGACGACAACAGAGGGCCTAAAGACAGAATATTTGTGTGTGCCAGCGAAAAAGGAAAATCTGCATTGACAAGTTGTGATTCATTCTTCGTCGACGAAGCCTTCAAGAGTTCAAGCAAACAGTTTGGGCAGTTATTTATCATCCACGCCGATCTGGGAAGTTCTTGGAAAGAAACCAACACTATTCCAGCAGTCTACACGTTGTTGCCAAATAAGAAACGAGAAACATATGGTCGTTTTTTCAAAGCAGTGAAAAACAACGTACCTGGATGGAATCCTGTGACACAGTGGACTTTCAAATGGCAATCATCCAATCAGCTAAAACTCTGTTTCCTGAAGGTAAAATTTTTGGTTGTAACTACCATTTTAACCAATGTTTATGGAGGAGAGTACAAGATTGTGGCCTTGCTCCTGCGTACAAAGAAAATGAAGAGATTCGACTTCATATTCGAATGTGTTCTGCCCTCGCGCATGTTCCGCTAGAACTGATTGATGATGCTTGGCTAAGTACCCAGGAAAGCACACCTGAAGACGAGAAACTGCGAGTGTTCTATGACTACGTCGTCGATCAGTAGCTTGAGAATGAGCATATCCAAAGGAAAGTGTGGAACTGTTGCGGAAGACGGTACCGGACCAACAATGTTTCTGAAGGGTGGAACCAAAGAATTAATAGTTTAATTTCGAGGTCTCATCCAAATGTATATTCACTGCTCAAGACTCTACGAGAGGACGCAGAGTATTATGGCCACTTTTTTGATAGAATAGCCCTGAATACTGACGGGAAGAAGAGGAAAAAAGCAGCAGTGAAGAGTGATGAAACCATTTCAAAGGCCTTGAAAAAACTGGAACTAGATGCGAAACTAAGGTCTTTCCTTGTTTGTGTTGCTTACGTCCAGAAGTTAAAGTAAAGGCAATGCCTATAGGTTAGAGAAGTAGACTCTCACCTGGAAAGATTTGTAAATATGTAAATATTCTAATTCAGCATAAAAAAAACTGGCGAACTCACATAAAGTGAAACAAATACGTATATGGGGAACGATAAGAGACTACCTCCCCGTGGTGTTCCCTGGAAACGACGCAAAGTCGGCTAAAAGTCTCTTAAAATTGCACTATAACACTGAATTCAACCCTTCCAAAATTTAAAGAGGATACGGTTTGAACAGTTTTAAGATACTAATGTTAGTTCCGGGCATGTGTCACAGTCTTACTTCTGACTCACCAAATACCATTATGTGGAGGGAAGGGCTCCAGGCAAATGTCACTCCGTGCAAGTGTCACTCCGGGCACGTGTTCCAACCCCAAAATGTAGCTACTCTTATAGTAAGGGATATAGTGACTTCTAGCTTAGTGTCTTCATCATCTTCATCAGAGGTGCTTTGGCATTCTTACTTTTCTTTTGCTACATGAGTTATACAAACGGAGACGCTTTACAGGGTCCGAAAGGGCCCATCTTTATAACATGATCTAGAAAGGAGTGATGACGATCTAGAAATTTTAGAGACGAGATACATTTTGTATGTCTCAAATAGCGCAAAGTAGGGTTTTTAATGAAACATGTCCTCTTTTCCATGCCAGAGGGAATCGCCCAGGGGGACTTTTTCCAAGTCCGAGATTTTACCAGTCTTTAAACAGCTGTTAACGACGAGTTTGGGAAGCATGTTAGCCTAGGGTAGATGCCATTTACACATAAGTCAGTTGACAACTATTTATTGTGACCATTGCCTTGTGCTTTTAAATTTTTTAAAGGGGCAGAAATAGTTGCGCCGAAAATGTGACATGGAAAAAAGTTCGGAAAAGGTTCACTAAACCCACGCTTTAGTTGTTGCAAAAGCAGTTCAGGTAGAAGAATCGATGTATACTATACTATATATGTATACTATATAGTATACATCTATGGGTAGAAGTGAGACTGAAAACACAGCCGCAGGTATAGGTATATGTACACTCGTACATCGGAGTGAACGCTATTCGAAACAGCCGTGTGCACTGACAACAAAACAAAACTAAAATAAGCCTTCCTTGAGAAAAAAGTTCATACCTGAATGATGCAGTAATTGACAGACTAACTTTTGTAAAATGTATTTCCTATGTAATATGTTAGCAGTTATATGTTAGCAGGAAGGTTTGGATTGTTGGAATGTACTGAAATAGAATGAAGTTGAATCTTTTTTATCAACCGGATAAAGTATGTTTTACGCTAAGAAGTAGTGATACTATGAGACAAATTCCATTTATTCTTACTTTCTCCTATATAGGCTACTATTCTAAATAAAATATGTCTTTCAAACTTCTTGTATTTATGTGAAAATATCCATTGTCAGGTAGCTCAAAACTATTTTTTATCTGTCTGTATGTTCCTATAGGCCTACATAAATTTTAAACAGGTAAACTGATTTTTATTATAGTTCTTTTTAATAGATACAGATGTTTCTACGCTGCCCATACCAAAATTTAGTACTTTACGAGCCATTCGACACCAGAAACTACAAACTTTCTGGAAACCGATGTTTCTTCACATAGCCTACATCTTCTTTTTATGAAGTTACTAACTTACCTCTTTATAAGTGATATGTTAGTTTTCAGTTATGTACTATAGACTATATTTTAGTTCAACTTGTATGTTTTAGTTTTTCATATTTTCAGATAGTGTAAGTAATTATTTTAACCGGACTTGTTTTTTTTTTTATTTCAACCGATTTTTATATACGTTTGTTGACAGTGTTTTAAAAGCTTCAAGTTCAGAGTTTTTTGCCGGCAGTGTTTAAGCTCTCTGATCTCTGTAACACATCAAGTGTTCATTACTTTTAGCCTGTGAATACATTAACATAGGTATGTTATGAAAGGAATAAATATTATTAAAAATGTATTAGAATAATTTATTGATTCTCAGGATAACTCTCTACGAAACCTCCGGCCGTTTAAGTAAATTTGATAAACTAATGCTTTCTATATGCAAGATTGATTATTCAAAGATCGTTCGCGTAATCAGTATTAAAGTAAGCATATTATTGTATTATATAAGTATAGTTAGATGCCACGGGATGGAACATGAAGGGATGGAGCTTTGACATAAAGCTGACTTTCGATCTCATTTTATTTCAAAGCCAAGTTCCCGTTTCGCGCAACTAAGGTGTTTTCAAGTACCACAGTCAGGTAGACTGACGCAACTAAGGTAAGCCGAAAAAAGTGTAAGTTTTTTTTTTTACTTTAGCGCTTAATTGCTTATTTATTGATACTTTACAAAAAAATGTAGCCCTCATCTGAAACAGGAAATCTTGATTGAGAGCAGAAAAATGAAAAAGATCTTATTGAATTTCGTGTTCAATAAAAGTATTGATTATCATTGAAAACAAAAAAAAAGGAAAGAAAAAAAGCAATGTGTATTTCAATTTTTACATTTACTAATTCTGATTAATTTTTAAAATTATTATTTTTATCTTTACATCTGTTTCCTGTGTAATTAAAGTATCATTATCGTGAAAAAAGTGATACCATTCTTAATAAATAACGGTTGCTTATTGTAAATGTACACATTAACGATAAATATTAAGTGTATTTAATAAAATAAAATTTTTTTCAAACCAAAAAATTATTTTTAATTTAAATTAATGCCTTTCAACATCATAGTTTTGATGTTTCAATGCATTTCAATTTCATTACGAATGATATAGGCTACTATGACACATCGTGTTTGTCGGATGTTTTTTTTTAGGTGTACAGGTTTCACGCCCTGGATTGTCCTAATTTTTAAAGTTGATAGTCCTAGGAATTCACTTCAGCAGATGGCAAACCTACGTAACGATAATTCACGCGAGGACGAAGTAACTGGGTGTATACGATGGTAAGTTTATTTTATATAAATTTATTTTCCACATTAGCAAAACGATAACTGCCATAACTGGAAAGCAATTAACACCTGGCAGCTGAAGCAACTCCATGCAGCGCCTCCACCGAGCTAGGGAGCTGTATGCCAATCCCCTTGAACCAAATGTGATTACAAGAAATAGAGAGAGAGACCCGGACGGATTAATCGGACATCGAACTGGCGAGGACTTGGGACTGCGACTTACGGTACATGGAATATTAGAGCGCTAAATGGCAAGGAAGTTGAGTTGGTAAAAGAATTCAAACAAAAGAAGAAGAGAACGGCCCAGAACGAAATGGGACGATAACATCAAAAAGAGTGTAGAAGGCAGAGGAGCAGTTTGGGCCCTTGCCAGGGTTTTAGCATTTGACAGGACGAAACAGATACTTTCTCGGAAACCTCAACACCCGACGGGTAGAAGAGGATGGCTAAGAAAAAGAAGCAATTAACAAGTCCCTTACAATAGTAAAACAATTTCAAAATGTTAATTAGACAAAAAAGATTCACTGAGTAGACGACACTGATTACTAACACAGCAATTAAAATTTACAGTGACCTTAACACAACAATTTAAAATTAACAACTATTCATTTTAAGACATTAATATTGTTAATATTTGTACAATTAGAAATTTCACGGTGATTTTCTCTTCCACCGGCGTTTAACGATAGAGTTTTACTCTCTGCTCTCTGTTTTACTGGAAACGTAGGAAGGGGATTAATATAATCCACCCGGTGTCACTGAATATTATTTCCCTTAAAAGCGTACACAGTCTCTGTGTTTCTACAAGAGCATATAAGGGCAATGCTTATGTGTTAAGTTTGCCTCTGAGACTAAAGTTTCCGTTAAACCGGTTGACCAAGATTTTTAAGATTTTGGTTTATTTGAAAATTGTTGCTTCTCTCGTTTTGTTAAAAGTAATATTTTAATACTTTTTTTGGTGGCGCACATACTAAACTTCGTGTGTGTGTGTGTGTGTGTGTGTGTGTGTGTGTGTGTGTGTGTGTGTGTGTGTGTGTGTGTGTGTGTGTGTGTGTGTGTGTGTGTGTGTGTGTGTGTGTGTGTGTGTGTGTGTGTTTTGTTTAAACTAACAGTAAAACTGGAAACGTACTGAATATAGTAAATCCAAACCGCCTTCGTAAAACAGATTAGATTTTAATTATGTAACCGTGCATATTTCACATAACACTCGTTAATTTTCGTTTTTCTGAAGACGGAATCGTATAAAAATTTCTTATAGGGACGTTACAATTATATAGTGAGTTTCCGAAATTTCTACCAAACTTTAATTACATCTCGTCTTTAGGCTCCCTTTATTAAGTGCGTTTCTAAATACATGTGGATTATGTAGCGTTATGTTACGTCTCTGTACTTAAAAAAAAAAAAAAAACAACGGAACACAAGATTAAACTGAGGTAACGCTGTTTTTCTAAATAATATTGTAAACGGTTTGTAAGGACATTGAATTCCCATTGGACATAATGACAAATTAACATTTATTACTGGAGAGTAATTAAATGAAATAGCAATATTCACTGTTCGATCCTTTGAATATAGGGAATGAAAGCTATCACTTCGTGGAATAGTATTCCTGAATCTATTCATAATTGAAATTTTTCCACACAAAAATTCTCTATTATAAAAGATAAAACCATTTTAAAGAGAAATATTTTTAGCGATTCTAAAGGCATTCAATGCAAAACCATGTGTTTGATTTTACTTTAATGTTCTATACTGATTTTTATGGTATTTTTAATATCTATACTGAACATTGTACAAGTTAACTGTGTGCAACGAATTTTTTGTAGAAGAAAATAATTGTGAATGAGCAGTTTTATATAATGTTTGGTAATAAATATTTAGTTACATTATTTTTAAGTTTTACTTGTGGGTTATGTAAACCCATTCTTGCTTAAATTTGCTTATGAAGGGTCGCATTTGGTGAATTCTTGTAATTAATTTGCGGAATCTTCCGGATTTCAACTTGTACACGTTAGCAGATACGCCATTTCAACAACGCATTGATCCAGATGGTAAAAAGTTACCTTTTAAAATATTTTTAAGATAGGGTCAGTTTGATAACTCACAGGATGCCAATTTTGAATTCGGCGAGTGGCCGACGCCACAGGGCCACAGGTTTACAACTGCCTTAACGTGTAACAGTGTGGAGATAATGTCGGAAAGGACACACACACGTCCTGTGAACTCACTAACTCACCAAATTGATAGCGACATTACGACATGAAGTTCACAACGTGAGTTGCACAACAAACGATATACGATATAATAAAATAATACGGGAATTAGTGAAATGACTTTCTCCGAGAAGTACATCTGCCAGCTGCTTTCCTTTCTTACCGCAGTTAAAACACACACACACACACACACACACACACACACACACACACACACACACACACACACACACACACACACACACACTTCCTGGTCATAAAACACAAAGATAGTTTATTTGGTACCCCGTACCTTTACTGGAGTAGTAGTAGTAGTAGTAGTACTAGTAGCGTAGTAGTGTAGTATAGTAGTACTAGTAGCGTAGTAGTAGTAGTAGTAGTAGTAGTAGTAGTAGTAGCAGTAGTAGCAGCAGCAGCAGCAGCAGCAGCAGCAGCAGTAGAAGTAGTAGTGGGAGCAGAAAAATTACTACCACGTTGTAAAAGAGGTTAGTGAAGTGAATATTTATGTAGTGTCGCCATCTGCTATAATTATCTCGTTGGAGAACAGGAAAATAAAAACTATGACAAACCTGGATATAGGCGTACAGCCTGTAGCCCTATATTTAAGACAACAAAAGTCCGAGAGGACTGCTCTGTCATTATGTCGTTCATAACAAAATTACTATGTTGTTAACAAAGTACAAATACTTTTCCAAACGCCATTTTAGTTAATAAAAAGCAGTTTTTATTTTGTAAAATACATTTACCACTTAAAAATAACAGATTGATGAATTCTTAATTTCGTAGTGACCTTCAGTCAACGAATTTTAACTATGAAGGGTTTGCGAGGATCGGTCAAGAAAGTATAACACAAATTTTAAATTATTTGTGTCGACGTTTCGGCAATATTTATTGTTATCATCAGGACCTGTGTATGTATACAAGAGAAAATATCAAACACAACAGATAAATTAGTTGAGTGAATGTGTTTGTGTATGTGATTATTCGCGTGTGCGCGCGTATATGTGTATGTGTGAAGGAGTTGAATCAGTTTGTTTTACATCATCAAAATAATTGCATTGTTAATAGTGTATAAATTATGTTCTGGGGTATTATAATTTTCTCGATGTATTTAAGGAAAACAATATGTAATAATGTAAGTCCGAGTTGAAAACTGCCATTCTGAAACATACGAACAGCAAAAAAGCTTTCGGATTCGGCCTAATAAAGAGCTAACGACTACTGGTTTCCGAAGAATACTCTACATCTTGAATGCGGTATTAAGGCTGAATTACCATCCGATCCAATGGAAAGTGACTAGCAAACCTAGGGATACAATCCTAATGAACGATAAGTTTCGTTCCACTTCTTTCCAAAGTTCTGGAAAGAATATTTCTGACACGCTTAAACCTGTTTTAGAATATAAAAATATGATTCCCAATCATTAATTCGGGCTTAGGGAGTAACACGGCTCTGGCGAACAGGCACACAGAATTGTCCAGGTAATCAGCAACGCTCTTGAAGAAAATCTACTGCTCAACTGCCTTTATGGGCATCTCTCGAGCCTTCAATAAAGTATGGACTTAGGTTTACTACTCAAATTAAAAATAAACCTGCCCCGTCACTTCTTTCCATTACTGAAAGTCTGTCTAGGTGAAAGGTTTGTCCTCATAAAACATCTGGATGCATATACAGATTTGTTTCCCATAAAATCGGGGATTCGGAAGGGAGCATAATGGGACCGGTGCTTTACCTTTTATATACCGCCAACCTCCCAACAACCAGAAATACAGTTAGGAACGATTGTAAAAGACACGGTTCCACGCATGCCCCTGTACTGCATCACTTAATCTGCAGCTACATCTAGATGAAATAAATGTCTATCTAAAACAATCTAAAATTAAACCCAACTCGGAAAAATTAGCTCATGCGCATATACAGTGAAAAAGAAGACTGTTTGTTTTCACGGCTACACAAGGGAGACAAGGTGAAATACCTGGGCCTACTTATCGACTCACTTGGCAGAAACACATCTTGTGAAGAGGAAACAACCTGGCCGCCTACCAGCCAGTTTCAGGTGACATTGGAAAACAAGCTGTTACTTTATAAAGCCATCGTAAAACCTGAATTAACTTAGAGCATATAACTGTGGGGAGCCGCCAGTAACTCCAACCAATAGGAATGATCCAGCCCTTCCAAACTTAAGTATTTACAGCTATAACAAACACCTCACCGAGTAATCGAAAGAGATCTATAAAGTCGTACAAAAACTTAAGCGACGCAGAAACAGGCTGAAAGACCATCCTAACGTCCTCGTCAAGGAGCTTCTAGCGGCAGTGTAGTTAGTAAACGCAATGATCGTGGATAGGTTTATTTTTAGATTGTGATAGACCATTACAAACAATGTGTAATTCGTAAAATGTAGTAGCCTACTTGTTTAAAATGAAGGTGTTTCATTGGAAGCACCTAGTGTGTTTCATTTTTCCCATTCATTACTATTACCCATGGTTGACAAATTGCAATACCAATTAAATCAATTTTAAAAATCTACACCAGTACTCCAATAATATGGTTGTTTTTTGGTATTTTCAAAAATTTATTCTAACATTTATAACGCTTAACATTATCTTGGCAATTATGGAGCAAGATAAGTAGAAACAAAAAAAAATTAAATGGCTTAGTTCGTCTTGGTTACGAAAGGAATTTAAATTAATTTTCATAGTCCTCTCGGCTCTATCAAACTTGTGTTTGTCCTCTGTTTTTATCGTAAAATATTCTTAAGGTTTGTAATAGGATATGTAAATTTGGGATGGCAAAATTGTTTGATTTTACCCTGCGGTACACGGATGTGGTAGGCCTCTTTTAACTTCCCCAGCGTACGGGCCCATTAGGATTGGCTGTGTAAAACACGTGCTATCCGAGTGAACGAACACGGCCGTCTGCCCGTGTGTTAGGCAACGTTTCCATCAGCAGACGGCGTACACCGTCTGTGCTGTCACATATCGCCCGTCGAAGTCAGGCGGAAGTTACCCACTAGAAAATGTTTAGTCTTCCACATTCCGAAAAGTTGCAAATACTTCGATAATAAAAGAATCTGTAGCAACTTTGGTCGCGTAAACAACGTCTGACAATACGTTTTTTGTCGAGACAGTGTCGCAAGTGTGGGTTGTCGTAAGACATAACATAAACACACATACCTGCGTCTGTCTGCGTCGAGCGTTCATTTATTTGAACGACATGTTTATACAGACGTCGTGGGAATACATTATTTAATTAATTTACAATTACAGTAGTCCACCTTAACGCAAAGGCTTCCGGCTTTGTCTGCTCCAAACGTCTGCTGAAGTAGCCATAACCTTCCAACATTTTATAAACAGTATCTTTATATTATACTTTTTACAACACATACAAAAAGTTAAAGTACTCTTAAAACAGTGCTTTATTCTTAGCTCGGTGGTATAGGACCGCGTGTTAGACGTCGGGACTACGCCTTGGACAACAGGCGCTGCATATCTTAGCTCTTCGTTTAGCCTCGCAACGATGGTTAGCGACCAATCTCGTCTGAGGAAGTTCCTTGACGGTCTAGTATTAACAAATCGAATAGAGTGTTTCGCAGTCCGAGGTTTCTGTTCTCATGTATCGAGGTTTGTCGCTAAATAACGAGAGGGAGCTCGCCTGGAATCTGTTCCTTAAAGACAGAAACTAGGGCAAAGCTACAAAAACGACATTTTCGAGAAAACGTTACTCGTTACTTTGTATCTTTGTGCATAAAGAAGATGCACATATTTAGTCTTTAGGCCTATAAGGAAAGAATTTAATCTAGAAATTGTACGAGTACTCGATATTTTATCGGCAAGAAGAGATAAAGGGAAGTGGAGTTTGGTGATGTGAAAGGGAAGTAGAATTTTTTATATCATTTTTTAAAATTTTCGCCTTTTTACTTTTAGATTTGTAAATTCTTTGATACATTAAGGCTGATGTTTAATTTTCCATTCGAAAATTTGCATTTGTATTTGAGAACATCTTGTGTGTTTTAGCTTTTATTAGGCGTTAGGTTAAAAGATTTTTATAGCACCTGAAAGCTACCGCATATTAGTATTGGTCAAAACCTTGAGTTTTTAAATTTAACGACGCTAATTGTGCGTACATAATAAATAAATGATGTCCGAACCGTGCGATAGATGATCTTTAAAGAATGCAGGATCAAGACCCGGAGAGAGACAGAATTATGTGGACAGGGATTGTGATGGAGGCCGAGGCGCCATAGGTTATCTAGGCGGCGCTGTATAAACTGTAGACCCATCATATCCACAAGAGAAAGTACGTGCGCGCAAACACATACACATGCACACCTCGTGTACATGCGGAGAGAACCTTGGGACCGCGTGGATGGGGCTACCCGAGCGACCTTCACTGACTTGCCATTCCGATACGATACTTCTTTACCTCTACCATTAATTACCCCGTTTTTCGACATCGGCTGACTTCGCGTGACTTATGGTGACCATTGTAGTTCTTGGAACGTTCTTATCGTAGCACAGGCTCCTTGCTTAGAGCGCCCGTGGTCAGCAAAATGACCGTGCTCGTAGCCCCCACTAATTTTGGTGTCTTCTTGATTTACTTAGGTAATGAAAATTGTTCCTGTAAATTACAATACATCTGTATGCTTGATGCCAGTATTTGGCCACACTTTGACGAAGTATTATTGAACTTTCTCATTTGCCTTTTAGAGTCGATAGTCTAGTAGTTTTAACTTTATACTACTTTATATACTTCTGCTATTTAGTGAGGAAAAACTGGAGGAGGCCGCAGGTTTGATGAAGGCAAATCCCCAGGACCGGACTCTGTTCCTTTAGAAGTTCCGAGGAAGATTGCTCGTGGGTGACTGCCCACAGATACTCCTTAATATGTACAACAGCTGCCTAAGGGAATGAAACTTTCCCAAACGGTGGAAAGTGCAGAGGCTGTTGCTTGTTAGCAAAGGTAAGGGTGACCCGGGCTTGCCATCAACATACAGATATCTTTGTGCATGCTGGATACAGCTGGAAATTGTCTGGAAAGGTTATTAAAGCCACGTCTATTAGCTGCCATTCAAAGCACAGGTGAACTGTCCCGGCTTCCGGAAAGGCCGATCAACACTTGGAGCAGTGGAAGTGGTAGTCAGAACTTCCACGCGGCTCAACAGGGAAATCATTATTCAAGAAATATAGTCT
Organism: Magicicada septendecula; assembly: GCA_034769895.1. Classification (NCBI taxonomy): domain Eukaryota; kingdom Metazoa; phylum Arthropoda; class Insecta; order Hemiptera; family Cicadidae; genus Magicicada; species Magicicada septendecula. Next base: position 105,638,248 of record CM068376.1, read on the forward strand.
TGTTGGTAACGCTGGATGTTAAGAACGCTGCCAAGAATAAGAATAAGAATTCTGCCAGCTGGAGCGACATGCTTATAGCTCTGGGATACTACTTCCAGATCCCACAGTATCTTCCTCGAATGATGGAATGTTGCCTAATATATGGACAGGGTGCTAATATATGATAGACAGATAGACCTCGTAGGAAAAAGATCACCGCCGGGGTTGTCTTACGGATGGAGATGCTGCCACACACTTTCCTGGGAGGTTACGCAGACGATTGTAGCACGAAACACCGATGATGCACAAAGAAGCCTGGCGATCAGGTAATGAGGCGAGCGGGCTCCTGGATTCAAGAACACGGCCTGGATCTAGCCACTGAAAATACCTAGATTGTATTGCTCACCCGGCGCCGAATCCCCACAATCATATCGGTGCATGTGTGGGCTGAGGCTATACTTACAAAGAAGGCAGTTAAATACCTAGGGGTGAGGTTAGTTAAATACATAAGAAATTGAGGAAAGCTCTAGGAACTATGCAGAATCAGGTTCACAACCAATAATTCTTCCTCCACGATTCTTACAAGTCCTCTTACGGAACACTACTTTTTTTACCACCGATTTTGAAAATACCATTGCGAGAAACTTAATGTTTGATCGGGTAGGGACAAACCCTTTATTGAAGACTTACACTTTCTTATAGCTTGTCGGAACTTAAAAATTTTATGAACGTTGTTTACTCCGCCGGATTTTAGCCTAAACGAAAATTTAACCCATAATCTCATATAACGTTTACTATGATTTTTTTTTTACTTCGGGGCACTAAGAGCCGAAAATGGAACTCAAAATGTTAATAAAATTGTAAAAATCTATTCGGGGATCAAGTTATGGGAAATATCATTCAAAATATAAAATGGGAGCTGTAGTAATTTGAAGAACTAATGTTTCTCAACACCCCTGGAAATGTTGGATTGCCTTGTAAACGTTTGTAGGTTATGTTCACACAAAAATCTGTATATTTTGTTATTAGTTAAATATATCTGCTAGAAGTTTTATATATAGGCCTATAGATATATATGGAAACGCATAAATTTAAAAGTTAGGACTAAATTAAGTATTATGTCAATTGGGTAATATGGTTACTTTAACTAAGAACAAAATGCAATAGTTCGGAAATTTTAGTATTTATTGTATGACTGTCTGCTCTGCAGTTGTTTTGCTAATAAAATAGCAGTGACGTCGGGGTGGTAGGGGTTTTCATAATTTTCTGATAATATAAACAACTGGCCGATAGAGAAATTTAACTAAATCAATAATAAATGTAGTTCGTTCAAAACAGGTGGAGAGTTCTGCAGCTCCGGGAGCTTACTAGTCTTTACCAATGAGTAGTACAAATTTTCATTGGACCACTAGTGGTGGCTACGGAGTGGGCGAACAACGGATAGACAGATATGCAGCCACAGTTACCGCGTCTAATGATGCATAGATAAGCTCAGCGCACAGAACACCTGTTTATCAGTATGGGCGCGCAGAGCACGATTTCTGCGTTGGCGCTATGAGCACGCTACCGTGACACACGACGATTTTCGTACAACGTTTTTCTTAAGTCAAAGGATTGTCGTCTGCTAAGATGAACACTGAGAGCAATCTCGGGGATGAATACTGTACACGTAAAGCATAAAAGAAAAATGGGATCTTTTCGGTTAAGTGGCAGCATGCAGTGAGGAATTACTCTACGTAGCAATCGCCAGTAACAACGCATTTTGCGACTATTCCATGGTGACAGCGTGCCCTGCGACTCTGTATTGTATGCCGCAATCGAAAGTGTAGTAGTATCGTTGCGTGTCATGAATTTCCTTCAGTCAACAGCACAGATTCCCGACAAAGATTCAGCGATACAGTTTCTAAGAGACAAAAATATTTTACATAACCCAAGAAGTTGTACGAACGGCGATCAAATGAAACTGTATACGACAAGTAAAGGCCGTTGGGTATGTTCTACAAAGGACTGTCGGGAATCCAAACAAGTGCGACAGGATACATTATTAAATAATTCTCGATTAGATTTCCGCACAATCGTATACTTCATTTACTGTTGGAGTAAGGAGTACACAACCGGGCAATACTGTCAAGATGAGTTGGAAATGAATCACTTCACATGCATGGATTGGAATTCTACATGCGAGAAGTGTGTGAGCACCATTTTATAAAAATATAAAAAAACAATATAAAAATATAAATATAAAATACTATGTCTAAATGAAAATAAAAATACAAACTGTCGCTGGTTATCGTTACGTGTGGAGGGGGAAATGCGTTGTTACTGGCGATTGCTACGTAGAGTAATTGCTCTCTCCATGCTGCCACTTAACCGAAAAGATCCGAAAAATGAAGTGTTATTAGCATGTTAGCCGCTAAAAAATTACCAAGTTTTTGGAAAAACAAAAATGACTTTCTAAAACCTTTTGGTTTGGGTTATTTTTATTTTATAAAACTCACTTAATATTTATTAATAATTAAAAAATATATACGTACGTACACAATATGCTACTTCTATTTATTATAAAATGGTACACTTTCGTTCAATCGTAACAATCATTCAGTGGTACAAAATCGTAACAATCGTTTCAAATACGAAATACTTATAAATAAAAAATTTAACATTAATTATAAAAATAAATGAAAAAATTATATTCACAAAATTTCGTTCCCTTTTTTCTTGAGAGACGGTCAATACTTTTCTTGTCTGCTCACTTAGAAGAAGCTCATTCTCGATTTTCAACTTCCCAATCAAATTTGCCTATTTTGAGTGAGAATGCGATTTTCTAACGCATCACTAAACATGCATTTACACTCTAAAAATAATAGAGAATCTGACGTTAATCACAACGTGATAAACAGATGGTCAATTGATTGTGTGTAACTGATGCCTAACCGAGCTAATATGCGTCTTAAAGTCAGCGTTACTAACCGTTTTTTAAGGATTTATAAAATCCCGTTTTGGAGAAAAGTTCATCTGCCACAAGAAAAAGAGAACTTGTCTACGCAAAGCCGGACGAATGGCAACCGTATTTTCATAAAATCTTCATACGTCACGTAAACAACAGCGACGAGTATTCCCGAAATAATTAATCGGATATAGCACAATATATAGCACTTGCAATTAACAAGAGTTGCTGAGCAACTGACGCGTCCACGTCGAGTTGACTCAAGTCGATCTCTTTCTTATTTCTCTCTACGTCTTCATGTTCAACACAGCTGTTCTTCGCGAACAAATCGAATTGCCCGTTGGTTGACGGTCGGTTTAAGAATGCCCAGCAACATAATACGTGCTACGATTATACTGATAATCCAGGTTCACGTAGTGCGATAGATAGGTTGCCGGCGTCTGTGTTGACAGCCTATACATACTAAAAATCGTGATTCTCTGATCGTCTTTCTCTGACCTGTCCCATTAATTTCTCGTCGCAGATTAATTATGTAAACTCAACTTCATATTCTCATATTCTTGTCATAAACTGTTCTATAATTGTCTCGAAAATTCCATCAGAATTAATATTTCTAATAAACATGGTACACCAGGATAAGAAGTCAACCTATCCCTGTTCTCTACTGGGCGTCTCTTCTGTCGCAGTGAGTCTAGGGGTGAGTGAATGCCCTGCGAAAAATATTAACATTATTTAAGGCCCTTGTGTATGCTTCTAAACTTAAATAGCAAAGACTGGTCGAGGTCTATGATATAATTTATCAGCTGACTCTCTGCTCTAAGCAGACATATTGAAATGTGTCTAGAGAATTATGGGTTAATGAATTAAAAAAATATTTGTATATTAATATTTTGTCTTATGGGTTTTGGTATCCATCGCGTAAGGGGCTCGTCTAGATACTCCGGGAGTGGATAGCTACACGATATCATCCCGAGTTTTAATCTAGAAAGCACTCTAACGTCAGGCTGCATGCTGGGAACGCTACCTTCGTCGTTTGGTGGACGGTTCGGTTAGGCTTATTGTGTGGAGAGGTCGATGAGGATGACCTTCCGCAGTAACCTCGCAATGACCTGCCGGTGAGTTCCTCATTCTGCTAAGTTGTGTGTAGCCATATCAGCCCCCACGGGAGGGTAGGAAATTCCCTCGTTTGCACCACTGGCGGCGTCAGAGAACGGGGCTTGAGACTTATCTTTTCGGGGAATAACGGAATAGACTACGAAGAGAATTTCGACAAAGTGTTTAACAAAATACACTTCCTATGGCCGTACAACTCTTGTAGGATTCTAGCCTCCCTGATAATGTCTTTCCACTTATTCCTGTCCTGTGCCGTTTTTTCCAGGTATCTTGTTTTCTTAGTACATAGAGTCTCGTTTTACACTATCTAAAAATCTTATTCATGGCTTCCTGAGCTCGTTCAGGTGTATTTTCTTGATATCTCTCTCAATGTTTGCTCTTAGAAAATAACCAATCCGCTCTCCTCTTCTAGTTCTAATTTCGCTTGTTATGAGAGCCTGATCTGTTATGCTTCTAACTTCAATTTCTCTTATTCGCTATGTGTTGATTATGTTCAAATTAACCGCTTTATACCGAGAAAAAGCTTTTTTTATTTAGAAAACCCGCCTGCAGAAAACATTATACGTATAAAACACATTTGAAGATACCGTATGTGCCATACGATATTTTAATGTAATAAAAAAATTATCTTCTCTTCTGACAGTGTTATATTCAGTTATTGGCCTATATTGAACTGCATTAACTAGGCTGCGGTAGCGTGCTCAGTGCGCCCGTGCTCTGAGCGCCAACGCTGAAATCGTGCTCTGAGCTTCGATACTGATAAACCCGTGTTCTGTGCGCCGACCTTATCTATGCGTCATTAGACACCTGGCTGCATATCTGTATATCCGCTGTTCGCCACCTTCGTAGCCAACACTAGTGGCCCAATGAAAATTTGTACAAGTCATTACTAAAGTCATTATCACAGCACTAATAAAGTCCCAGAACAAAATACATTTATTGTTATGTTAGTTAAATTCCAATAGTGAACAATTTTTCATATTATCAGAAAACTTACGAAAACCCAACTACTCTACCATTTGATTAGTAACAACTGTACAGCAGACAATCATAAAATAAACACTAAAAGTTCTGGAGTACTGCGTTAGTTTTTTTAGTTAAATTTGTAACCATAATACTTAAATGACAAATAATTTAGTCATAAATTTTCAGTGTATGTATGTTTCCATAGATATCTATACGTCTATATCTAACATTATTCACAAATACACATAACTGATAACGTGGGGATAACAAAATATACCGGTAAAGTTTTTTTTTTTTTTGAGACATAATTCACAAACTTTTTGAAAGTGATCCAAAACGAGTGTTGAGACAATAATCCTGTCAAATTACTACACATACAAAACACAGAGACTTCAGATACAGATTTTCTATTTTCACTAAAATTCCTCATAACTTCACCTCCAAATAAACTATAATAATTTTATAAAAAATTTTAGTTTAATTTTAGGCCTTTGTTCCAGATTTAGCTCTTTGTTTTGATGTACCTTTGATGTTTTTCTTTCGTACACACCCCTGAACGCAATACATTCATTTGAACGTATCATCCTGTACTGATATCACTCGTGAATAAATAGAGGATTTTTTCATACTTACTTTCTTGGAAGTAATGACTCCTTTAGATCAAAATTTAAGACTTTAATACTACTGTGTCACAAGATTGTCAAACCACAACTAAGGAAAGTGAGAGTAACAAGCTCATTTACGAGTCATATGGTCAGCAAATTTAAGGTTTGCGGATATTTAGTATAGACGACCATACTGTTATAGCAAGTTTTGCTTCCTAATCAACCCGCTTACATTGTAGGCCTACATCCCGTGTTTGCACATATATACAGCTCAGGTCTCCGTCTCATAATCGAATTTTTCTTTATTATTTACAGTTGTATTTAACCACATTCTTTTATTTCTTCTCAAATGTGTTCGTTCCAACCAAATGAGAATTCTGAGACAATAAAGAGGATTATTCGCTAAAGATTCATGTGCAAAGACACTGTTACAGGCATAATAAAAAATTTCAAAGTGAAATTTGCAGACTTCTGAAAAAGGAATAAGATAATATTCATCCGATCCGTTCCCTTTAAACAGCAGTAGACCTGAAGTATTCAACTACTTTTAAGACTTCCGCGGAAATAATTATTTTATTTCTTTTTGACTGGCACACACACACAAACCCCATGTGTATGCTCCTATATATAGAGTCGGATCTAGTATGTGTAGATGCGTGAAGCAGAGGTATTCGTATAGGTCTACCTAGCTGCTATAACGTAAAGGACCCTACATAAATATTATCCGTACCTACGATATGTGGAATATGCGTAATTGTGATTTGAGTGTGTTGGAGGGTGGAGGGGGATTTTTATGTGTTTTTGATAGGGAGAGAGAGAGAGAGAGAGATGTGGAGATTAGAAAATTTTGTGTGCGCGCGCGCGTGTGTGTGTGTTATATATGTTTTAGACTGGAAGAGTGAGAGTGAGAGGAAGTGGGAGAGAGTAATGGAGGGAGTGTGAGAGTGATGGACTGCAAGAGAGAGAGCATGCGAGTGAGAGGGAGTGAGAGGGAGGGAGAGGGAGGAAGAGTGTGAATGTCGACGTCTACATAATTTAACAATTGACTATATTACTCTGCATAGACGATGTAATCGGTAAATATTATTTTACAAGAATATAAATAATAAGTAATAACCATTGTCACATGATTGATTTGTTTACCATAATTATGTGTTTGTAATATCAGTAGTCCTGTTATTTTGTACATCATTCTCTAATTTATGGATAAGTGTGGTCAGTGCCAGTAGTAATAATAACTTTTAATAATATAAATTATTGAACATCTTACAATCTGCATGCAGCTATAACATATTTTTAGACATGTATTGCTATTTGTACAAATTCCAATAAACATTCAATGATTACTGGATCTACAATTATTTACAAACGTAATTAAGGGCTTATTATATTTCAATAATTTAAATTGTAATACTGTATTAATTAGGTTTTTGGAATATTGTAATTATGTTTTATCTATTTAAGTAAAATAATGTGTTAGAAATGTTATTATTTTGCCGATGTAAAACAAAACTGTCACACACACACACACACACACAGGTATATATTTATAAACTCTCTACGTAAACGTAAAATATGAAAGACGCGGATTGACAATTGCACCGAGCTTATGTTTAAAGGTAACGGATGAATATTGTCTTACACACTTTTCAGAAGCCTGCAACTTTCACTTTAAAATTTTTTATTATGCATGTAATGGTGTTGCACACCGATCATTAGCGAATAATCCTATTTTTTATCTCAGGATTTTCTCATTTGGTTGGGACGAACAAATCTGAGGAGAGAATAAAAGAAAGTGATTATATCAACTGTAATTAAGAAAATGAAAATATGATTATGAGACGGACAGCTGAGCTGTACATATGCGTAAAGACAAGATGAGGAATGTAAGCGGATTGATAAGGAAGAAAAACTCTTTCGAGTGGTTATCTAGCCGCATACCTTAAATCCGCTGACCATACGATTCGTAGATGAGCTTGTATTTCGCAGTCTTATACGATTCGTAGTTATTCGCACCTTTCCTTAGTTGTGGTTTGACAATTGTTGTGATACAGTAGTAGTAAAGTCGTGAATTTTTATCTAAATGGAGCCTTTACTTTCAAGAAAGTAAAGTCTCTGCTTTTTCACGAGGAATATCAGTACAGGGTGAAAAGTTCAAATGAGTATATTACGTTCTGAGTGTGTACGAAGGAAAAACATCAGCGTGTCAAGGGTACATGAAAACAAAAAGCTAATTTTAGAAGCACCAAGGGCCAAAAATAAAACACAAAGTTTTAAAAAAATTATAAAAGTTTATTATTTGCGGCTCAGTAGACCAGTGGGTATGGCACCTGGCTACTAATCTAGAGGTCCCGGGCCCGCACCATACAATCAAGGTGCGTTTTTCAGTCCCCCCATAAAATCAAGGTCGACTCAGCCTGTTGAAAATGAGTACCTGGGATAACATCCTGACGATAATAATGAGCGGCTGAAGCGTAGTGCTGGCCACACTGCCTTGTATACCGTAAGGCTCGCATAAGGCAGCCTACCCTGCCTGATTCCTAAGCTGCTTCGGTGGTACACATGGGAGCCATTATTATTATTAAAAGTTTATTTTGAGTTAAAGTTATGTGGAATTTCAGTTAAAATACAAAATCTGTGTCTGTAGTCCCTGTATTTTGTATGTGTAGTACAGAATTAGAATGTCTCAACACTCATGTTGGATCGCTTTCAAACGTTTATGAACTATGTCTCAAAAAACCTCATATTTTGTTATCAGTTATAACTATCTGTGAATAACGTTAGACATAGACTTACAGATATCTATGGAAACACATAAATTGAAAATATATGCCTAAATTATTTATTATTTAGGTGTTATGGCTACAAATTTATGCAGAAATTCGGAAATTTTAGTATTTATTTTATGATTGTCTGCTTTAAATTGTTATGTTACTAATAAAATAGTAGCGTAGTTGGGTTTTCATAATTTTTCTGATAATATAAGAAATTTTCTAATATTAAAATTTAACTAACTAAATAATAAATGTATCTCGTTCAAAACAGAAAGTTCTGCAGCTCCGGGAGTTTACTAGTGGTGTGATAATTCCTTTTAGTAATGAATTGTACAAATTTTCATAGGACCAATAGTATTGGCTACGGAGTTGAAGAACAACGGACAGACAGATACGCAGCCACGTGTTACCGCGTCTAATGATGCACATATAAGCTCGGCGCACAGAACACGGGCTTATCAGTATCGGCGGTCAGAGCACGATTTCATCGTTGGCGCCAGTGGCGTACCTAGGCTTTTTGGCACCCGGAGCAAGGATATCGCCGGCCGCCTCACCATCACAATTAAAGTGGGACAAAATAGCAAAAATGAAGGCTCACCCAGTGAACAAAGTACTTAATAAATGCAGTTGTATGAGAGCAGATGTATTTTTGTATGAGAGCACATCCAGCAAACGTCTTTACAATATTTGTCAAGTCAAAATTAAGAAATTATATATTATAACATTACCGGTATTCAATTTCTATACATTTATTATTAACAAATGTAGACTATAAAAATGTAGTAATATAACAAATTTATAACGTAAAAATGTTCTAATAAACATGCAAATTCCATGTAGGTCTAAAGCGCATCGTCAAAACAATATTCTAAAGCAACATAAAGTTAAACAAAGAATTACATTTAAAGTACGTAATAAAATAAATCACTTACCATTACAGGTTAATGGTTCCGTCTTCTATTAATAAACACTTAATATTTATTTTTAATATTTAATAAATATTTAAAACGAGACATTTTAAAGTGTAACTTTCCTGGTCTTAACTGCTGCATAGCAATCATAAAGACTAAAAACGAAGCAATGTCGTTTTCAATTGAAAGTATCGCTAGATTTGATACCCTGTCTTGAGATACTGTTGATCGTAGGTACGATTTAATCAATTTAAGCTTACTAAACGATCTTTCACAAGAAAGCACATACACTGGTAAAGTAAGAAAATTTTTTAAAGCTGTTGCTAGTGTTTTGTAGGCTTCTAATCTCATTGAAGAAATGTATTGTAGCAGTCCTGAGGTGTAAAGTCTTTTTGTTCTCCGTTACCTTTTTCCCTTTTAAATAAAAGTATGACGTCTTTCAAATCACTGAACAATTCTTCTTTGTTTAGGTCACGTGGATACAGTTTTGCAAGCACTGTGCACTTAATATTGATCTGGGAAAACTGTTCCTTAAAATGTATATTCCCATCATTTACATACGCCTCAAATTTACAGAGGAACCCAAAGCGTTTTTCTAACTCTTTTATGTTAGAGAAACGGCTTGAAATTTCAACTGGCAGATTGTCCAAATTTCTATTAGAGAACGTCGCATTTCTTGCCGAACGGTTAATGCAGAAACGCCTGCATACTCCCCTGACATCGTGCGCTTCCTTCTTATCCTTTTTGTTATACTGACACTACATTCATTATACACCTGCTCTGACTTTTATGTCACACGACAATGTCACACAGCTCATTCCTCTAAACTTTTAATTTGTCCGTTAGCGTCTCCAGAAGTGTCAATGCTTTGTTTATCTAAAGCATGATAAAGTATTTTAACGCGTTATGCACAAAGTATATTTTTATACGTTAAAAATGTATCCAATATTTTAACAAAGCCAGAAAGTTTCCAGGATTTGGATCATTAATAATTGACTCCTATCAGTGCCAGATTTTGTTCTGCAAGAGTTTGTACTGTGGTAATGCCCCGTTCGAGGATTACTTTCCATGCCTTAACTGCTTTACTCAATTGTTCCTGAAGTAGATCATCAATAAGTCCCCCTTTGTTTAATGAACGTTCCAATTCCTTTCATTCAAAAAACGCAGAGCGATGAGCAGGACTATTTTCATGATCCTGAATACGGGGATTTAACTTTCGCCATGACGAAAACCCATTTTTACTTCCATGTTCCTTAAGGAAATGGAAGTATGGTGATGGCAAAAAAAATCGTGTTGGAGATTATTGCAGATTCTGATTGTACTACACTCAAAACATGAAAAAAGTCATTTTTCGAAAAGTGTCTGTACGCGCGCGTGCGCGCGTGTGTGTGGATTTGTTTCTATGGCAAACGATAACAGTCACAAATTCAAACAGAATCAAATACTTTTTGCATACAGCCCTTATTTGTAGAGTACTCAAGACCTATCGTTTTTGGTGAAGATCGGTTAAGGGAAAGGGGTAGTTTACCAGGGTTTTATATTTTAACAAGGGTATTTTCTATGGCAAACGATAACAGCCGCAAATTCAAACAGAATCATATAATGTTTTGCATACAGTCCTGAATTGTAGAGTTCTCAAGACCTATTGTTTTGGTGAAGATCGGTTAAGGGAAAGGGGTAGTTTACCTGCAACGTTTTATGTTTTAACAAGGGTATTTTCTATGGCAAACGATAACAGCCGCAAAATCAAACAGAATCAAATAATGTTTTGCATACAGCCCTGAATTGTAGAGTTCTCAAGAACTATTGTTTTTGGTGAAGATCAGTTAAGGGAAAGGGGTAGTTTACCAGCAACGTTTTATGTTTTAACAAGGGTATTTTCTATGACGAACGATAACTGCCGCACATTTAAACAGAATCAAATAATTTTGCTTCCTCAATTGTAGATAACTCAAGGTCTGTTGATTTTGTTGAAGATCTGTTAAGGGAAAGGGGTAGTTTACCTGCAACATTTTATGTTATAACAAGAGAAATTTTTTCATGACGAATGATAACTGCCGTAAATTCAAACAGAATCAAATAATTTTTACATATGTGCCTGAGTTGTAGAGGACTCAAGGCCTATTGATTTTGGTGAATATCGGTTAGGGGGAAAGGGTAGTTTACCTGAAACATTTTTTGTTGTAACAAGAGTAAAGTACTTAATTTTGAAAAATAAAGTAACCTGATAGGAAGATCTTAATAATCCACTGTAGAAACGTAATGAAATATCTATAAATGAAGAGGCTAGTTGAACGGGGTGGGGGTAATTTTCTGTAAATGAAAATTCTAGTTGAAAGAGGAGGGGATAATTTTTTATATATGTACTACGTTATCGGCAACAAAGAAGTAGTTTGTTGTTAAAATTCCTTCCCGTCCTGTTTGGCCGTAGACAAAGTTTTCTGCAAAACCAGACGTTTCGGCAGTGCCATCGACTTCCATCATCAGTGAAAATCGAGTGCGATAACGTGAGGTGGTATACGTTAGCGACCACATTACTGTGGTTAAGGCTGAAGCAGTAAGTAGAAAGAAGTAGTTTCTATGGAAATATTTCATTTCGAAAATGATTTTAAATATAAATCTTAGAACATAGAAGTCATGTATGGTTCTCCATACCGATATTTACTATTGAATATCGTAATATTCAATAGGCTTCTTTGATAGGTTTTTTTGTGGAAATAATGTGCAACAAAAGCAAAATAGAGATTTTTTAGTTGGAGAAAAACACATCCAAGTGTTACCTTCTCGCCATTTTGCAAGGTTTTATCAAACCAATAGGCCTACTTGTTTAAGAATCGTCCAGCTTCATTTCAGGAAAACAGCTGTCCTTGTTCTGCAACTGACATGTTCCTCTGTTCACCATTGTATCTCGGAAGGATTGAGATTTCTCGCTTGGCCAAGCTGCCATATTTTGTAGAGAAGTACCGAGAACACGGTCTACATTGTTGTTAGTAATTGTTCTGTCCTTCATCGCCTGTAATTTCAAGACTCCACGATGCAACATCATCTATGGTACTAGAACCAACTGAATCTTGTAACTGTACTTTGACACTTTCACAGTTTGAAGTAGGGTTGCCAGGTACAGGCTTACCATTTCCGGGACATTTCTGGGGTTACGAACTGAGTGGGAGTTAAAGTTCAAGTTCTAACTCCAATTGTTGGACGGACGATAGAAAAATATATTAAAATTACTGGGTGTTTAGTGGTGTTTTTAAAGGGAAAAGAAAAATGCAAATTAATGTCAAAAAAATTGTATTTTAGGTAACTCTTTGGCTTGGCTAAATTAAAATCATCATTAATCAAAATAGATCTTAATCAACTACTTGTTAAAATATTTATCGTTAGATTTTGCCATTCTCACAAGTTTTTCTCCGTCACTGCGTTGTAAAACTGATAAAATTTCTGAGCAAGACTCTTAAAAATTGATACGAGTTTGTAGTTCAGATTTAATCAAATCCATGGACATTTTGTTTCGCTCGTTAGACCATAAATTATTTAACAGGCTAAAAATTCTCTCACAAAAGGCGTTGCTTGTTGGAATTGAAAAAACGAAACCAATTATTTTCTTTAAATTTACAAAATCATATCTCTCTTCTAAATATTTAATTGCTCTTTGCAGGAAAATGTGTGCCTGTGATGTGAATTTATGCCTTTGGTTTTCTGTAAGGTTTCTAAAAATGCCTCTGACTTTACTTCCAAAACAATTATCAGCTAGCCTGTTTTTTAATTGGTCAAGAAGACTTTGCATTGCATGATCAATGTCCAAAATAGTGTAGCTATCATTTTCTAATAGCAATATCGCTTTATTAAATTCAGGCAATACATTACTCAAGAAGAAAAGGTAACAGTCATTCATACCTTCTTTTTTATACTCTTCTTCATTATTCACTTCATTATCATCGCAATCTTCAGAAATAAATTCCCATAGCACCCTGTGACAGTTATTTGGACCTTTTTCCAAAAAATAATATTTAACTGCCGGCCAACTATGCACTAATCGATCTATGGCTGGCAAAAGTGACAACCACCTTGTAGGAACATATCTTAGTAACTGTTTATATTCTATTTGAGCAAATTCAAAGCATTCTTTTAATTTTTTTGCTTGCAAAGCTGACGAACTAAATTCACTATAAATTTTCATGACGATGCTTTCCACGTCAACATGAAGACCTTGCACTGCATACTTCACACAATTATTTATTATGTGACAATTACTGTTATGTGCTCGTTTTCCGTTTTCAACTTCTGATACACAGAATTATGTATGCCGTAATTTACAGAAGCATTATCTGCACTGTATGCACTTATTTGATTAATACTAAGGCCGGCATCAGCAGTGATTTTTTTAAGTCATTGATATAGGCCTATATCAAGCGATGTTTCATTAGCGTCTTCGTAAAAGTCCAACAATTTTTGGCATAGGCCTATACCTTTTTTATTGTTAAAATACTGAACGGCATACGGAAATGTTTTTATATTGCCAACGTTCGATGCGTCTGAGCCTACTGAAAAATAATAGAATTCTTTTAATTCAGAGATTAACTTTTCCCGCGAATAGGGTCCTAAAATATTGCGTGTGATTGCTGAGGCCTTAGTACGTCCACATGTCATTTTTGCAGTTATCTGACTATCCGGAATAATCTTATGTATATTTTTTGTCAAGCAGTCTAAACTATTGTAACTCAAACCATGTTTTACATTGTGATAAATTAATCCTACTTCCGCACTTGAGATCAAAATTTCTTCCTTTGTATCTTTTTTTATGAAAAAGTTGTCCATGCATTTTGAAGTTACTTTGGCTGACACCGTCTTTTTATGTTTAATACTATTAGCGTGAACCTAAAACAATGGAATAAAAATTATTATAAAACATTAGAAAATGCCAAATAAACCGGGAAGGAATTTTAACAAGAAACTACATCTTTGTTGCCGATAACGCAGTACACATGACATATAAATAAAAATTAGTCTTGTTAAAATATAAAACGTTGCTGGTAAACTACCCCCTACCCTTAATTGATTTTCACGAAAAACAACAGACTTTGAGTGCTCTACAAATGAGGGCTGCATACGAAAAATTGTTTAATTCTGTTTAAATTTGCGGCTGTTATCGTTAAAATAAATTACTGTCAACGCGCGGCGACCTTCATACTGAATGGCGATATCTGAGTTGCATATTTTACAAATTGCAGTATACTCATTTGTTTTCTCTATCCAGTCTTTAAAATCAGGATCATTTGTCCACTTGTTATTAAAACCCGTGAATCTTTTTTTGCTCGTTGATGGTAACGACAATGGTTCCATATTGATAAATATTTTTTCGCACATGTTCACTTTGAATCAAAACAAAACACGAGTGAAGAAGAAAGCGCTCGCGAACTTAGTGCGGGAGGCGGGAGTGGGGAGCGTGCCCGCCTTTACCAACTCAGCGGTAATTCTACGGTTATTGCGCAAGCGCCAGTCGGATGCTTTGTTGGCTTCTTTGGTTTAGCTTCGTAATCATAATTTTGTGAAAAAAAAAAACTAGTATTCGGGAATTTCGCGACAGTAAAGTGTAATTACTGGACACGGGACCAGACGTAAAATTCCGGGATTTCCCGGCCACCTGGCAACCCTGGTTTGAAGTATTCACGTCGCTAACTTTACTGTGTTTATGAACAGCCTCGTCGCTAATAACATTCATTTTATGGTCGCAAGTTGATTCCTTGTCAATTGTAATATTTTTACACTCAGGGTTCCATTTTCCTTGAATAAAAGACTTTATAAACTCTTTGGAACTTGTTGTTGTTCTTAATCTTATATTAAGAAAATCTTATATTCCTGTAGTTGTTAAGGAATAGTCATATCAAAGAAACAAGTTGTTTGTAGTTTTATACACTGAAAACAATTTTTTCAAGTCAATGGTCACTTTGCCGGTCTCCTGGCTATGCCGCCCGGGGCGGCTGCCCCCTTGGCCTCCCCTAGCTACGCCTCTGGTTGGCGCTCTGAGCACGGAGCCGACTACATTGCCCGCGCCAAGACCCAGAACAATTTTAGAAAGTTAAGTTATTTCTCAGAAAACATCCTTACTGGAACTATTTCTAACTCTTTATTTATTAGCACTACTACTATTAACAGCAAACACGTTATAAATATTGCGTTGCTACAATTATTCTACAGTATTATTATTATTATTATTATTATTATTATTATTATTATTACACCCCCACACAAACACACACAAATGTCAATAAGATTTTGTTATTTCTGATACCGAAGGCGTCAACGACGAATACGTTTCAGGCGTACCAGATATTTTTAGAATTTGATTATTTTCAGAAACATAGGCTAGTTATAAGATTATACTCAGCCGTTTGAAATTTGCGTATACAGCTTGAAGAAGAAGAACGCAGCTTGCCTGCGTTTATCGTCCGACAACTGAATTTTCATATACGAGGGTATTTTGACTATCTCGGCGTTGTGAAACGGTTTGGCAAACAATTAGTTTCATAGTTTTGTAAGTTCTGATTACGTTATTGTTTGCTCCAAAAACTGAGAGAGACAGAGAAAACTACCCTCTGTTCGTATCCAATTTTTCTTTCCATCCTTCCACAAAAACTCATACTTTAAAATATTTAAAATCCGAGACAAATCAGCGTCCCAGTAGTCCATTACCGGGGCACTGTGTCCGGGGTTTATAATTCGACACGAATCCCGAATATCCAGATCGATTTGTAACCCTATATTAACCCACAGTCGTCTTCTAAAATATCCCGATGTTTCACAACTAGGGTTGCCAACCAAACTTTATAATAAAGTATCCTACTTTATTTTTGGTGAATATACTTTATACTTTTGCATAAAAATAAAGTATGCGAAAATACTTTATTTTGAGTCTTTACTGTAATGCACGAAACGAAACACCCTCATACGTAATTTCCGAACGATTTATCGATGCCTAAGATAAAACAGAACGGAACACACACGATTAACAATGATTATTTATTATTGAACGAAACGGCAGATGGCAGTCCATATCGGTTTCCTTTGTAGATCATTATTTATACGTTGTTGTAAAAAAGATTAAATATTAAAGTGGATGATTTATATTCCGAGTCAATAAGACTTAAAGAAATCCAAAGACAATCAACAAATAATAACAAAGAATTTTCAGAAAAAAATACTGCTGAAAAGTGGCAATATATACTTAAGAATGCGTGTGATAACTTACCAAATATAAAAAAAATTATTTCTTATCTGCTCTCTGTTCCCGCAACCTCAGCTTTCACTGAAAGAGTTTTCTCGGTGATGAATGTAAAGTGGCGAGAAGAGAGAAACAGAGAGTCCATAAATTTAATAAAAAAATGAGTTATTTATTTATTTAAATCTAGATTTAGATTGTAATACTAGCTATCAAACTCTCAAAGATAACCAATAATTGTTAGCTTGTGCTAAAAGCACAAAAAAATATATATTTAAGGCAATAAAAACTTAAATTTAAATAATACTTTTTTTTTCTTACAAATACATTTTTTTTCCTCTTCCAACAGACAAGTTACGTTATTTTCCTCAAAAAAAAGGTGGCAACCCTATTCACAACGGTCAGACACTTCCCAAACGTATGGACGGTCACTCTCGGTTGGCTTTCGTCGCAGAATGGGACAAACGTTTAGTAGTCGTATTTAATTACATCTTTCTTAACATAAGTATTTCTAATTCAAATTAATCACTTTGGTCGTATTTTTCTATCTTAGTCGAATAATTTAGGAAGCGACAACGGCTGGTAAGCGAGATCCAGCTCGTTTGAGATGCTTTCATCGCGTCGAGTGGGGAGAGTCCAATGTCCATGTCTCTGTTCGGAGAATCCCATAGTAGTGTGTATGCGATGCGTTAACAGGTAATAGGCCTACAAGAGTAATATTTGAATCATCAAATGTTACATGTAGGCCTACTCTTAGGCTACTAACATGTTAGTATCGTTAGAATGTGACTGTCGTACTTTCCCGTAAATACTTTATTCGTTAATTAATCTTCTTTATTGTGGTATTATCGTGTAATATATGTCCTACAATTCGGGATTATAGTCTATACATAAAAAAAAAACAAAAAATAGCGCACTCACTCTAAAAAGAGTAACACTGCGAATTAAAGACGTCAAAGTTGTTCGAGCGAAATCGATACCTCAGAAGGCTTCCGATGCCACAACCATTGGAGCGTGTGTTATGTAAAGTGTGTGTCAAGGTCCGATAGAGTTCACCCGCTCTCTCGCTGCTGTATCACGTCCGTGAACTTGCACATGCCAACACGCCCTTCCAATACGTCTATTGTTTAGGCTACAGTTTATTAACACTTCCGAATACTCAAAATGAACATGTGTGTGTGTGTGTGTGTGTGTGTGTGTGTGTGTGTGTGTGAACAAGGTCAAAACGAAGAGCGTGGCAAGGTAGCCTATGTTTTTGTTGTGTGGGGATTAAGCGAATCGACTTGAACGGTAATTGCCAATAATGTTTGACGTGACAGTTCTATTTCCGTTGTTCCGCCATTTGGACGATTCCTCTCTCGCAAAACCGATCGCGTTACGTTGTCTGTGTTACCATCGTCAGTCTATTGTAGTTATACCCTCGCATCTGTCCCATGAATCAGTGATCGTTCATTGGATTTTTAGCTACAACTTCTTGCAGAAAGCCCAGGCGTCAACAGTGCTTCACGAACTTGTGAATGATTAGGTAATACTACTTTCAACGAAGCGACAAAGAAATTAGGCAGACTCCGAGGGTTTGGGAAACCAGACAGCCATGGATTTTGCCGAAACGTTGTCGCAGGTATTTCTGGGTTGTCGTAACACAGCTGGTCTATTTCAGGGCATAAACGCGGACAACGATCTGAGAAGACGACACAGTTATATTCTCTCTCTCTCTCTCTCTCTCTCTCTCTCTCTCTCTCTCTCTCTCTCTCTCTCTCTCACACACACACACACACACACACACACACACACACACACACACATACAGGTGTGTGTAATATCACTAATTACTAAAATAGGGCTGTCATCAATAAAATAACTAGTACAATTCCGGATATGAGAACTATACACTTAAATCAAAATGATATATTTGGTGTGAATTTAACATGTAATTTGTAATAAATTTACTATATTGCTGAAAAAGTAAAAATGATTTTAAATATTATTTCTAGCTTTGGAAACAATTATTTGTAAAATTCATTGAAAATCTATTCATAACACAAAAAATACATACACATAATACTGTAACGACTGTCTCACTGATCATCGCGTGGTGCAGTGGAAAACAAAATACAGACAGCAATGAAGTCACTAATTACCAGCTTTAATGAGTCACAAAAACAATTTGAAATCAACAAATACTGTCAAACAGTAATTCGAGTTCCAATAATAATGTCAACTAAAAAGAGTTCTGCACTAATTATGACGCAATATTCACTTTCACAACAACCACTTAATATCCGCACTTGATAAATCGCCCAACGTAAACTAACTGACAAAGCCAGTTGCTGTTGCTTGAATAGGTAGCGCAGGTATTCCAGAATAATCCATAGTTTGCGTCGTTAACAAGCACTCCACAAGTCTAGAGCGTACTTGAGTGCGGCCTTGACAGAGACACGCACCCGCTCGGCTAGTCGAGAAACTGGTGGAAGGACGCTCTCGCCTTTTCGAGAGGGTTCCATCGTTACAATACGTTAGGCCTACTGTAATTTACTACAGAACGGTTAATTTTTTAACGTAAAAAATGTTTTAATTAAATAGGAAAAGGTTATAAGTAAAGAAAAAACATCGGAAGAAATAAATAAAAATACACAGTTGCTTTCCTTTTTATTTTCAAGTGAAATTCCATACTTTTGCTTTGTGTCCACTGTGAAGATCT
The DNA here is from genome assembly GCA_034769895.1 of Magicicada septendecula. Lineage (NCBI taxonomy): Eukaryota > Metazoa > Arthropoda > Insecta > Hemiptera > Cicadidae > Magicicada > Magicicada septendecula. The sequence continues at coordinate 105,657,463 of CM068376.1, forward strand.
TTCTCAATGTTATGGTTCAAACTAACAGTAATTTAATTTAAACCCTAATAACGCAAACCAGTAAACACTTGTCAACCTCAAAATCGATGCAATCATGCTTCTTAAAATCCCAACCGTTTTTAAGGATTTATAACATAACGGACTTGAACATTAAAAAAAGACTTCCCTCTCACATGAAAAATAGGACACATCGGGGGAAACCAGAACGGACAGCAACATTAATTACAATAAATAGAAAGAGAAACACAAGGGTGGAGGCTATACGAGGGAAAGTCAACAAGAGACGTCCCGTAAAGAGAATCAATCAGTAGAGATCCTGACAATTATTGCTGAAGCAGTTAAAACTATTTTTTACTGTTTTAAGTGCGTCAAAGGGTTGTTTCCGCTTAGATAGGAGCATGTTTATAGAAGATTGCGTCTTGGGACTGAAATAAGGAAGCCGAAATAAATTCTTACACTGCTGTTTACGCTTTTCGGTAAAAAATGATGATTTTTATCCGCGGCCTTTGTTTGTTTGCATATATGCGTTTAGAGTACGTAAGAATGTAGGAACGTGGAATGCATGGAAGATTTGCAGTATCATTCTATATAACCATAAATCTAATCGAATTTGAAAATAGACGTTAGCATCACCTATTTAAATTTTCAAAAGCATTGTATCTTTTACACCAGAAATCAAGCAAATAATTCCAAACCATAAATTAAATGTAATCTAACACCTATCTACAACTCCAGTAAACGACATTTACACATAGTAAAAATAAAGTAAGCCTAAACGACTTATTCGTGTAATTGTTGTTACATGGAGCGACAGATCAGTGATTATGTAATTTGTATTTTTTATGTTCTAGAATTTATGTTCCAGTAGACCACCGACCGATTCCTAATGTAGCCGATATGGCGGTTTTGAAAATATAATTCGGTGATGACTAATACCCATTTTTCCGATTTAAACACATATATTCTGGCACAGTTAACGTTTAAAGAAATAATAAACCGGGCTCATCTGAAACTCTGTAAAATAAATAAACACTTAATATAATAAACTGGAACGTATTACCTTGCCGTTATCAAACCGTTCACACTGCGCACGCGCGCGAAGTTGAGGAACAAAACTGGAATGGATATAACCATAGAATTCTATAACCAATGGTAGCACCGGTGTGTTAGCCAGCAGTGGAACTCTCGGAAGAGGACACATAAAAATTAGAAACTCTGGACTCGAAGGGTCTACGAAGAAACAGAATGTTCACAAAGAGGGAACAGCAAGAAAAGCGAGTATAACTGAGAGCTGAATCTATAATAATAAACTACGGGACACAATAATGTATAGAAGAATGGAAGTAAAGCACCTAGATCAAAGATGAAACACAATAGAAAACGAAAATAAGAAAGAAACCGCAAGAAAATGTAGCATAGGAAGGTGAAAAATGACAATTACATCCACCTAAGACAAAAAAAAAAACTGGAAGCCCCACAGTTCTGTTATTACGACATAGTCGCTGAGGCAACCAAGGACAACATATCTGAATTTTAACGTGTATTTCATTTTTGGCGACAACAAACGTTTCGCCAGTCCTACGACGGGGTATTCTCAGTGGTTCGACTGAGACTCAGTCGCTGCTTCGCCGAAAAATACGTACAGTATTAAATAGTAAAAATCTTAAAAAAACAAAAACAAAAAAAAAATACAAATTAAAATATGTTAGATTAGTAAGCCCCATGAGTTGTAAAACACGGTCACTATGTTGAACGAAATAAATTTATGGGCATTAATGTCTAAAAACTTTGAAATGTTCCAAGTGAACACTTTATTCAGATTCTGGTTAAGATTCTCTTTAATTTTTCAAAATTTTGAACTCCCACATTGGAAGGGGGGTCGTTCTCAAAAACAAAAGGAGTCTGTGGAGTGGAAGTGTGGACATGCGTGCCAACGTTTATAAAAATCACTCGATGCTCTCAAAAGTTATCGTCAGACATACCCCAAACAGATAGATTGGCAGTTGGACAGAGTAGATAGACGTTCAGACAATGCCAAACGGTCGAGTTAAAGCTGAGGACTCGCTCGGCTAGTTCAGCTACAAAACTGCGTTCTTCTTATCACGAAGACTCAAAGGTTTGCGAGTGAGATTGCGAAAGTACTGTAGGATGCGAAACATCAAACGAAAGTGTTTATTAGCGATCTATGAATGTACAAAACGGTCACTACTTATTATGTAGGTGCCCCCCTCTCTCTCTCGCTGTATCTATCTATATATCTACTTCTCACGGGCAAACACCCCCCACACACACAACTATGTCAAGCAAGACAGTTTAATTAATCTGATTAAATGAACACCAGTAGCGGTTCCGTTTTGAACGAATGAAGTATGTGTTACGGCGTCACGTTTCTCCTCAGCGAGAAAGAAAAATCGTTCATTATTTTCTTCTCGGGCGAGAGGATGAAGAGCCAATGAAGACGATAAGTAAATAAGAAACTGAATGACGTTATTGCCAGTCAGTAATCATATAGCACTAAATTTGAAAGTGGTTTGTGTTTATTTAGTGAGTGGGGGTGCCTAGATCTAGGCCATAACCCCTCCCGTTCTGTGCTTTCCACTTTCTCCTATGTGTGTCACATCGACGTTGAGGATTCGTTATTGTGTTGCCGTTGCCTACCGACCGCTAATTCTGGACAGCCACTGCCTTCAGCCTCCACCTCTACTCTCTACCCGTAGCGGAGGAATTGCAACCTCGCGCTCTTGCATCTGTGGCGACAACATCCTCTCATCTCTTCTTTTGGACTCTTGCCCTCAGTGTTTCCTATAAGGTCTCTTTTTGATATTCACCCATCATTCATTCTCACAACGTGGCCACCCCATCGTAGTCTCCTCGGTTTCATGTGTATTTCCACCGCTGGGTCATTGAAATGATAACAAACATACTCCTTGTCTCCCCATCTCCATGATCTTCAACTCCCCATTCTGTATATGAGACCCAGGATCCGCCTCAGGAGCTTCCTCTCAAAAATTTGGGGCGTTCCCGTGGTCTTTGGGTTAGTACCCAGGTTTCACTACGGTAACACAAAATGGGTCGTATGTGCGCATATTTGTCTGTCTACGAATAGCTCCAGATTTAAAACTAGTGATACGTGGAAAGTACGCTTTGTATACCAGAGTTGTCCTTCTTCCTATCTCTGCCTCTTTATCCTTATGACTTATAAAATAATTTTCAGTTAAAAATATAACAGACTATAAGGAACTATTTGAAATATTTTAAGCATGCGTATAATGTAGCCTATATATGTTAGCGCATAACGTATAATGTTAGCTGAAATTACTGATGAGACGTTTTTTAAGTCAAACCTAAGTCGTCTTGTTGAGCATATCTAGCTTACATGTATTTAGATAAGATTGGTAATTGAAAAAGAAATTCAAACTATAGAACGAAAACGACGAATAAGCGTGGAGATCGTTTAGCGAAATCAGTTATATTTTTGAAAAATAATTTAAAAATCTCCAGTAGGCCTATTTGAATGGTAAATTATTTGACCGATGAATTCATCCAGTAATCACGTACAGCTCCCTGACGTGGAGAATTACGAAAGCAAACATCGGTAAATTGGCAAAAACGCAAAGATCAATGGAGAGACAAATGATAAACATCACAGAATTTTATAGGAGGGGGAGAAAAGATGAATGGGTAGGAAACACAACAAAAGTGAGAAATGTTGTAAGTCGGGCAGCAAAACTAAAGTGGAAGCACTTTGGTCAAACTATATGAACCTGTATGAACCTGGATACCTCGGGGATATGAACGGAAATGGCTGAAAGGTGTGACGAATCGAGGGAGATCTATGTGGCTATGGTAGAGAAAATGGAGTTCAAATCCGTTGTACCGTAAGGTATAAGCCAAATTAAAATATTTGCAAAACTCATCCAAATACTAAACATAACAGTCTCCTTTTAACATTCTACAGTCCAGCGTGGACCTCGGCTTCCTCTACTGTTCACCTCCATTCCACAACATCCTTCCCAAATCCGCTTCCACCTCTTGCAGCCATCGCCTCCGTCTTCCTACCCGCCTCATTCCTCTTAATCATTATGTAGGATACTCTTTAGTTGCCTGTCTTGACCCATCCACTTCACATGCCCTAAGCGAGGTCAATCTTTCTACACTAAAAAAATTGTTACTACATCTCCTCCTCGAATCATCTCAATGTTATTACTTATCCTCCAGATTTATACTTCTTTAAGGTTCATAAATTTTCCTTACTATCTTTCTTTCAAACACTTTTAAAGTGGATATATTTGCGAGTATCCAAGCTTCCAATCCATATGTTACTACTAGTCTTCTGTAGAGCTTCATTTTAGTAGCTCGGGAGATTATTTTGGATCTGAAGAGGTTCTTATTTGTATAGTATGGTCGGTTTCCAGCAAATACACATTTGTATATTTCTTCTAATATCTTGTTTGTATTATTCAGATCTTTTCCCAGGTACATAAAACCTGCTACACCATCAAATGTATACTTCTCGATTTTACAATTTTGAATAGCCC